>SJYT01057597.1:504288-516164 GCA_006410635.1 Cephalophus harveyi | reverse complement strand
TTTCCCTACTTTCTTCAATTTGAGTCTGAATTTGGCAATAAGGAGTTCATGATCTGAGCCACAGTCAGCTCCCGGTCTTGTTTTTGTTGACTGTATAGAGCTTCTCCATCTTTGGCTGCATAGAATATAATCAATCTGATTTCGGTGTTGACCATCTGGTGATGTCCACGTGTAGAGTCTTCTCTTGTGTTGTTGGAAGAGGGTGTTTGCTATGACCAGTGCATTTTCTTGGCAAAACTCTATTAGTCTTTGCCCTGCTTCATTCCACATTCCAAGGCCAAATTTGCCTGTTACTCCAGGTGTTTCTTGACTTCCTACTTTAGCATTCCAGTCCCCTATAATGAAAAGGACATCTTTTTTGGGTGTTAGTTCTAAAAGATCTTGTAGGCATAAAAACATTTAAAGCCTTCTTGAGTGAAAAAAAGATAAGCAAATGCAGTTACTACTCCTGCACTCAACAGTGTTTCCTGTAGATAAAATTCAGAGTGTTTGTTATTTACATGAAATTGGAGGTGGGGGTTGGTCACTGGAAAAAAGGCTGACAGGGATTGGTGTTATGTGATTTATTCCTGAATTAGGTCCAGAATTAATGCTTTCAAATTGCTATAGATGGCATTATGGATGCCATACAGAATAGATATTATATATGTAAATATATTTCTATCTATTACACATATTATATAAATATATTTATGGAAATAAAAGCAGGATAGCTATTAGCCATCCTTGCCAGTAGAGGACAATAAAACCACTTCAGTATTAAAGGATGAGATTACCATTTGTGTTTCAACATGGATGCAGTGCATGCCCTTTACGTACTCACATGTATAAGGGCCAGGATCTGAACCACAGTCTGAGGCTAGACTTCATAGTGAACCCTATTTACAAAAGAACACATTTGTTAATCATCACAGTGATGAGATGGTATTAAAATGCTTGACAAACACCTACTGCAGGCAACATGCTCATTCCCTATAGGAAATGGACAGTAGGGTCAGAGCTGGAGGGTGAAGGACAAGATTTACAAAGCTTTAGTCCCCTTACTCAAGAGTGATGGTGAGTCAGTTCAAGTCCTCCAACCGTCTCATAGGCTTTGTGGTTCAAAAGCAAATAACTTGCAGTGAGTTTAAAATAACAAGTCCAATAACCAGTCTTAATTTTACTACTGGATTGACTAATCATTTTGCTTGTGAAATCATGTATATCTTGTGGAAATTTTAAGAAAATCTTTGCAGTATACATAAATCGAGTTCCCCAAGGTGACTTCCTTCCCTTTTTATAACACAAAGGTCTGCCTGTAGCCATTTTAACCAGCATTTTCCCACAAGTGTGTTTAAAAACCCCTAAAAAGATTCTAATAATCAATGTCAAATACAATGAGGTAAGCAGAGGAAGAAAGAGAGCATGGAGAAGTAATGGTCCACAGATAATCCAGTGATGCAGCCTCTTAAACTAGAACACAATCTCAGCTGCTACTCCGAGGATTGCACAGCATGTTCTTGCTCTTGAATAAAGTCAGTAACAACAACAACAAAAGAGATGGTCAAAAGTTTACAGCAAAAAGCAATCAGGAGAAATCGTGACTTTGTAAATTCCCACACCAAAGGAACAATCCCTGAAAAGTGAGGTAACATGGGTGTGGGATTAAGATATAGACCAGTGTTTGAATCCTGGTTGTCCATTTACAAGCTGTGTGATAATGTTGCACAATTCACCTAATTCCTCTGAACCTTAATTTCTTCACTTCTTAAGTAAGATAATTACACATAGTGCATAAGGTTATTGACCAGATGCCCAGCAGAAGCTCAATAATTCTATCACCCAACAGGTAGGGAAGTCAGCTGTGTGGTTTTCTTTGAGGCTGTGAGTGTGTACGATGTCTCTGGGGGATTTGTGCCAAGGGGTGTAACTGTTCCGAGAGGCAGGAAGGGTTGGAGGTATGTGAAGGCTCCCCTGCTCTTATACTTCATTCATACACTTTCATCACCACCAGAGGAGTCACCTGGCTGTGGTTAAGCCTTCACTGAAAGTTTCACATCATTTACATTTCCATCTGGATGGAAGAAACCGAGGAAATTTTGCCCTGCCCCTCAGCAAAGATTCACTGATTGCCCCAGGAAGTCATCTGAGCAGTGGTATTCCACCCCATATATTCTTTGCCCATTCTGTGTATCTTTGTGTGCAGAAAGGCAGAGCAGTGCAGTGATGTCAAACAGACATCAGACCTACTTTCAAAGCCTACTTCTGCTATGTGCCACCTCTAAGCCACAATCTTCTAAACAGTAAATAATGATCATAATAGTATCAATATTTACCTCACAGGGTCATTAGGAAAATTAATGGCCAACATATGCTGAGTGCTGTCTCCATGCAAGTACTGTTCTAAGGGCTTTGATTTAACTCATTTCTCACTTTAAGTTTGTGAGGTATTAGTATTTCCATTTTACAGACATAGCAAATGAAACATTTTCCACTGCTTGCTCGAGGAACCAGAGCCACGCTACTCTGGTTCTGAGTCCATGTTGTTAACTACCATGTAACCCAGCCTAAGAAGAAAAAATGAAATAATACACAAACAGCTCTTCATGGTGTCTGGCACTTAGAAACCAATCCACATGTGATAGCAGTGTAAGTAGATTTAGCTACTGTGCATCCAATACTTCTTTATGAATTCCGGTTTGATTTGCCACCTGAACCTCTGTTGGTTCTGTTCACAGCATTTGTACTCTGGTTCATCAAGAGATAAAGTCACGATGCAGATGTTTGGGGTGCATTCTGGCTGAATTCTCTCAAGTCATTGGAAATATCAGTGAATGGCTGGGCAAACTAATCAATTGGTTAGTTAGTCACTCAGGAATCAAGATTGCCAGGAGAAATATCAATAACCTCAGATATGTAGATGACACCACCCTTATGGCAGAAAGCGAAGAAGAACTAAGAAGCCTCTTGATGAAAGTGAAAGAGAAGAGTGAAAAAGTTGGCTTAAAACTCAACATTCAGAAAACAAAGATCATGGCATCTGGTCCCATCACTTCATGGCAAATAGATGGAGAAACAGTGGAAACAGTGACAGACTTTATTTTGGGGGGCTCTAAAATCACTGCAGATGGTGACTGCAGCTATGAAATTAAAAGATGCTTGCTCCTTGGAAGAAAAGCTATGACCAACCTAGACAGCATATTAAAAAGCAGAGACATTGCCAACAAAGGTCCATCTAGCTAAAGCTATGGTTTTTCCAGTAGTCATGTATGGATGTGAGAGTTGGACTATAAAGAAAGCTGAGTGCCAAAGAATGGATGCTTTTGAACTGTGGTGTTGGAGAAGGCTCTTGAGAGTCCCTTGGACTGCAAGTAAATATCAATAACCTCAGATATGTAGATGACACCACCCTTATGGCAGAAAGCGAAGAAGAACTAAGAAGCCTCTTGATGAAAGTGAAAGAGAAGAGTGAAAAAGTTGGCTTAAAACTCAACATTCAGAAAACAAAGATCATGGCATCTGGTCCCATCACTTCATGGCAAATAGATGGAGAAACAGTGGAAACAGTGACAGACTTTATTTTGGGGGGCTCTAAAATCACTGCAGATGGTGACTGCAGCTATGAAATTAAAAGATGCTTGCTCCTTGGAAGAAAAGCTATGACCAACCTAGACAGCATATTAAAAAGCAGAGACATTGCCAACAAAGGTCCATCTAGCTAAAGCTATGGTTTTTCCAGTAGTCATGTATGGATGTGAGAGTTGGACTATAAAGAAAGCTGAGTGCCAAAGAATGGATGCTTTTGAACTGTGGTGTTGGAGAAGGCTCTTGAGAGTCCCTTGGACTGCAAGAATATCCAACCAGTCCATCCTAAAGGAAATCAGTCCTGAATATTCATTGAAGGGACTGATGTTGAAGCTGAAGCTCCAATATTTTGGCCACCTGTGAAGATGCAAAGAACTGACTCATTTGAAAAGAACCTGATGCTGAGAAAGATTGAAGGCGGGAGGAGAAGGGGCCGCCAGAGGGTGTATGGTTGGATGGCATCACTGACTCAATGGACATGAGTTTGCGTGAACTCCAGGAGTTGGTAATGGACAGGGAAGCCTGGCGTGCTACAGTCCATGGGGTGAAAAAGAGTTGGACATGACTGAGCTACTGAACTGAACTGAGCTGAAGTCACTCAATTATGTCCAACTCTTTGTGACCCCATGGACTATAGTCCACCAGGCTCCTCTGTCCATGGAATTCTCCAGGCAAGAATACCGGAGTGGGTAACCACTCCCTTCTCCAGGGGATCTTCCCAACCCAGGGATCAAACCCAGGTATCCTGCATTGCAGGCAGATTCTTTACCCTCTGAACCACCAGGGAAGCCCAAACTAATCAATAGGGCTTGCAATAATTGTTATTCACCCCTGGGTAATTTGGATCTTAATTATATTTTGCAGAAGAAAGAATAAAGGTTCTCAGGCACTACCACCAGATGGACTGGAATTTTAATACCAGCCTTTATACTTCCAGCTGTGCAAACTTGGGTGCATTACTTAACCAATCAGAACAGAAATTTCCTGATATCTAAAATTCAACAATTGGCTATAAGGAATAAAGCATGTTAAAGGTCTGTCACATAGGAGATACTCAATAAATGGTACTTAATGTTGTTATTATTATCTTTGATTGGTTTCTCTTTGAATACATTTTTGTGACCTAAATGAGGACCTTGTATCCAGATATTTCTTAAAAGAATGTTTTTCTTTTCATCATCCAGATTATATGCATCAATACTGTTTACTTGAGTGGAAGAAATTCTAGAATGAAGAACTGACTTTCTGGTGACGAGACAAAATTAGTTGAGTAAACTATCCAATCAGCTCGGAAAAAAGAAAAAAAAAATCCAGGGTTCAAAGGTTTCTTTCCCCCGCTCTGCCTATGGGTTTAGTTTATTGCTGCAAGCCTCTATTTGTTTTAGCTGTGGAGACATGCCGATTTCATTGCTAATTTTACCCAGGAACTGGAACTATACTTCAAAATAGGGAAAATTGGGGAAAAGTAAAAAAATTTACTTTTTTTACTCATAAAAAATGACTTTTATATGACTAGAACTCATTTACAACTAGTCATTCAAATATCCAGTGACAGCATAATAAAAATTTAGGCCCTTCATTTAATTATATACTCTGGTTTACTATTCCCTGGAAGTAGTTACACACATTTGGGAATTGCTCCTTTTCATATATTTAAAATAGCATCTAACATTAAGACAGTAATTTATTAAGAAGTAACCTGCTCATCTGAAAGTGCTGATGTGATTTCAAAATGTATTTAGGATGAATCCAACTCAATAAGGCTTATATGCAGGGATTTGGAAAATAAGAAGCTTATTATAGTATTTTCATAGCTACCACAAAATGACAAATGAAGAAAAATTGCAGAAATCAGGACTACATATTGTAATCGAAAAGGAACCTTTCTACAAACTGAAACAAACATGGAAGACAAAAAAATGGAAGATTAAACACTGAAGGCTGAGTAATATTACTTGTTCCTCTGTGTTAAAGTCTGACAGGAACCATGAGTCAAAATGTAAACACACACTAGCTATGGTGGACCTCACTAGTTTATACTTTGGTCAACTACAGCTGCCTCAAACTCACAACTGAAAAGGTGTTTTAGGAAAACGAAACTAGACACCGCCTTTTTTTCATGCATGTGATACATTATTCATAATAAGTACTTCTTATAATTGGACTATGCATACTTATAATATTCCAATGACTTTCCTAATTCTTCAAAAATATATTTATAATATATAATCCGCTTCACCTGAAACTAATACAACACTGCTGCTGCTGCTGCTGCTAAGTCGCTTCAGTCGTGTCCGACTCTGTGCGACCCCATAGACGGCAGCCCACCAGGCTCCCCCGTCCCTGGGATTCTCCAGGCAAGAACACTGGAGTGGGTTGCCATTTCCTTCTCCAATGCATGAAAGTTGAAAAGTGAAAGTGAAGCCGCTCAGTCGTATCCGACCCTCAGCGACCCCACGGACTGCAGCCTTCCAGGCTCCTCCATCCATGGGATTTTCCAGGCAAGAGTACTGGAGTGGGGTGCCATTGCCTTCTCCAAATACAACACTGAGTCAACTTTATTTCAATTTAAATATATATGTAAGTTTCTTATATTTTTCATACCTAATTCACAAAATATTCAAGAATTTCCCATTATGAGCTTAATTTTAAGGTCTGAATTTTTTTAATGCCTTCTTTTTTCTGAGCTAGCAGCTTTACTAATGCACTACTATGAACATACAGAGAGTGGGGAGCCCCTTCAAATACCATATAGCAAGAAAATGTAGTATAAATGAGAGGAATCTAAGTATGGGATCAGCTAAAAGCGAATGTTTATTCAGTACCTGCTATTTGCCAAACACTATGTTAAGCGCTTGGAGAAGGCAATGGCACCCCACTCCAGTACTCTTGCCTGGAAAATCCCATGGATGGAGGAGCCTGGTAGGCTGCAGTCTATGGGGTCGCTAAGAGTCGGACATGACTGAGCGACTTCACTTTCACTTTTCACTTTCATGCATTGGAGAAGGAAATGGCAACCCACTCCAGTGTTCTTGCTTGGAGAATCCCAGGGACAGGGGAGCCTGGTGGGCTGCCGTCAATGGGGTCACACAGAGTCGGACGCGACTGAAGTGACTTAGCAGCATGCTAAGCACTCTAGAAGAATTATTTCATTCAATCCTAACACAACAAAATCCCAACATTCCAAGTTACAAGAATAAATGCTTTTTAAATCCTCATAGTTGACAAAGAATTAAATCCCTAAATGAGAATAGAAGTTATTTTCCAGGTGATTTGTAAAATTGGCAATTTGTAAAATTAAAGCTTTCCTGAAATTATCTGTATACTGATATACACTTCTCATACATTGCCAGTGTCTACAGCCAAATGCCAAGTAATTTCTCTGCTTTGTTAGTAATATTTATCAGCTTTTATATGAAATTTCCTTTTTGTAGGCCTAATTGAAGACCAAAAGATGAAACCTTCTTTTCTATACTTTAAGCTAATTTTCACTAAAGTATCTTGTCTTCAGAAGCCAACTACTAAAAGATTTTCCATGATTTGGACTTCTCATCCACTCCTCAGACTATATTAACTACTTCCTGTGGACTATACCCTGAGAATACAATAAAACATGAACCCTGCTCTCAAACGACATTCAACCTATTAAGAGAGACATGTAAACAAACCATAGCAAATACAACATGCACTATATCATATACTAGAGGTAAATAGAATGGAGGCCTAAAGGAGGAAGTTGTCACAAAAATAAAGAAAGTTCTAGAATAATCTAGAAAATTCAAAGCTCATGGAGGCATTGACACAAAAAGTAGTCTTAAATGTAGATGAAAATCTGTGGCTCTCAGTGGTTGTTCAATTAACTTGCATATTTGATCTACCTTTTTTGTCAAAAGATGGACTACTTTTTTTTTTAAAAAGCATAGTCACCTACCCTCTTTTATATCTTTATAATACTTTATATCTAAGTCACCTACTCTCTGATACTATTTTACTTCCTATTCCTGACAATCTATTTCCTCTAGCACTTATGTTGGCTTCATTTTTATCTCTTAGGTATCTAATCAATTTTGCTATCAACATGAAAATTCTTTTAAAAATATTTATGAAACAACCAAGTGATGCCACACCTAAAGTTAGAATATTTCATTAATAAAGATGGAAAACAATCATATCAACATTCTATGTTTTTATAGGTGTATATATAAGAATAAAAATCACACAAAAATTAAAACCAGAAATTCAGGATAGGCTTTACTTCTACAGATGGCAAGAGAGTAATGGGACAGGTTAGTTACAGGGGCTTTAGCTACATGTATAAGACTTTAATTTGGAAAGAAGGAAGAGAGATGAAAGAAAGGGAGAGAGGGAAGAGACAGGGAAGAAGAAAGAGATCTGGAGCATATATGGTAAAATTTTATTATATGACTTAGTTGGATGACAATACATGGCATTTTGTTATTTATTCTCTAAACTTTTCTTTATGTTTTAAATAATCTACAGTAAAATGAAAGATGCACTAATCTTTATACTATTAATCTTCAGTGTTATTAATCAAGTCTAATAGTGAAACAAAAAATTTTAAGTAAAAAATTAGTAAATTGCACATACAATTTTCTAGCTCTACCAGTAACGAAACATATCTGCTTCCAGGAAAGATATGATGCACGGTGTTAACTTTCCCACTCTCCTTCTAGAGTATTCTTAAGGAAGACAAAGTGAGTGTCTTTGTATTATAAAGTGACAAGCTGGTGCTTATTAACTATTCTGCTGTGAACCAATTTGTGAAAGAGCTCCTAAAAGACCAATGAAGGGCTGACAATTTGCTCAACCCTTATTTATCAGTTTTTTTCCAAGTCCCTTCAGAAATTTTAAGAAGAGGTTTACAGTTCAGTAGGCCTCCAAATGAAAAAGCTTAATGCTAATTCATTTGCTAATAATTAAATTATTAGTTCCAGAAGCAAAAGTAAAGCCTCAACATGGTAAATCAAGGAACCAAAGTCAAATCCATATTGGGTTTCTGATATCAAAATAGGATGATCTGAACAGTGGCCATATGTAGGGGAAAGAGCCCAGGGCTGGGCGGATGGAAGCTTATCTCCTGGGGCTAACTGGCACCCCTTGGTAGAGTGGTTTTCAGAGTTCACTTATCTCAAGATGGTGCCCTTTGATTTCACCATCTCTCACCCTTGTTTTCTTTCAGGGCATTCAGGACAGCCGGCACTGATTTATTTGTCTGAATTCTTATTTGATTTGGTTTTGTCTTGTCAGTCTCCCCACAAGAATTAGAATTCCCTGAGGTTAGGGGCCAGTTCTGTGCAACTCATCACTGTATCAACAGCATGTAGCACAGTGGCTAGAACGTAGAGGTCGTCAATTAATGCTTATTGAATGAATGAATGAGTGAATCTCTGGCTTCCTTGATTCAGACTGGGCTTGTCTATAAGAGTCCATTTTTGCCTCAGCCTCTCCACTGTGTTATCTGCCCTGACTAGCCACCAACCTTTTCACCTACAGAGCATCTGATTTCACTCCTCACCCTTGCCTGGCTCAGCCCTTCTGGCCTTGATCTCTCCCCTTGGGTTGCACAATGAAAAGTGTGTTTTGTCTTGGAGCTGTCTCTCTTGCTGCCTCAATGATCAGCTAGAGCTGTTCACCTCAGCGGCTCTACTTGTCAAAAGAACAAAAACAGCCAAAACCACAGCTGTCTTTGGATTCTACAGCTAATCCTGGAGAACTGGCTCTAATTATCAAATTTACACAAGGCACAAGGTTGACAGTGTGTCTAATACAACGGCGAGTCAATATCACAGTGATCTTCCCTGGCTGCTTAAGTACACTTCTGGTACATCGTTTTCAAGCTGGGTTCCATCCTTTAAAGGGGAAAGACTGAAAACTTAAAAGTATGCCCAGAAGAGGGTGATACATTTGTAAACTACTGAAATAAGAATGGAGCTAAACACACAGACTCTAGAAATAGATTGAGTTTGAATCCTGGCTCTAATGTAACACTTACTATGTGATATTTTATCAACTACAGCTTAAGCTCCCTATATACGAACCTTCAAGTTGCAAACTTGCAAAGATGTGAACGTGCCCAGAGAAAAGCACAAAGAGAGACAAAAGGAAGAAGAAGTAACTGAAGAACTGAAGAGATTCCTGATGCTAGAAATAGCAAGGAGGTTTTCTTTATTTGAGGCATAGGACCCAATGTAGAACAGTACACAAAGGATGTAGCAGCTGTTCAGAATGCAACCTAGGGCTAAAGTGTCCTCTTTGAGGAGAAGAAAAACACTACTACCAGATATCATTAGACTGTTTTTTCAAGAGGATAGATAGAATTGAATCCAGCAAGGAGCTAGGACTTGTGCCATCAATGTCAGGTGTGAGTGAAACTGCAGCTTGCCCTCCATCTCCTATTGCTGGCGACCCTTCATCTCTACCGTCTCCCACCTCCTCTCCCTTCTCCAGTCAGTAACTCTTGTCTGCTCATTCAATGCCAGCCCCTCTATGCCAGCTGTAATATTGTACTACTGTACTTTTCAAGGTACTGTACTGTAAGATTTAAAATGTCTGTTTTTTGTGTTTGTTCTTTTATGTATTATTTGTGTGAAAAGTATTATAAACCTATTACAGTATAGTACCATTAGCTGATCATATTAGTTGGGTACCTACGCTAACTTTGTTGGACTTATGAACAAATAAAACTTAAGAAGATACTCTCGGAATAGAACACATTCATATGTAGGGGGCCTACTGTAAATAACCTTGTGCCCCGGTTTCCCCAGCTGAAGAGTGGGGCTAACAGTAGTGCCCATCTGATAGAGTTATGGAGATTAAATGAGTGGATACATGCAAGGCACAAGGTTGACAGTGTGTCTAATACAATGGCGAGTCAATATCATAGTGATCTTCCCTGGCTGCTTAAGTACACTTCTGCCCTTAAAATGGGCAGGCACATAAGCTCAATCTGAGCATCAGATATAATTACACAAAAAGTGGTTAGGAAATTGGTACAGTATGTGATTCATCATTCTTCAAGACGCTTGCTACTTAGAATGTGGTCTGAGGACCAGCAGTACTGGCTTCACGTGGGAGCCTGTTAGAGATGCAGACCCTCGGGCCCTGCTCTTGACCTAGTAAATCAGAGAGGGCACAGCGGAAGCCAAGTTGGGAGCAGGAAGAGACATAGTAAGATGTCAGATTTGTATAACAATAAAATTAGTTTTTTCATTCTTCTTTCTGCCTCTTCTTACCTCTCCTACATCTCTATTTCAGTCTTTGCTCTCTCATTCTTTTTTTCTTGTATAATAAACTTTAAAAAGGGCTTCCCAGGTGGCACTAGTGGTAATGAACCAGCTTGTCAATGCAGGAGACATAAGAGATGTGGGTTTGATCCTTTGGTCAGGAAGATCCCCTGGAGGAGGGCATGGCAACCCACTCCAGTGTTCTTGCCTGGAAAATCCCATGGACAGTGGAGCCCAGCTGGCTACAGTCCCTAGGGTCACAAAGTGAAATGACTTAGCACGCATACACACCACTTTCAAAAGCAAAGACACACTAGTCAGAGAGAAGCAGCCACAAGCTTGGAGGGTTTGGTCCCTACCAAGGGAGCATCATCTGGGCGGCTGTCCCAGATGACCCTAGGATAAAAGAGCCCCAAACTAAAGCACTCACCAGAGAGTGAGGTCAAAGAGTCAAAAGTGGGTAAAGGGGGACTAGGGGGGGAGGAGTGGGTCGGGTCTCCTACCAGATAGAGGCAATACTGACTCCTCTTACTTCTCTAGCTCCTTCAGGAAGAACTTCCCCAAAGGCAGAATCCCAACTTGATCAGCTCCCTGTGTTCTGCACTGCAATCTAATGGAATGTCCTCACTCCGGACCACCTATCCACTTGGGAGGAGAAGGAGGAAGCAGCCATGAAAAAAGAAGAGAACCTCAGGCTCCCTGGAGGCCCTCACAGTGAAGGGGCCAAAGAAGGGTATGTTTGAGTCCCCACCGTGAGACATACCCATGGGAACTCAGTTCAGTTCAGTTCAGTCGCTCAGTCGTGTCCGACTCTTTGCGACCCCATGAATCGCAGCACGCTAGGCCTCCCTGTTCATCACCATCTCCCGGAGTTCACTCAGACTCACGTCCATTGAGTCCGTGATGCCATCCAGCCATCTCATCCTCGGTCGTCCCCATCTCCTCCTGCCCCCAATCCCTCCCAGCATCAGAGTCTTTTCCAATGAGTCAACTCTTCGCATGAGGTGGCCAAAGTACTGGAGTTTCAGCTTTAGCATCATTCCTTCCAAAGAAATCCCAGGGCTGATC
>SJYT01057597.1:482041-503397 GCA_006410635.1 Cephalophus harveyi | reverse complement strand
TGAACTGTGGTGTTGGAGAAGACTCTTGAGAGTCCCTTGGACTGCAAGGAGATCCAACCAGTCCATTCTGAAGGAGATCAGCCCTGGGATTTCTTTGGAAGGAATGATGCTAAAGCTGAAACTCCAGTACTTTGGCTACCTCATGCGAAGAGTTGACCCATTGGAAGAGTCTGATGCTGGGAGGGATTGGGGGCAGGAGGAGAAGGGGACAACAGAGGATGAGATGGCTAGATGGCATCACTGACTCAATGGACGTGAGTCTGAGTGAACTCCGGGAGTTGGCGATGGACAGGGAGGCCTGGCATGCTGCGATTCATGGGGTCGCAGAATCAGACACAACTGAGCAACTGAACTGAACTGAACTGATTCAAGTTTGGCTAAGATGTCGGCCAATGGAAACCTACTTTCCTCCTCATGAAGAACAGTGACATACAAGAGAAATACAAAGAATTTAGTAAATAGACTTCAAAGACATGCCAAGGAAATGTGGGAAGAATAGATTCTTGTTTTGTGCCACTTTGAAAGCAAAATATAGCTTATTCTGAGATGTCATATTAAGAGAATCTCTGATTGGAATGGAAATGTTGTGAAATCAATCACAAGACTATCAAAAAGGAAAACAATCTCATCTCACTGAAGAGAGAAAGGAAATATAACAGCTTTTTGTTTATTTTTCTTTTAACATACAGTTTTAAAATGTCATTTTCTGTGCATTTGGCTTTATAACTAGAGTATAAGATACTATATGTCTGGGGCCATATCTTTCTCTTTCAGTTTCCCAAAACAGAACTTAATACACTGCATTACATGCAGTAGTTGCTCAATAAATGCATTGCGTTTCAGGAGATGCTGATCTCACCCGAACTTAAATTGACTTGACGGTAATCAGATGATTAATATCATGAAAATGAAGAAAGTACGTGACCAGAAAGTAAACGACCAGTATCTATCACAATCCTCTTCGTCCTTTGTTAACCAGGTAACGACATAGGAAGGCAGCAGGTGAGAATTGTTAGAAAAAAGTATAAACAGATAAGAACTGAGAAACCTTGTTGCTTCTCTAACTTGCTATGCGAATCCTGTTCTCAGTCACTTCACATTTATTAGGACCTTGATTTCACTCTGGGAAATAAAGGTGGGAGACAGAAGCTATCAAAGCAAATAAGATTTACAGAGATGGACATCAAAGACATATCTGGGCAGAGATTCACTTATGTTGAATTTCCTGATGGAGAGATATCCAATCTCACTTTGGAAGTGTCACAACTTCCCAGGTTGTTCCACATGAGGAATTTATCCTCAATTACCTGCTTTGTGTGAAAAATGAAGACAATAAAGGTGGTCAGTGAAGTCTGGTTGAATATTTGGAAAAGACTCAAAATCCACCAATGCTCACAGTCAAACCACCCTTCATTACAACTCCTAAGCAGCATTTTAATAGAGATGGTCTAACACAGAACTTGGGGAAGTTGGGGAGAAGGGACCAAACCCCGGCTTTAGGGTGGACATGGATCGAGGGGATAAGCAAGATGTAGAATCAGTTAGTGACCATTTGCACATGGCATCCAAACAGAAGGATCCCTCCCTGCCAGGTAAGGAATGGGATGGGTAGTGGGGAAAAAAAGGGGATCCAAATTGTCTGCTTCACTATACCTGGGAGCTTCCCAGGTGGCGCTAGTGGTAGAGAACCCCTCTGCCAATGCCGAAATATGAGAGACGTGCGTTTCATCCCTGGGTCTGGAAGACCCCTTGGAGGAGGGCATGGCAACCCACTCCAGTATTCTCTCCTGGAGAATCTCATGGACAGAGAGGCTGGCAGGATGTAATCTATAGGGTCACCAAGAGTCAGACACGACTGAAGGGACTTAGCACGCATGCACTACACCCTAGAGATGCCCAGACAGGGTCGCTATAGGTCTCAGTCTGTTCAACCTGCTATAACAGAATATCAGACTGGATGCATTATAAACAACAGAAACTTCTCACAGTTCTGGAGGTTGGGAAGTCCAAGTTCAAGGTGCCAGTACATGCAGTGTCTAGTGAGAGCCCACTTCCTGATTCACAGATGGCAGTCTTCTTGCTGAGTCCTCACTTGTGGGAAGGGGCAAGTAAGCCCTCCGGGGTCTCTTTTACAAGGGCACTAATTCCAGTCATGATGACTCCATCTTCATGACCCATACACCTCCCCAAAGTCCCACCCCCAAATACCATCACATCAGAGATCAGTTTTCAACATATGAATCTGGGGGGGGGGGGACCACAAATATTCAGTCTATTGCAGCATACTTGAAAGAGTAAAAGAGGCTTACTTTTTTCCTAGGCTCCTCATTACTAAACCAAAGGTCAAAACTAATAAGCACATTACTCATTGTTTTAAGACTGCATTGTAGCTTGTGTGCATACTGAGCCGATTCAGTCGTGTCCAACTCTTTGCAACCCCATGGACTGCAGCCTGCCAGACTCCTCTCTCCATGGGATTCTTCAGACAAGAACACTGGAGTGGGTTACCATGCCCTCCTCCAGGGGATCTTCCCCACCTGGAGATTGAACCCACATCTCTTAAGTCTATCTGCATTGGCAGGCAGGTTCTTTATCACTAGCACCACCTGGGAAGCTCACATTGTAGCTTAATCTTGGTTCAGAGAATGGGACAAACTTATGTTTTAATGTCAGAATAGTAGCAAGAAAATCTGGTGCCAAATATGAGGGTTTATTATATCAGAAGTGGGATGGGAAGCAAAGAATTAACAGGAACATAAGTTAACACATATGCCCCTAAATTTTCAGTTTTCTCATATGAGCATATTTGCTGAAAGCAGGATTTCAGGAAGGTTACACCATATTTCTAGCTATGTTAAGTAACAGAGTGAAGAGGAAGAGAAAGGAAATAGAATCTTATCAAGAAGGAAATGAGTCAAACAAAAGCAAAATTATCCCTAGAATGCTTCTGAAGTAAATCTATTTAGAAACCTCAGAGTTCCTTTAACTTTTGGGGAGGAGAATGATTAATCTAGGCCTTTCTTGGCTTATCATTTACAGTTCTGAAATTTAGCCAAGTTCAGTGAGAACCACAGGATTGTATTTTTTTATATATATGGTATTATTGGCACATCAACTTGTCATTGAAAAAAACAACAAATTTCAGTGTAACAAAAAAAGATGTGGTAAAATCAAATACTACAACATTCAGAAATAGATTGCTTTCTAAATCAAATGTTTCTAGCTCCAACTGGAGATTATTACCTGTCCCAGGAATATTATTCAGATAAAGAAAATTGAGTCCAAAGATATAACTCATTTTACTGGTAAGCATTTGTGAGATGGCTGATGAAAATAAAACTAAGCAAATGGTCTACCTATAGCAAGAGTAAATTACATACACTGATCTGTTTACCAGACAATTGTTATTGTCCTAATAGCAGCTTCTGTAACAAAACTCCATTCATTCCCTCATGCTATAATTGTAAAAATTTTTCAGTCTTCAGTTCAGTTCAGTTGCTCAGTCATATCCGACTCTTTGAGAACCCATGAATTGCAGCACGCCAGCCCTCCCTGTCAAATTCCACTAATTCCCATTAATTATCATTAAATTAGTCAATTAAACTTTGTTGAGATGAAAGTGAAAGTAGAGAGTGAAAAAGTTGGTTTAAAGCTCAACATTCAGAAAACGAAGATCATGGCATCAGGTCCCATCACTTCCTGGGAAATAGATGGGGAAACAGTGGAAACAGGGTCAGACTTTATTTTTGGGGGGCTCCAAAATCACTGCAGATGGTGACTGCAGCCATGAAATTAAAAGACGCTTACTCCTTGGAAGAAAAGTTGTGACCAACCTAGATAGCATATTCAAAAGCAGAGATATTACTTTGCTGACTAAGGTCCGTCTAGTCAAGGCTGTGGTTTTTCCAGTAGTCACATATGGATGTGAGAGTTGGACTGTGAAGAAGGCTGAGCGCCGAAGAATTGATGCCTTTGAACTGTGGTGTTGGAGAAGACTCTTGAGAGTCCCTTGGACTGCAAGGAGATCCAACCAGTCCATTCTAAAGGAGATCCACCCTGGGATTTCTTTGGAAGGAATGATGCTAAAGCTGAAACTCCAGTACTTTGGCCACCTCATGTGAAGAGTTGACTCACTGGAAAAGACTCTGATGCTGGGAGGGATTGGGGGCAGGAGGAGAAGGGGACGACCGAGGATGAGACGGCTGGATGGCATCACTGACTCGATGGACGTGAGTCTGAGTGAACTCCGGGAGTTGGTGATGGACAGGGAGGCCTGGCGTGCTGCGATTCATGGGGTCGCAAAGAGTTGGACACGACTGAGCGACTGAATTGAACTGAGCATTTCTTTATTGAAATGTTTGTTCATCTAATCCTGCCAGTGTTGTTAACTCAAAATTCTTTCTTCTTTATGTCTGTATTTCTGTTTGCTCTTCTCTCCTCTCCAAAGTTAATCATTGGTGACTTAATTTTTCCAATTCTAATATGAGTACCTGTCTCTAAGAAACCTACTGTAAACTCACTCCAATCATATAATGAAAGCGATGTATTTGCAGAAAAGACAACAAACTGGTGAAAAAAAAAGATATTTCTGTTTGTATTTACATATGACTTATAATTGCTAAGAAATAAAGTTCAGTTATATTTCTACACTGAAGGTCAATTCTGCTGGAGTCCTACTATTACTGAAATCAAAACACTAACTGTCTAATGAGACAAAATTCTCTGATAAACAGACTTCTCTTGAAATTTTATGTTTTTAAAGAATAGTGTTTCAGGGGAAGGAGAGGATGGGACCAGTTGTGAGAACAGCATTGAAACATATATTACCATATATAAAATTAGATACTAAGTGGAAATTTGCTATTCCATGCAGGAAGCTCAAATCTGGTGTTCTTTGACAACCTAGAGGGGTGGGATGGGGTGGGAGGTGGGAGGAAGGTTCAAGAGGGAGGGGACATATGTATACCTATGGCTGAATCATGTTGATGTACGGCAAAAATCAACACAATATTACAAAGCAATTATCCTCCAACTAAAAATAAATTTAAATTAAGAAAAGAATAGCATTCCAGATTTCTTATATATCCATCTAAATGTCATGTGATACTGAAAATCATATGTACTACATTATATTATCATGAATCATTGTCACTAGGCCAACAGGAAGTAACAAAAACGAAACAATATGATTTCTTCAGAGGTAACTCAATGCTAGAGACATTTTAACACAGCATTTTCTTCCTATGGAATAGATAAGGATGCCAACATACATAGGCGTGTGTGTACTATATATGCACAATATAAACAATGTCATTATATTTAAACTTTCATATGTAGATATACAAATATGAATACATGCCAATGACTTAAATTTGATCACAAATACATTGCTCTTGCTTCTCTCGGTTACACTAAAAAAAAAAAAAAAAAGTGTAATCTTAAAAATTCCAAATTTAGAAATCATTATAAAAACAACTTTTATACATTATGTCTAACCTGCATCTAGTATGTAGTTCTTTGAATGTCTATTTTTGCATCCGGTATGATTTTTCATCCTAAAGCTAAATTTGCTACTAATTTAACACATCACAAAGGTGATCACATCTATTTCCTGCATAAACCCCTTAGAGACAGCTTCTTAGAACAAAAGACAAAGAAACAAAGCAAATTCATTTAAAATTCTACAACCTTTAAAATAAGCTGTTAACAATGGTACTATTTTTCATCTTGGTAGATTACTGTGTTGTAACTGATCTCTTTGCACAGGGCTTATCAATGTAGAAATGTATGACAACTTTAATCATTTTCAGTCCTGCAAGTTATTTGCAATAAAATTAGAAACTCATTTCTGTTTGGCTTTGTTGTTTTTTGAAATTTAAAAAAATTCATTATCCTAATCACTACCTTCCCTAATTCAAGTAGTATCTATAGACTCCTAACACTAGGCAAGTGCTATCTCAAGCTAACACATTCAATATAAAATTCATATAATGGAAGGGACCTCTCAACCCTCTCTCCCTGTCTTTTATTACTTCAAAAATACGACTCAGGGCTCAGTGGTACAAACTTAAAGCCACCCAAAATTTTTTTTTTTTTTTTAATTTTTAAAGAGTTCATCAAACATTTGAGTTAATTATACTTAAACTGCAGAAACATGGAGTCAGGGGCAACACCCCCCCTCATTTTACCTCTGAGGTTAAGAGATTTGCATCACCCAGGTCTGTAAATAGAAGGCTTGCACCAGAACTCAGGTCTCGCTCCCAGGTGAGTAATCCCAAGTGTGTGTACTATCAGATAAATACAAGTAACAGCGTTGAGTTCTTTACTGAAGATAAAATGAGAATGAGCACTTTAAAATACCATTCAGCTCCATAGGTTTCCAGGCTTTTCTAGTTCTTTTCTAAATGAGTAAGAATTTGTAGATTTTATAAACAGAGCCAAATTTTCAAATAAGGGAATAAGACAAATACAGCCGCATAGGAGGTATGTGTGCTAAAAAAAGAATGCGCCTCTTCTTATCTCAGAAACACTTCATATACATTTTCTTAACTTGAGAAGTCAGGCTAAATTTGATTAAGCACATTTCTACATCACATGAGCCTACACTAGTAGTACAGAAGACAGTGGAAAACCAAAAGAAATGCCACATCTTTCATGGTGTGATTCAGTTTCTTTCCAAATGACACCTCCTTTGAAAAGGCATAGCTTTGGAATCTGCCTTTTGGAAAATGCTTCTCTTCAATTTTCAAATATAATTGTGATGTAACTGATCTAATCCGCATTTCAAAGCTTCTAGAGCTGAGCTTACCGCCAAAACTAAAGCATGAGATCTCCTTTTATGGACCAAAATAAAGAACAGTGTATTGAATTATTAGATAAGCTTTTGTTCTTTTCTTCACAATATTTGCATGAATTATTCAGGCCTTGTATGGATGGAGCTTTGAAATATTCAAGTTCCTTCAAATATTTCATTATTTAAGGTTCATACTTATTAAATCCTGTAGGAGGTACTCTTCCCATGAAAGTACAGATTCAGCTCATTTATTGTTTCTTCAATAGAAACTATATACAGGGCAGAGTCTCAGGTGATGAAGGAGATACAAAGATAAGCAAGACAATCTTCAGAGATTTTACCCACAGGGGGAATACAAAGCTATAAAATACTTGTAAACCACAAGTTACTGAGTTTACAAAGAGAAAGAGATAGCTACCAGGCCAGGGGCTAAAGGAAGAACTTCAGAGAGAAACAAGCATTTCAAATGGGCCCTAAAATATCAACAGCAAATTCACAAGTAGGGGAGCCATGAAATGAGGGGCTGAGATCTTCATTTGACCCATGCTCTGGGTTCGATCCCTGGGTTGGGAAGATCCTCTGGAAAAGGGAAAGGCTACCCACTCCAGTATTCTGGCCTGGAGAATTCCATGGACTGTATGGTCGATGGGGTTGCAAAGAGTCGGACACAACTGAGTGACTTTCACTTTCACTTCACTTTCACCTTCACTGTCTCATCTAGGAGACCCTTTTAATTTTATTTATTTATTTGGGTGCACCAGGTTTTAATTGCGGCATGTGGGATTTACTTCCCTAGTATGGGATCAAACCTGCACCCCACCCCGCACTGGGAGTGTGGAGTCTTAGCCACTGGACCACTGGAGAAGTTCCTATGAAACTCCTTCTACCTATGATAACCTGCAGAGCCATATTGCCAGCCATAATGGTGACTCCTCTGATCTAAACCTTGATTTGCCCCCCAACTTGGCAAACTCATTCTGACTATCCCAGCAGCCCCGCTTCTGGGAGCCTCTACTATATCTTTCCTCACAGAGACTATCCCACGCAGCAATTCTGGTCACAAGAAGCCTTAAAAAGGCAGTGAAGAGCAGCAAATCACAATCTCATCACTATCCTTCATACCCATTCTTTCTCTGCCTTGAGTCCTGCTTAATGAAAGATGCAAGCCAAATGGCTACAAATGTGGCCATATGACCCCATCCCCATTTCCAATGCATCCCTGATATCCCAAACTGTTGTTGTTATTCAGTCACTAGTTCATGTCCAACTCTTTTCAACCCCATGAACTGCAGCACACCAGGGTTCCCTGTCCTTCACTATCTCCTGGAGTTTGCTCAAACTCATGTCCATTGAGTTGCTAATGCCATCCAACCATCTCATTTTCTGTCACCCCCTTCTCCTCTTGCCCTCAATCTTTACCAGCACCAGGATCTTTTCCAATGGGTTGGCTCTTTGCATCAGGTGGCCAAGGTATTGGAGCTTCAGCTTCAGCAAAAGTCCTTCCAGTGAGTATTCAGGGTTGATTTCCTTTAGGATTGACTGGTTACATTTCCTTGCTGTCCAACGCACTCTCAAGAGTCTTCTCCAGCACCACAGTTCAAAAGCATCAATTCTTTGGCACTCAGCCTTCTTTATGGTACAACCCTCACATCTGTACATGACTACTGGAAAAACCATAGCTTTGACTATACAGACCTTTGTCAGCAAAGTGATGTCTCTGCTTTTTAATATGCTGTCTAGGTTTGTCATAGATCTTCTTCCAAGGAGCAAGCGTAATTTAATTTCACGGCTACAGTCAGCACACTCAGTGATTTTGGAGCCCAAGAAAATAAAGTCTGTCACTTTTTCCATTTTTCCCTCATTTATTTACCATGAAGTGATGGGACCAGATGCCATGATCTTAGTTTTTTGAATGTTGAGTTTTAAGCCAGCTTTTTCACTCTCCTCTTTCACCTTCATCAAGATGTTCTTTAGTTCCTCTTCACTTTCTGCCATTAGAGAGGTATCATCTGCATATCTGAGGTTGTTGCTATTTCTCCTAGCAATCTTGATTCCAGCTTGTGCTTCATCCAGCCTGACTTTTTGCATGATATACTCTGCATATAAGTTAAATAAGCAGAGTGACAATATACAGCCTTGATTCACTCCTTTCCAATTTTGAACCAGTCCATTTTTCCAACTCCAATTCCAGCCCAAATGGTTGTCTTTAACTTGATGTAGAAAACTGTTGTGTTCAGCCTCATTTATCCCTATTCTCTCTGGCTCACATTGACTCTTTGAAGACCCCCAACACACACACACACACACACACACACACACACACACACTCTTAACTCACAGGCACCATGTTGCATTTTGTTTCTGTTTTGCTTACGCTTCCCATTCTACCTGGAAAACAAGCCTCTCTTCCCTGGGTCAAAATAGTTCTTATCCTTTTAGTCTCAGCTCAAATGAATTCTCTCCTATTGATAGTGTCTTGCTCTTTCTAATAGAACAACTTAGCCTTTCTGGACTGAACCCACATCAGTCTTGATTTTGCCCATAAAATAAAGGATTCTCCCTCCTTTGTTGGGGCGATAAGGGGACCAGGAAGAAAGCTAGAATATTTATAAGTCTTTTCTGGAAGGGAGTGTCCAGAATCATAAAGCTTGACACAAACTCATGAAAATTCTGCCACTTTTAAGCTATCCTGCTTTGCTAGGAAAACACTGAAATGGTCTAAAAGAGGAATAATAGAGTATCACGGAGGGTGCACAAACAGTGCAATCACAAGAAAGGAAGTTCAAGGCACGAGGATCAATAAAATGTGTAATTAGCTGGCTGTGGAGAAAATAGGAGGAATCAAGGATGGGTATGAATTTGACCGTTAGAAACTAGGAAAAGATGGTACCTGTGATGAAATTTGGAAAGTTCAAAAGGGGAATAAATTTGATGGAACAGCAGAACATCAAGTGGAACTACCACAGGCAGATGGATAGCTATAGAACTCAGGTGGGAAAAGTCCTGGGATGAAGATAGGCACTCACTTTAGAGGTTACTGAAGATGTGGGAAAGTATACGGGTAAAAGGAAACAGAGAGTGAAGCCAGAAGGCAAAGACACTGGGGGGCCTGTACAGCTAAAAAATGAGAAGAGGAAGTGAAGTTCAGTTCAGTCGCTCAGTCGTGTCCGACTCTTTGCACACCAGGCCTCCCTGTCCATCACCAACTCCCGGAGTTCACTCAGATTCATGTTTTTACTAGCGTGTGAGATGAGTGAATTGTGCGGTAGTTTGAGCATTCTTTGGCATTGCCTTTCTTTGGGATTGGAATGAAAACAGACCTTTTCCAGTCCTGTGGCCTCTGCTGAGTTTTCCAAATTTGCTGGCATATTGAGTGCAGCACTTTCACAGCATCATCTTTCAGAATTTGAAATAGCTCTACTGGAATTCCATCACCTCCACTAGCTTTGCTCGTAGTGATGCTTCCTAAGGCCCACTTGACTTCACATTCCCAGGATGTCTGGCTCTAGGTGAGTGATCACACCATCATGATTATCTGGGTCGTGAAGATCTTTTTTGTACAGTTCTTCCGTGTATTCTTGCCACCTCTTCTTAATATCTTCTGCTTATATTAGGTCCATACCATTTCTGTCCTTTAAAGTAGGTTTAAAAAGGGAAGAATCAGAAGAGGTAGTGCACCACGTCAGTGGAGCACAGTGTTAGCCAAGGGCAGAGAGGTGCCAGAGGCAGAGCAATCAGTGTGGCTGGATGCTGCAGACGAGTGAAGAAAATGAGGACTGAAGGGGAAAGCTATTTATTTCAGTGACTGAGAAATGGCAGCATTGACCTCAGAGAGTACAGTTTCCAAGAGGAAGGTGAGAGGGGAGGAGGATATTGAACAGTAAAGAGCAAATGGGAGTGGACTTACAGTGCTCTGAGGACCACTCTAAACCAAGATGAAGGTGATAATAGATGAGATGTAAAATAGGAGAGAAGAGTCAGCTTTATTCACACTCAGACAGACCTCTGCTGCCCAGAAATGGAATGGAAATAATGAAGTAAGTGGCCTCGAGCTGAAGGCCTTCCTTTTGTTTGGCCGAAAGCAAACAAAGGAATTCAGGAGCTGGACTCATACAAGGTGTCAGGGGCTAAACATCTTCTGTGTAAGGTACCTGACATCAAGGGTCGGACAGGAGTACCCCCTTGATGGAAGCTGCTTAAGACTGCTGCTGCTGCTGCTAAGTCGCTTCAGCCGTGTCCGACCCTATGCGACCCCAGAGACGGCAGCCCACCAGGCTCCCCCGTCCCTGGGATTCTCCAGGCAAGAACCCTGGAGTGCGTTGCCATTTCCTTCTCCGGCTTAAGACTGCAGGCTTGAACAAATCGACATACTAGGGGATACGGGAGAGCCAGGCACAGTCTCACAGCCAGAATTTGACTCTGGAGAAGGAATTAGATCTATAACACTATAGAATAAGATCAAAGTCTGGCCTGGAAGCCCAGGAACTAGCTGGAGAAACCACAAAACTGCTAAACAGGGAAGGTTGTATTTAGAGGGACATACGAAGGAAGGACGGAGAAGGCAATGGCACCCTACTCCAGTACTCTTGCCTGGAAAATCCCATGGACGGAGGAGCCTGGTGGGTTGCAGTCCATGGGGTCGCTAAGAGTCGGACACGACTGAGCGACTTTACTTACACTTTTCACTTTCCTGCATTGGAGAAGGAAATGGCAACCCACTCCAGTGTTCTTGCCTGGAGAATCCCAGGGATGGGGGAGCCTGGTGGGCTGCTGTCTATGGGATCACACAGAGTCGGACACGACTGAAGTGACTTTGCAGCAGCAGCAGCAGCAGCACAAAGGAAGGAAAGCAGGAAGGAAGGGAAGGAAGGAGGAAATTAATGCTAAGAAAGTGAGTGAAAAGTAGCAGCCATAACATAAACAAAAATTCACACACATCCCCCCCAAAAATGGGGGGGAGGTTATAAGACCAAAGAAAAGAAATCATAGGCTTAAATACTGAAAATATTGAAAGAGGTTTAAATACGGCAGAGTGGATAGTGTCTGCTTTTCCTCTCTCCAGCATCCATATCCTCTTCTTTTGATAACAACATTTCAATTTTCCTTAAAGAACCAGTCTCACTCCCTGTCTGCATGCATATTATAATCTACTGACTGAAATGCTTGGTTCAGAGATGAGCATGTGAGCAAATCTTATCAATCAAAACCATCCTATTGACAGAATTATTGCAAATAGAAATTTTGCAAGGTGAACACTAAAAAGGAAGTTCTGGGTGTTGCTGAGAGAATATAGGGTGCAAGCTTGGGGCTTCTGGCAGGATCTCACCACAGGGAGATCCTGACTAGAAATGGAGCCAAGAGAAAGGGAGGTACAGTAGAGGGATTGGGAGCCCAGACAAAACAGAAATGAAGAGACTCAGTGGTTTCCGTTTCCAGATAACATGATCAGTTACCTAGAAAATCCAAGAAAATCAGCCGAAAACTATTAGAACCAATGATGCAAGGTCAATATGTTTAAAAAAAAAAAAAAAGTCAATAAACCAATTATTTTGAAAATAGAAAGTATGATAAGGAGGGAAAAAAACAGGTTCCATTCACAATAGCAACAAAAAGTAGAAAATAGCCACCAAAAAAACTAATAAGATATGTGCCAGAACTACAAGAAAAAACTATGAAACCTAGACAAAGACTTGAATAGGAGGACATGAGGTTGTCAAGATAACAACTGTCCCCAAATTATCCAAAAATACATTTCCAACAGAACAAAAATTGATCAACAGCACAATAGAAAGAGAGAGAGAGCCTGGAAACAAGCCAATGTTTATAGGAATTTCGTATGATTATAAAGGTAGTATCCCGAAACAAGGGAAAGAATGGAATTTTCAATAAATGATATTAAAACAACTGGCTATTATTAGAAAGAAAAATTAAGTGACCCCCTTTTTTTTTTCTTGGCCAAGCCATGCAGAATCTTAGTTCCCCAAGCAGGGATTTTGAACCCATACTTCTGCATTGGAGAGTGTGGAGCCTTAACCCCTGGACCACAGAGAAGTCCCTAAGTGACTTTTTTTTTAACCTCAATTATTTATTAAAATAAACTCTAGATAGATTTGGGTGAAAAAAGCTAACCTATTATTAAACTATATAAAGAAAATATATAGAAGACCAAATTTCCCCAAATTTATCTTAGGGATAGAAAAGATCTTCTGAAACAATATATAAACAGCAAGAGCCATAAAGAAAAGGGTTAAAAAGATTAAGAAATTTCACTTTATCAAAACTTTAGATTTGTTCAATGAAATAAGCCATAAATGAGATTAAGATTCCAGTGACAGACTGGATGAGATCATTGTAACATACACAGCAAAGGACTTGCTCTTTATAGATCCTCAAAAAAAGGCAAACAAAATCGAAAATGGACAAAAAACTATGAACAGGCAATTCACAAAAGAGTAAACATGAATGACGAACATTTGAAAAGATGCTCAGTGTCACCATTTTAGGGGGAAATGCCAATAAAAGCACGGGGGATACCATTTTCCACATTTAATTGGCCATAAGGAAGAAAGATTGATATCAAGTGTGACAAGCATATTGAAATGGAGGTGCTCTCTTAAACCTGGGACTATAAACTGCGTAAGCCTTTGGAGAACAAACCGGCAGCAGCTCTTCCGACTTGAGATGCATCTATCCTTTGACCCTGCAGTCTTACACCGTGCTATCTACTCTAGAGAAATACTGCATGGATGCCAGGAGAGTGGTAAGAGGCTGTTCATTGAAGACTATCTGTAGCAGTGAAAACCAGAGCAACCAAAATAATCACCAAAAGAGGGGGAGCTAAATAAACAGCAATGTATCCGAGTTACGTTTAAGAGTGTGCAGCAGTTGGGCTATTGGAGAAGGAAATGGCAGCCCACTCCAGTGTGCTTGCCTGGAGAATCCCAGGGATGGGGGAGCCTGGTGGGCTGCCGTCTATGGGGTCGCACAGAGTCGGACACGACTGAAGCGACTTAGCAGCAGCAGCAGTTGGGCTTCCCGGGTGACTCAGTGGTAAAAAATCCGCCTGCCAGTTCTGGAGCCACAGAAGATGTGGGTTCGATCACTGGGTTGGCAAGATCCCCAGGAGGAGGAAATGACAACCTATTCTAGTATTCTTGCCTGGAAAATTCCATGGACAGAGGAGACTGGTGGGCTATGGTCCATGGGGTCACAAACAGTCGGGCGTGACTAGACGACTGAGCAAGCACATATGCAGCAGTTAGAAAGAATTAGAACCTATTGACACAGAAAAGTCTCCAAGAGACATAGCTAAATTTAAAAAAAAAAAAGCAAGTTGAGAATAATCCACACTGTATGACACCATTCAGGTCAAAGCAAAATCCCTTCTGTCTATAAATCTCTGTTGTGTGTGTATATATACACATATATGCATATAACTATATAATATATAGAAAACAATACAAATATTTAAACATCTGAAAAGATGAAAAGATAGAGTCCAAAATAAAATGTGCCTTGGCCCGAAGTAGAAACCTGAAATGGAGGTGGGAGAAGTAGTAGAAAGAAAAATTCTTTATTTACCTCTAATGTGTGATTTTTTTTTCTTTAAAGATCTCTTGTAGCTTTATGAATGTAGGTTTTCACTCTGTTTAGGAAAAGGACCTCCCCTTTCTAAAGGCCTGTGCCCCTACGCTGCATTCCAGACTAGCTGCATTCCTGTGACTCAGCCCAATGCGCCCCAGGCAGACTGGTGTGCAGCGATTCTGTGCTTCAGTCCTGGGTCAACATTCACCCAGACGGACTGTGGGCAAATCAGTTTCAGTTCCTTTCTCACCATCAGCTCAGCCTGGAAGCGGTTAGCTTACAATGGGGTGAGAACAAGGGTGCAAGCAAATTGCCACCCTATAGGCTGTCTCCTCCCAGACCTCTGGTAACCAGCCAAACTCGCCTTGGCCAAGGGGCGGTGGAGATTTCAGGGAAAATGCTTGCGGACTTTGTGCACTGCTCACAGCAAAAGGGCAAGCTGAGAATACCATGGCTGGAAATTTTTTAGTGCAGTCAAGTGTTTCTGGCCCATCTGGCAGACTAACACAGTTTTTCTTACACTCTTTCTGGTAATTGTAAGGCAGACAAAATGGCTCTTCACCATGAATGAAGCCCTTGGAAAGATGATTTACAGACCACAAAGAGAGGTCGAACTGGGAAGGGGAACCCAAATGCTGTGAACAATCTCCTTAGGAGAATGGCATTAATAAAAACCCTACTTAACAGTCAGGGGCATCCTGAAGGGAGAGGAAGTCAGCATGTATGAAACAGTCATGAAAGTTACACAGCTTCCAGGGTACTACTAACCACATCATGCTACTTCCTAAACACTGGATTCCCTTCTCCTTTCTTTTCTTCCACCCCCAAAGAATCTAAAACAATCTTTTAACAATTGCTAAACTAGGGGAAAGGCAAACAACTCTCAGAAGGAAAAAAATAGCTCTAGATATCTTTTTCAGAGTTTGACTAGGACTGTTGAAGTTATTTGTCATTTTCCCTTCTTGGCCGCAATGACAGCGCTTCAGGATTTCAGCTGGTTCCAAGCACTGCTCAATAAAGATCATTCCAGAGAAGTTTCATATTCCTGAGATTCCTTACATTTCTCTCTCTTTAATTTAGGAAATAAGATTGGAAAGACGAAAAACGGCCCAGATTGCACCACTTCCTATGCAAGGTTCTCCCAAAGCAAGCTGTGCCTCTCCTTCCAGCAAGAACAGAGAGAGGCAATTTCAGTTGGGAAGTGGGCGGTGGGGCCCTTGGAGCAGCAGTAGGACTATTTGTCTTTTGAAAAGGCCCCAGAGGCCCAAAAGCTGTTTGAAAGCTTTTTGTAAAGGCGGAGAAGAAAAAACAAAACACCAGACTTTGGTGTGCTCAGCCATTCAAAAAGCCTGTGACTACACCATGGACTTCTTTGATTCACCAAGTGTTTACCTTGTACTTGTGCGGTACCAGACACTGTTCTAGGTAGAACAGCAAAGACAACCAAGTGTCTGATCCCTGGAGGGAGTTTCTGTGAGGGTGGGGACGGGGCTGATCTATGAAGAGAGCTCCCAGAAGTCCTTTCCCATTTCCTCGCAGCAGAGTATGTGCGGGTCCCTCCGTCCTTGGAGCTCTGGAGTCGCTTCCTTCTCCTGCGTCCTGGGTTTATTATTCCCATTACCTTTCCCCTTTATAATCACTTGTCCCTTTGTAAACATCAAAGCAGGACCAGTGAGCTGAGGAAAATGAGGTCTGTGACTCATAAGAGGATGTTTTTCTCTTTTTCATTTATGCAAGTCTCTTCTCAAGAACCTTTTCATTATGAGACCAGCTTGCCTCCTCTTTTTCAGAGATTCCTCATTTTCAGTTCTGGTTGTCAAAACCACTCTCAACTTTTCGGTGGTATTTCAACTCACCTACCACTCACCTGAGCCCTCAGAGTAGCCTGAGGATCATTTCCTGTTTCCCTACGCAGCTTGTTTGTTGTTGTTTCTTTTAATCCTTCGTTTAGATGATTCCTCCCAAATCTTCACACTCCTCACAGCTCCCTACCCACATCCCACCCCAACATCTCTGCTCACCCAGCAAGCCTTAACAGATGACAGTGCCCATTCAGAGAGCACATAGAAACCAGCAGAAAGAACTTCCTCCATTTCCAGTCACCTGCAATAGACTGAATGTTTGTGTCCCCCAAAATGCATATTTGTTGTTGTTCAGTCCCTGTCATGTCTGACTCTTTGCGACCCCATGGACTGCAGCATGCCAGGCTTTCCCGTCCTTCACTATATCTCCTGGAGTTTGCTCAAACTCACATCCATTGAGTTGGTGATGCCATCCAACCATCTTGTCCTCTTTCATCTCCTTCTGCCCTCAATCAGGTCTTTTCCAATGAGCTGGCTCTTCACATCAGGTGGCCAAAGTATTGGAGCTGCAGCTTCAGGATCAGTCCTTCCAATGAATATTCAGGGTTGATTTCCTTTAGAATTGACTGGTTTAATATTCTTGCAGTCCAAGGGACTCTCAAGAGTCTTCTCCAGCACCACAGTTCAAAGGATCAATTCTTCGGCACTTGGCTTTCTTTATGGTCCAACTCTCACACACATACATGACTATTGGAAAAACCATAGCTTTGACTATATGGACTTTTGTCTACAAAGTGATGTTGCAATCTAATCACCAATATGCTGGTATCAGGAGGTGGGGTCTTCAGGAGGTGATTAGATAATTAAGTCACGAGTGGAGCTGTCCTGACTGGGATTAGGACCCTTCTAAAAGAGGCCCCAGAGATTTCTCCTTCCCCTTTCCCCAAGTAAGAACACAGTGAGAACCAGGAAGTGGGCTTTCACCAGATATTCACATATTCACCATCAAATTTGCTGGCATCCTGACCTTGAACTTCTCAACCTCCAGAATTATAAGAAATAAATTTTTGTTGTTTATAATCCACCCAGTCTATGGTATTCTATTATAGCAGCCTGACCTTTTGGAACCTTTAGAAAGGGGAGGCTCTTTTTCTAAACATTGGTAAGACCCACATTCATAGAGCTATTGATACAAAGGCTAAGACATGAAGTTTTCTGCTCCTGCAAACATTTTTTTTCCACCCCTGCACAAAGAAAGGGTGTTCCCCCAATTAATGTGAGTGCCTGCCTGAGGGAACAGGTAGCTTTGGACATACCCTTATTTAACCTTCTCAGGGAAAGGACCCCAGCAGTTTTTCCTTCTTCACCTCCCCGCTCCATCCCTTCCCCTCAGCCAGATTTTTGTTCCAGTCTAACGCAAAAACCCTAGTCTTTCCCTGTATGAACTAAAAGGAAATCCAGAAATCTAGCCAAGGATGAATATTAATAATAAAAAGGACCAAGACAGGACCTACATAAAGATACTTTTGGGTCCTTTGAAAGAATGTTTTTTACCTTTTTTCTCATATTCTACTGTCTGACATATTTTATCTTCTAATCCTTCCACTGAAATTTTTATTTTGCCAAGCATACTTTTCATTCCCAAGATGTCTGTCCTCATATTTCTGATCATCCTTTTTATCACATCTTTGCTCTTGTTGTACCTTTTCAAATATCTGGAAATATTAATTAGAGATTGTTGGTTTTTTTGAAAATAAATTTACTTCTGTTCCCTAAATTATTTCTCTGTCAGCCTTGTGGGATCCTCATCATTACTTGGCAGACACTGATGAGCACACACATATTGCTATTCCAGGCCACACTCCTGAACTCCAGATAGTATCTTTAATCATCTAATGAGCAACTCTGACTTCCTAAAGGCACGTCTAACTGAACACATGTTTTCCTTCAAACTTGTTTTTTTCTTTTATCACACTACAAGGCACTACCATGCCCTCAGTTATCTGAGTAAGAAACATAGGAGTAATTCTTTTTCTTTTTTTTTAATTGTATTTTTAATTAATTTATTTAATTGGGGGATAACTATTTTGCAATATTAGGAATAACTTTTGACTGGCTCTATTTTTCCTCGCCTATATCCACTACATTATATCCCAGTGATTCTATCTCTTTAATTTCACTCAATGGTGTCTTAACATTTTCTGCTTTGTTGAACAAATATAGGTGGTGTCACTCTTGGCATTTCTCCATGCATTTGACTACTCTATCTCAGGGAAGGTGGAATGACCCATGATTTGTCTGGATGAATTAGTTCTGAGCCACTTTTCATCCTCTAGAGCTATAGAGGACAAACATCCCAGTCCTCCAGGTTTTGCATTGCCCAGAGGTGTGACATGTTGGGTTCCCGGGGAGACAGATTCTGAGATAAGTACTAGTGTGCAGAAGGTTTATTAGGTAGTGCTTTTGGAATCAACAGTTGGGGAAGGAAAGAGAAAGAAAGAAAAAAAAAAAAAAAAGGAGGGAAAAGAAAAGGACAGGATGAGAAGAATGAGCAGGAAGGAAAAAGAAGGGAGCAAGATTGGGCAAAGGAGAAGTGCAGCTGAGAGTTAGTCTCAGTAAAGGCTGTGGCCATCCTCCGGGGAGCCCCAAAGCTGAAATGACCTTCAAAGTTGTCTCAAATTGGGGTTGGGGAACCATAGCTTTATATTCCTTACTGATCAGTCATTGAATTCCAGCCACTCAAGAAGGAGACATAACTTTGGGCTACCGGGATTTTTCTGCCAAGGCGCTCAGCTGCTAGCTGAGTGTAGTAGCAGCACTCCCAGCACAGGGGAATAAGTCCTTTATTTTTGAAGCGGGATCCAGGTGGCATTCCTCAAAATTCACCTCAGAGAGGGCTGCCCTCATCGAGGGCTTCACTTAGCATCTTATTTGGCTTTCACTCTAAGCTAAGACCTCTACAGAACTTTTTTCAGCAATAAATGGCATGTTTTGGAGTCCACCTGCCAATCTTTTGCGTTATTGCTTAATTTTCTTGAAGACCTAGACTGAGACAAGGGATGCTATTTAAACCTAAGACAATTCTCAGTATCCTTCCTGCCACTCGCTGAGATAAAGCCATCCTTAGCGCTCTCCTAGACTATAGCTGTTTGCTGTCTGGCCACCCTATCTTGATTATCACCCCTTTCCAGTATCTTCTCCAGACTTTAGTCAAAGGGAAATTACAAAAGCACAAATCTGATCAAGTTGCCCCCTCCTTTTCTTTGCCCTCAGAGAAAAGATCTAACCTTCCTGATGAGGCTGAGAAGGCCAACAAGATTTGATTTGAGCTCCTTTGTTTGGTCTGATTCTCTATACGCCATCTCTAAGCTCTGTATTTGATGTTCTAGCAAGAGAGAAGTATCAATACTTTCAGTCTCCACCAGCAACCTAATGGTTTTTTGACTCTGCACTTTTAAAATATTTTCACAGATTAGAATATATGGAACTGCTTCCCTGTCCATTTCTCTCACTTGAAAGTGAGCATCTTAGAAGTAGAGACATTTCACTGTTCTTACACTAGGCATTCAATAAATATTGAATGAAAGCATGAATATATCTGGAAAGGATTTATGGCTTATTGCATGCTTATTTATTAGCAAGGGCCACTGAACATGGAAAAATATTCAACCTTGCTACTAAAAAGGCACTCTGAAACAAGGAGGTACAATTTTTCACTTAGAAATTGACACAGCTACCATCAATAATATTTGAGGTTAGCAAGGGTATGGTGAAATGAGCACTCTGATACACTGCGAATATCAGAAAAGCATTATGACAATATATGACAAATCATAAAATCCTTAAACCATGCACCCTAATAACTGCACATCAGAAATTTATGCCATATAACCAGAGTGAGAAACAAAATATATGTGGAAAGGTATTCATCATTATATGTTTTTCTATTATATTTGCACTCTTAAATTGTCCATATGTTCTAAATTGCATTTGCTACAATTTAAAAATCAGCAGAATATTAGTAAAATGCTGATAGGGTTAGAGTTGGGAGCCAGCCTCCAGGATGGCCCAATAATTCTTGCCCCCTGGTATTCACACACTTGTGTTGTTCCTTCTCACATTGTTCCAGAGTTGATCTGTGTGACCAATAGAATATGGCAGAAGTGATGAGATGATAGGGTTACAAAAGACTCTACAGCATCCAAGTTAGCCTTTCTCTAAGATCATGCTCATGGGGAAGGCCAGCTGCCATGTCTCTCTATGGAGAGACCCACATGGTAAGACGTTAAGGCCTCCTGATAAAACCACATGAGTAAACTTGGATGCAGACTCTTCAGCCCAAGTCAAGCCATCAGATGACTGCAGCCCCAGGTGCCATCTTGACCACAACCTCATGAGAGACCCTGAGCCAGAACTATAAGGTTAAGCTCTGCCTCCATTCTTGGTCTAGAGAAACTAGATTACAAATGTTTGTTGTTTTAAGCAGCTAAATCTTGAGTAGGATGATCAACTGTCCAGATTTCACCAGGACTGAGGGGTTTCCTGGTATATGGGACTTTCAGTGCTAAACCAGGGAAGTCCTGGGCAAACTGAAACAGTTGGTTACACTACTACTATTACTACTAAGTCACTTCAGTCGTGTCTGACCCTGTGCGACCCCATAGACGGCAGCCCACCAGGCTCCCCCGTCCCTGGGATTCTCCAGGCAAGAACACTGGAGTGGGTTGCCATTTCCTTCTCCAGTTACACTAGTACTTTTAAATATAGCTTTCAGTTCAGTTCAGTTCAGTTGCTCAATCATGTCTGACTCTTTGCAACCCCATGAATCACAGCACGCCAGGCCTCCCTGTCCATCACCAACTCCTGGAGCTTGCTCAAACTCATGTCCATTGAGTCAGTGATGCCATCCAGCCATCTCATCCTCTGTCGTCCCCTTCTCCTCCTGCCCCCAATCCCTCCCAGCATCAGGGTCTTTTCCAATGTGTCAACTCTTCGCATGAGGTGGCCAAAGTACTGGAGTTTCAGCCTCAGCCTCAGTCCTTCCAATGAACACCCAGAACTGGTCTCCTTTAGGATGGACTGGTTGGATCTCCTTGCAGTCCAAGGGACTCTCAAGAGTCTTCTCCAACACCACACTTCAAAAGCATCAATTCTTCAGCACTCAGCCTTCTTTACAG
>SJYT01057597.1:447319-481514 GCA_006410635.1 Cephalophus harveyi | reverse complement strand
CTCTTTACACTTTACTGAATTCTATAGTTTCTACAATAAGCATATTCTCATATAAATTAAATAAAAAGTAGTAATATTCTGATTTATTGAAAACATGATGTACAATTTCACAAAACTGTTGTTTTGGCCCTCCCAGCATCCTTCTACACCCAGTTCTTCTAGTAACAACACTACCCCTCTTCTTTAGGGAAGTGCCTTTCTCCAGGTCCAGGTTGTCCTGATGTGGCAGGCAATCAGAGGATAAGGTGGATACTTGACTCAGGTCAGAATAATTAGATTTTCTCCTCCAGTAATTTGAATCTTGCATAGCAGCACACAGGGAAAAGAAGGTATTTAAGACTAGTCATCAGAAGGCAGAATCCTAGAGACTTTGCTGGGGAACTTTTGTTTCTAAAATCTCTGTAACCTTCCTAGCTCCTTTTCTTTCTTCTTAGGTATGCAGTAATTGATTTGCTTCTCTAAGTTACTCCTTTCAGTTCAGTTCAGTCGCTCAGTCGTGTCCAACTTTTTGCGACCCCATGAATCGCAGCACGCCAGGCCTCCCTGTCCATCACCAACTCCCGGAGTTCACTCAGACTCACGTCCATCGAGTCAGTGATGCCATCCAGCCATCTCATCCTTGGTCGTCCCCTTCTCCTCCTGCCCCCAATCCCTCCCAGCACCAGAGTCTTTTCCAATGAGTCAACTCTTCGCATGAGGTGGCCAAAGTAACTCCTTTATGGCTCCACAAATCTCTTTTTTACTTAAGTTAGTTTCTTGCAAGAGAAGAATTCTAACTGGTTCAAATAATATAAAAAATATTCATGTGGTAGGGAGGTTGAATGTAGGGGGCCACCTCCTCAAAAAAAAAAAAAAAATCATAAATCACTCCAACACAAAAGTTTATTTTTTTATACCACCTATTTGTTCACTTTCACATAGACTCAGAGTGTACCTATCATCTTAAATTTTTATTTTTCTACCTAACATTGTACCTGTAAAAATTTTTAGTGTTTCTACAAAGTCTGACCATCATTTTAAATATATGTTATTATCTTGTACTGGTAATAGCATAATTTGCTAAATCTTGGTCCACTCGTTGAATATTTGGGCTGATTTTAGCTAACAGATGTCATGTTTAAAATAATCATTTCCACAGCAAGCTTTGTGCTTCTGTTGAATTTTTCTTTCCTTAGGCTAAATTTACAAAATTGAAAAATGGATCTTCTATGTTTTCCTTGTTCCTTTCATGAATCTGATGTGTTGCTTTGTAAAGTGAAAGGTGCTTTTGTACTACAAGTAATTTTCCGGTTTGAATGTTTGGATTTCCATTTATGTGATATTCTTAGATTGGGCAAACTCAGATGAATGGAATTTGCTTAGTTAAAAATCTACATTGTGACTGTTATACAAGTATTCATATGATTATAACTATTTAAATACACCTTTGTACTGAATATAACATACAGAAATAAAAATGGCACAAATCATAAGTGGAGAATCTCAGTGAATTTTCACAAAGTGAACACATGCATATGCAATGAGTACAAAGATCAAAAAGGGCTACAGTCCCTCTAGAATCCCCTTTATGCTCCCACCCAATTATAACCTTCTGTCAGACAACCACAATCCTGATGTCTATTACCATAATTTAATCTCTCTGTTTTTGAACTTTAAATAAATGCAGCCTCTGTGTATAGTTTCTGCCATTCATTATTATAAATTTCACACATATAGCAGTAGTTCATTCATTCTCATTATGTGTGGTACTGCATTGTGTAGATACACACCATTTAGGTATCTATTCAACAGTAGTTGAATGGATATTTGGGTTGTTTGTACATTTTGACTACTACAGATAGGACCAAGATTGCTGGGCCACAGGTTATGCACATATTCAGTCGTCGAAAGTCCTCGAAACTGCCAAATAGTTTCCCAAAGTGGTACCAATTTACATTCTCACCAGCTGTGTGGGACAGTTCCAGCGGCTTCACGTCTTCCAATGTTGTGGTTTTTCATGTTTATCAGTCACTTGGATATTCTCTTTTCTGAAGTACCTGTTCAAATCTTTGACTTATTTTGGGGGGTCAAATTTATTGAGATATGATTTTCATACATGAAATTCACCAATTTTAAGAGCACAAGTCTACGAATTTTACAAATGCACTCTATAACATAATTATCGTCATACTAATGATATAGTTCCCTCTTGTCCTCTGAAGTCAATTTCCTTCTCCCACCCCATGATCACTGGCAACACTGACATGCATCCTACCACCATACTTTGTAATGACTGTAACTGCACATACATGGAATCGGGTAGGAAGTTTGTGTCTGGCTTCTTTCACTGAGAATAATGCTTTTGAAATTCTACCCATGTCATCTCATGTATCAGTAGTTCATTAAGTTTTTTTTAATTGCTAAATAGTATTCCATTGTATAGATGTGCCACAATTTGTTTATCCATTCACCTGGTTAATAGAGCATTTTGTTTCCAGATTTGGGCCATTATGAATATAGTTGTAATAAATGTTCAAAAATTAATATATATGTTTATGAATACTATGTTTTCATTTCTCTTAGGTAGATACACAGGAATGTGATTGCTGGGTCCTATGGTAGGTCTATGTTTAACTTCATAACAAATTGTCAGATTTTTCCAAAGTGGCCATATTGTTCACACTCCTACCAGAAGTATATGAGTGTTTCGGTTGCTCCAAATCTTCGCTAATACTTGGTACTGTCAGTGTTGTTAATATTAACCCTCTAGTTTGTGTGTACTGGTATCTCATGGTGGTTTTAATTCCATTTCCTTGACGGTTAATGACATTGAGCATCTTCTTCATGTGCTTATTACCATTCATAAATATCTATTCAAATCTTTTGCCCGTGTTATAAATTGCATTTTTTTCACTTTGAGTTCTTACTGAGTCGTAAGCATTCTTTTGTATTCTTGATACAAGTCCTTCATCAGGTACGTTTTACAAATATTGTATTCCAATATGTGGCTTGAGTTTTCATTTTTATAACAGTGACTATACATTTCTATAAGTCTAAACTTATTTCAAACTAAAAGACTTCCAGAAAGAGAAGAAATTACTAGTTTGTTAAGTTTTAAACCATGAATGGATACTGAATTTTATCAAATTCCTTTTCTGTATCTATAAAGATTATCATATATATTTTATTTATTGGGTAAATAATAAGACTATTAATGTTAAACTGACTTTGAATGCTTGAAATAAATACACATCTTATATATCACTGGATTTGTCTTGTTGATACTTAATTTATAATATTTTTCATCCCTGATAAGAGAAAGTAGTCTATAATTTTCTTTTCTTGTAATGATCTCAGATTTGGAGATCAACAGTTTATTGGCTTCATAAAATGAGTTGGTATTTTTGTATTCTCTGAGTTTGTGCAAGACTGTTATTTCTTTCTTAACATTTGGAAGAATTCAATAGTGAAGTCATAAGAATCTGGGGTTAATAGCTAATGTCTCAGTATTTTGGTTTCTATTTATTCCACTCATTACTTACTCTTTCTTATTGTCTTTTTTTATTATTAATGTGGAGTTTAGTTACTTCATAATGTTGTGCTTGTTTCTGCTGCATAGCAAAGTGAATCACTTATATATATGTATGTTGTTGTTGTTCAGTCACTAAGTCATGTCCAGCTCTTTGCGACCCCATGGATGGCAGCATGCCAGGTCTCCCCGTCCCTCATATCACCCGTAGTTTGCCCAAGTTCATGTCCATTGAATTGGTGATGCTATCCAACCATCTCATCCTCTGTCACCCTCTTCTCCTTTTGCCTTCAATTTTTCCCAGCATCAAGGTCTTTTTCAATGAGTCGGCTCTTTGCATCAGGTGGCCAAAGTATTAAAGCTAAAGCTTCAGGATCTCTCCTTTCAATGAATATTTAGGGTTGATTTCCTTTAGGATTGACTGGTTTGATCTCCTTGCTGTTCAAGGGACTCTCAAGAGTCTTCTCCAGCACCACAATTTGAAAGCACCAATTCTTCAGCATTCACCCTTCTTTACGGTCCATTTCTCACAGAGGCACATGACTACTGGAAAAACCATATCTTTGACTATACAGACCTTTGGTGGCAAAGTGATGTCTTTGATTTTTAATATGGTATCTAGGTTTGTCATAGCTTTCCTTATAAGAAGCAAGTGTCTTCCAATCTCTTGGCTGCAGTCACCATCCCCAGAGATTTTGGAGCACAAGAAGAGAAAATCTGTCACTGCTTCTGCTTTTTTCCCTTCTGTTTGCCATGAAATGATGAGACAGGATGCCATGACCTTAGTTTTATGAATGTTGAGCTATAAGCCAGCGTTTTCACTCTCCTCTTTCACCTTCATCAGGAGGCTCTTTAGTTCCTCTTCATTTCTGCCATTAGAGAGGTATCATCTGCATATCTGAGATTGTTAATACTTCTGGCAATCTTGATTACAGTTTGTGATTAATCCAGCCTGGCATCTTGCACGATGTACTCTGCATATAAGCTGAATAAACAGGGTGATAATATATAGCCTTGTCATACTCCTTTTCCAATTTTGAATCAGTCCATTGTTCCATGTCTGATTCTAACTGTCGCTTCTTGATCCACATACAGGTTTCTCAGGAGACAGGTAAGATGGTCTGGTATTCCCATCGCTTTAAGAATTTTCCACAGTTTGCTGTGATTCACACAAAGGCTTTCACGTAGTCAATGAAACAGAAGTAGATGTTTTTCTGGAATTCCCTTGCTTTCTCTATGATTCAGCGAATGTTGGCAAATTGATCTCTGGTTCCACTGCCTTTTCTAAACCCAGCGTGTACATCTGGAAGTTCTTGATTCAAGTCCTGCTGAAGCCTAATTTGAAGGATTTTGAGCATAACCTTACAAGCATGGGAAGTGAGTACAACTGTCCGGAGATCTGAACAGTCTTCAGCATTGCCCTTCTTTGGGAGTTGGGATGAAAACTTACTTTTCCAGTCCTGTGGCCACTGCTGGATTTCCCAAATTTGCTGACATATTGAATGCAGTACATTAACTGCATCATCTTTTAGGATTTTAAATAGCTCAGCTGGAATTCCATAACCTCCACTAGCTTTGTTGGTAGTAATGCTTCCTAAGGCCCACTTGACTTCACAGTCCAGGATGTCTGGCTGTAGGAGAATGACCACACCATCAGGGTTATCTGGGTCATTATGGCCTTTTTTGTACAGTTCTTCTGTGTATTCTCTTTTTCAGATTTTTTTCCCCATATAGGTCATTACAGAGTATTGAGTAGAGTTCCCTGTACTATAAATAGGTCTTATTAGTTATTGGAGAAGGCAATGGCACCCCACTCTGGTACTCTTGCCTGGTAAAACCCATGGACGGAGGAGCCTGGAAGGTTGCAGTCCACGGGGTCGTGAAGAGTCAGACACGACTGAGCGACTTCACTTTGACTTTTCACTTTCATGCATTGGAGAAGGAAATGGCAACCCACTCCAGTGTTCTTGCCTGGAGAATCCCAGGGACGGGGGAGCCTGGTGGGCTGCCGTCTATGGGGTCACACAGAGTCGGACACGACTGAAGTGACTCAGCAGCAGCAGTTATTGATTTTATAAATAGTAGTGTGTGTATGTCAGCCCCAACCTCCCTTTATTGTCTTTCTTGCCTTCCTTTTGCTTGAGTTTTATTATTACTTTTCTCTCTTTTACTATTTATATAAGATATTGTTTTCACATACTTTTACTGTTCTCTTATTCTTGCCTGGAAAATTCCATGGACAGAGAAGCCAGGTAGTCTACAGTCCATGGGGTCACAAAGAGTCGGACACAACTGAGCAACTTCACTTTCCTCAATAGTAACCCTAGAGTTTACAACTTGTACCCTTGTTTACTTCAGCTCATTATAAATTAGGGCTTCCCAAATGGCACTAGTAGTAAAGAATCTGTCTGCCAATGCAGGAGACGCCAGAGATGCAGGTTCATTCCCTGGGTCAGGAAGATCCTCTGAAGTAGGAAATGGCAACCCATTCCAGTATTCTTGCCTGGAAAATTCCATGGACAGAGGAGCCGGTAGGCTACAATTCATGGGCTGGCAAAAAGCTGGACACAACTATGTATGCCCACACATAATAAATGAATACTTTTACTACTTCTGAGACGACATATCCTTGCTGGCAACCCCATGAGAGGTCTATACCATTCTGAACTGTTATCTGGGAATGAACATGGGTCTTCACCATTTATGGAAACTGCCTCCTGTCGAGTTCTTGCCTCCTTCTGGAATCAAGAGATCCAAATTCTCCTGAAGTCAACTCATTCCCATTTTCTTCTAACCCTTCTCCTTCCATACAATTGAGTCTCTGTCTCCCTAAAACTTTAAAAAATCACCATGTTTTATCCTTTCCTCTAGACAAGAGAAGGGAAAAATACTTATTTTTCCATGGCAAGCCCAGAGACAGGAAAATAAGACATGATTTCTTAATCAGCTGCCACACCTACTAATATTATTTGGATTTTGTGGCCTTGAGTTAGAATGTAACAATTATTAATTACTCTATTTCCAGAGGAAAGTAATTTCATGTTATAAACTTTTAGGAAACTTTGAGAACCCAACATATTCATTGGATATATTCTTTCTATAACAGCATATTTCTTGCTTTATTTAAGGAAAAGAAAAATTGCAGATACCAATGATAAGGTTCATTATTAATATAAAAATACTCTGGTCACTGCTTTAAGACTTTACTTCAACCTTAATATCCATAAATGAGGTGAACATGAGGGAATAAGTGATTTTTTACCAAACTGCAAGATATTTTTGTGTCTCTAGTCTTTTTTACCAAAGCATAAATGACATAGAGATAAAGAAGGATAATAATTTAAAAGATATTACCTCCCTGAGGTACATTTTAGAGTTAAGAATGAAGTCATAAATACAGATGTAGGTAAGGTCTAATTTAAGAAACTGTATTTTGGGTATTATAGCACTTAGGCCAAAGAACCCTGAGATAGCGGCCTGGTTTAATAAAATATTACACAGGTCCATTAGGAAAACTTACCAGGGATAAAATGGAGGCAGTTTTGAAATAAACCATATCAGCTACTACTTTTGCTAAAAGTAACCACACTGATTCCTAAATTTATTTGTCTGTGATAACTGACTTTTCATTCTGAGAAGAGACAATGTAGTCCAGACCTCTTACCATTTCCTGTGTTCATCAGCTTTCATTCATTCTTTTACTCTGAGGTGTCGGGTGAGGTGACTGCCTCAAGTACCAAGCACTTTTTACAAGACGGACTACAGGTAAATTGAACTCAAAGTAACTTCTTTTCCTCCAAAATCCTTTTCTGATTTCACAGGTGCAACATTTTTTGCTTTTTAGCTTCACTGGACCACCATTCCCAGGTCTTGTCTAATAAACGCTACAAAAAACAAGGTGTGTTTGTGTGTGATTATGCAGCATATCAAGAGAGGAAATGTTTTTCCAAAATAATTTGTAAGTTTGGCCTACGATTGTCTGAAAACTGGAAATAACTATGAAGCAGTTCAATAGTCATAAAATGAATTTTTAAAATCTGCCTTTCCCCATAAGAGATAACCCACACTTAATAATTCAAGAGCCGATTATTCAGAAAGTGTAATATACAAACCCGTTATTTTTTCTTTTCCCTTCTGCTGCCTGATTTTTCGTCATTTCACAGCTCATTAGTATTCTCTCTCTTGGAAAATAAAAGCAAATGTAGCTCAAACTAGTGTTTTCAACTTTCTATGTACAGGTTTTGTAGGAAGGGTTATAATTATTGGTTCATAAACCACTTTTCTTTAATAAGTATCTGGTTAGGCTCCACTGGGCATTGGGGAATAATAAAACACACTAAAGACATTGTCCCTGCTCTTAATTCTCTTACAATATAATTGGAAAAAGAAGGTTCATGTACAGTAAAGTCAAACATTAATGCAAGGCAATATATATTTAAACAACAATATGAAAGAATTTGGTCATAAATACATAGTGTACAAGAGAACTTTATAGATCTATTAGGTAGGAAGCTAGGGATGAGCAATACCGGGTGGCCTGGCTGAAAGGGATGCAAGCTCATCTCTAAACCCCATGCCAGACACACCCAGGAGAGCTCACAGATATGCTACAAAAATAACCACAGAGACACTTCCAACTCCTGCACATGCACACAGTGGATACAAACCAATCATAGGGGCTTCTTCAAGTAATCTTAAGCAGCCAGGAGCCCATTAAGGGTTCATAAATATTCTACACATATATACATCTGATTATAACAGACTGAATTATGGGAAGACATATACAATGGTGCCTGCTGTTATATAGCTTGCAATTGTCAATCAGCCTTGACTGTATGCCTATTTACGTTTCCTTTCATTGATTGGTGGTGGGTACAGGCCCTATTTTGCATAGTGAAAGTGCAAGTGAAAGTCCCTCAGTCATGTCCGACTCTTTGCAATCCCATGGAATTCTCTAGGCCAGAATACTGTGCCTTTCCCTTCTCCAGGGTATCTTCCCAACCCAGGGATCGAACCCAGGTCTCCCATATTACAGGTGGATTTTTTATTTAACACAGGGCATAACCAAGAGGAGGAGACAGGCAGTATAAAGAAGAGGGAAGCCAAGAGGGAATGGGATGACTCCTTTGGGGTCAGCCTGCTCCCATGCCTTGGGGGTGTCTGTCTAATAAAAGATCTGCCTGCTTGCACTTAACTGACCTGTAACTTTTCTGTTATGTTAAACCCTTTAGTCCATTGTTTCAAATTTTTGTTGCAATGAGACAAGAACCCAGGGAAAAAATAAACTGACCTGACAGATCTATCATGGTTTCAAAAAGGGGAAGCATAGTTTGAACTGATAAGATTGGTCACAGAAATTCTCAATAAGGTAGTGAGACTTGAGCTAGATATCAAAGAATGGATGGAATTCCAGCATGAGAAAAGAAAAAGAAACAAATCTGCACAAAAGTAAAAAACACAAGAGAATCCCAGAACTCCAGGGCCCATGGCCCAGAGATATTTTTAAACGGAATATTCCAAACATACAGAGTATAGAAAAATAATATAACAAGCTCTTTTGTCTTTCCCACCCAGCTTTGTCACATATTTACTTTTTGTCATATTTACTTTAGATCCACATTTTTTGCTTTTTTTCTTTTAAAAGAAACACAGATTTGGCTAATGGCTTCTACATACTCTATCATTATCCTGCCTTCTCAGCAGAGGTAACAACTATCCTGAATTCAGAGTTTATCATTACCACGAATATTTTAAAATGCTATTACAAATGGAAATATGCAGTATCGTTTGATGCATTTAACATTCATGTCAATGGTAGCATACTTTATCTTCTGTCACTTTTTTTCACTCAGTATTCCATTAGTTGAGATTTATGCATATTCTAATTCCAGTTTTAGTTCATTTACTTTAACTATAATATTATATTCTACTGTGTGATCATACACAAATTTACTTATCCATTCTCAGGTTGATGAATATTTAGGTTGTTTCCAATTATTTTCCTATTATAGACAATGCTTCAGTGAACATTCATTTACACGTCTCCTTACGCATTTGAGGGAGAGTTTCTTGTATACATGGGGAAGTGGAATTGTTACATTGTAAGACTGTAAAGGCATCTTTAGCTTTGATAATGAAACATGTCCTTTCAACGTGGTTGTACCAATTTATTCTCCTCCCAATGGTGTACAAGATTCCCCATTTTTTCTTTACCTTTGCAACTCTGACGACTGCAGCACAGGCATGGAACTGCCAGGTACCCTGGAGTCAATTCTTCCTGTAAACTGCAACCTATAAGTGCTTTGTGTAGGTGATGCTCAGCTGTGGACTGCACCATGAACCAGCCCAGCCCTAGCTCAGAGGGGACAGCAAAGCTCTGGGAGAGAACTGGAGAAAGGATGGGCTGAGTGGTCGAGGGCTGGGTGCACATTTTACTCATAATACAACCAACATCTAATATAACCTGAAGTTCAGTCATTGAAGCTCAGTAAATATTCCCCTGACTGAAATTAATTATAAATCCTGGATCTGTTTCTGATTTTCACCCCGCTAAGCTTCAATTTCCTCATTTCTAAACTGGGGACGATAATAAATGAAGGAGTGATTCCAAAGATAAAATGAGATATAAATATGAAAACATTTATAAATGCTAAAAAGCAATGCAAATTAAGTTATAACAGCTTTGAAAGCTGCTTCTGTGTCATGACTTCTTACATAGGACCAGATAACATTTTAGCAAAATTCAAAACTATTGGCAAATTTCTCACTGGCATTCTTCTCGTAACCTTAATTTATTCTGGGATCCCACCTACCTCAGACTCCTCTTAGGATCACATATAAAGATACACCATAATCTTAGAAAGGTATTCTAATCATTACTTGCAGCTCTCAAAGAGCAACTGTGAGGAACCCATTCATGGTTACAGACTGACACTTGAGGTCCATTCTATTCTCTTTAGGCTTTAAACACAAACCCCCAAACTTTCTCTCAGTTCAGTTCAGTTCAGTCGTTCAGTCGTGTCCGACTCTTTGAGACCCCATGAATCACAGCACGCCAGGCCTCCCTGTCCATCACCAACTCTTAGAGTTCACTCAGACTCATGTCCATCGAGTCGGTGATGCCATCCAGCCATCTCATCTTCTGTTGTCCACTTCTCCTCCTGCCCCCAATCCCTCCCAGCATCAGAGTCTTTTCCAATGAGTCAACTCTGCCTGAGGTGGCCAAAGTACTGGAGTTTCAGCTTTAGCATCATTCCTTCCAAAGAAATCAAGGGCTGATCTCCTTCAGAATGGACTGGTTGGATCTCCTTGCAGTCCAAGAGACTCTCAAGAGTCTTCTCCAACACCACAGTTCAAAAGCATCAATTCTTCGGCGCTCAGCTTTCTTCACAGTCCAACTCTCACATCCATATATGACCACAGGAAGAACCATAGCCTTAACTAGACGGACCTTAGTCGGCAAAGTAACGTCTCTGCTTTTAAATATGCTATCTAGGTTGGTCATAACTTTTCTTCCAAGGAGTAAGCATCTTTTAATTTCATGGCTGCAGTCACCATCTGCAGTGATTTTAGAGCCCCCCAAAATAAAGTCTGACAATAAAGTCTGACACTGTTTCCCCATTTATTTCCCATGACGTGATGGGACTGGATGCCATGATCTTCGTTTTCTGAATGTTGAGCTTTAAGCCAACTTTTTCATTCTCCACTTTCACTTTCATCAAGAGGCTTTTTAGTTCCTCTTCACTTTCTGCTATAAGGGTTAGGAACCAGTTAACTGAGTTTTTGGTTATTTTCTCCCTTCTCTCTTTCTTTCAGCGTCTGAAAGGTTGATTCAGCTCTTTCTGGCTGAATTATTCCCCTTGTCTTCTTACTGCCCCACTAACGTGTCTCCAACTATTCTGTCTCTAAATTTCATGTCACAAAGATATCAGGTAAAGAAAGGCTGGAAAACACTGCCTGAGGAAGAATGAATACATACTCATATTCTAATAAATCATCCCACAGTATAAATTCTTCATATGGAAGTAACATTCTTTTCGTTTTAAATGTTAAAAAAAAAAAAAAGAGGTCCAGAAACATTTTCTGCTCCTTTTAAGTGGCCTTCATTAAAATAATAAAAAAAAAAAAATTGCTTACCATTGTTCTACACTCTCAGACTGAGAAAAGATCTTAGAGATCTCATGATTCTACTCTTTATTTGTATAACTCAAATTTACACGTGATGATCTCATTTCCTCTTGTACTTTCTAAATCTGTCACTATCTTTGCAATGACTTCTTAATGCCCTTTTTATCTTCTCAAACTTAATAAGCCTAAAAGTGAGTTCATATTCATTCCAAATTTAGCTTCCTCCCAGGACTTCCATATTTTCATTGCTGGCATTTTAAGAAGCCTGCTTCTTAACCAGGTGTGGTATTGTCAGAAGAGAATGGGACCAGAAAGACTAATTAGGAGGCTTGCATCCCATAGCAAAAAACAGACTGCTCAGATTTGCGGACATGGTATTTTGGATTTATTTGGAAGGATCGAAGAGGGCTGTCTTTAGGTGACAGGTTAACCCTAAATATTCACATCAGCAATATAAGAGTGTTATACTTTTAGGTATTAAAAGTTCCTACAACATTTTCAGATATTGATGCCCAGTTGATGTTGGTGTTGAGACAAAGATAGAGTGCGTGTATGGCTCAACACTTACACTTGAAAATGACCATTTATAAATTTTATAGAAGAGCTTAGCCTTTTGTAAATAAAATACAAAGCAGCCAGGAACTTTTCATGAGTTTCCTTCCTTTTGTTCCTTTTATGATGAGAACAATCATTTCACCAACACATGTTTAAACTATTTCTGATGGTATCAGATGCTCAGCTGAGAAAATTGGTATTACCAGATGAGTCTTAATTTAAACATAAAAAGATTTTTAAAATATCTTTAAGTAATCCAGATGATCAGATTCCAGGCTGAAGCTCTGGCTCTAATGCTGAGAAGTGGCGGAGAAGGAAATGGCAACCCACTCCAGTGTTCTTGCCTGGAGAATCCCAGGGACGGGGGAGCCTGGTAGGCTGCCGTCTATGGGGTCGCATAGAGTCGGACACGACTGAAGCGACTTAGCAGCAGCAGCAGCAGCTGAGAAGTGGTCTTGAGCCAGTGGGGCTTTACCATGAGCTCAGGTCCAGCAGGTTCTATTTCCTGAGGCAGAGATCTGGGTCAGTTTGAGAAATGAGTTACCTTCACAGCTGCCTTGAGCAATAAGCAGAGGGTAAGGAATAATGAAAAACTCCTAGCATTTTATTTGAATTATTTAACTGGGCTTTTATTTCTGATTTGTTTTGTTTTTGTTTTGGCTATTTTTTGTTTATTTTTGTTTGTTTTGATAAAAAAAAATTCCAGTCCAGGTTTAAACTAAATTAGTGGATTTTTTTCCTCCAAGGTGATGAACTTTTTAGATTTATAAGCAGATTGCTTTGCTACATGCTTTGTCGAGAGTAAGGTTTGGAGTCCTCCTAAGGGAATAATAGCAACTAGAATAAAGTTTCTGAAGAAAAGCCCAGCAGGATGGCACTCTGGGCAGTCATCTACCCTGGAAAAACACTGTATGTAATTGCATTTGTTCCGGTTCAACTCCATCTGGCCCAACAGTTGCCTCATTCTGTACTTGGGAACTAGAGGACAAGGCAATAGCCTTTAACTGATGACTAGACGTTATGAAAAGAAATGCAAAAAAGCAAAATGGCTGTCTGGGGAGGCCTTACAAATAGCTGTGAAAAGAAAAGAGGCGAAAAGCAAAGGAGAAAAGGAAAGATATAAGCACCTGAATGCAGAGTTCCAAAGAATAGCAAGAAGAGATAAGAAAGCCTTCTTCAGCGATCAATGCAAAGAAATAGAGGAAAAGAACAGAATGGGAAAGACTAGAGATCTCTTCAGGAAAATTAGAGATACCAAGGGAACATTTCATGCAAGGATGGGCTCGATAAAGGACAGAAATGGTATGGACCTAACAGAAGCAGAAGATATTAAGAAGAGGTGGCAAGAATACACAGAAGAACTGTACAAAAAAGATCTTCACGACCCAGATAATCATGATGATGTGATCACTCATCTAGAGCCAGACATCTTGGAATGTGAAGTCAAGTGGGCCTTAGAAAGCATCACTACGAACAAAGCTAGTGGAGGTGATGGAATTCCAGTTGAGCTGTTTCAAATCCTGAAAGATGATGCTGTGAAAGTGCTGCACTCAATATGCCAGCAAATTTGGAAAACTCAGCAGTGGCCACAGGACTGGAAAAGGTCAGTTTTCATTCCAATTCCAAAGAAAGGCAATGCAAAAGAATGCTCCAATTACCGCACAATTGCACTCATCTCACATGCTAGTAAAGTAATGCTCAAAATCCTCCAAGCCAGGCTTCAGCAATACGTGAACCGTGAACTCCCTGATGTTCAAGCTGGCTTTAGAAAAGGCAGAGGAACCAGAGATCAAATTGCCAACATCCGCTGGATCATGGAAAAAGCAAGAGAGTTCCAGAAAAACATCTATCTCCAGTACTTTGGCCACCTCATGAGAAGAGTTGACTCATTGGAAAAGACTCTGATGCTGGGAAGGATTGGGGGCAGGAGGAGAAGGGGACGACAGAGGATGAGATGGCTGGATGGCGTCACGGACTCGATGGACGGGAGTCTGAGTAAACTCCGCGAAATGGTAATGAACAGGGAGGCCTGGTGTGCTGCGATTCATGGGGTCGCAAAGAGTTGGACATGACTGAGCGACTGAACTGAACTGAACTGAGATGTTATGAAAGGGAACCAGGGAAACACTGTGCTCTCATCTACCAGGGGACAAAAGGTGAATATAATTAGGAGTTTTATCCATAAGATTATCTTAGCATCTCTATCTCTCACCCAGCCTGCAATCAGCCTGCCCTTCCTTACAATCCTTTAATATTTTGTCTATTTTTCCCATAGCCTGCACCCATCAAGGATTAATTGGGTCTAAAAAGATATCAATTACCTACCGGGCAGGCCGAAGAGCACCCCCTTGAAATCCTGACTTCTCAAGAAGATAGGAAGTACTTCTCTATCTAAACAAAGTTCTTGTCTTGTTTTTCTTTGCCAGATCTCTGCTGGTAGCAACAATGAGTAGTGGTACTCTGTGCCCGGTTTTGTTGGTGTGTTACATCTGTTTGGTGATGAGAAGATGCTATCTGATTTGATAAACTTTTGGCAGGGACTTTACAGTAGGATTTATGAGATTAGGTTTCTTGTCCCTGGCACTTCATGGCAATGGGCATTCAAGAACACTTCTGACGATCTGATTCAGAGGTGAGCAAATGTTTTTTGGAGATGTTTCAAGATCAGGACCTAGAGGCCAGCTGGAGTTGAGAATTATATAATCGCAGATTATAATCTGATCCCTGGAGTTGGGCAGCACAATGGCCCTAAATTTGTTGGAACTATAAGAAACTGAATCAAAGTTTAGGCCATGATACTGTCAAGATAATAGGTACTTATAATCTTCCAGTAGTCAATACTGACCAGACTACATAGCAGAGCTAGCTCAATGCTTAGCACCAAAATTTAGAACGATATGAGTATACAATATGTGTCCATATGAGAGGGGTCCAGATGAAATGTATGAAGATCATGATGTATGAGAAAGGCTGAAGGGGATCTGCTGCTGCTGCTGCTGCTGCTAAGTCGCTTCAGTCGTGTCCGACTCTGTGCGACCCCATGGACTGCAGCCCACCAGGCTCCTCCGTCCCTGGGATTCTCCAGGCAAGAACACCGGAGTGGGCTGCCATTTCCTTCTCCAGAAGGGGATCTAGGAGAATATAACTAAGCGGGGACACTCTGGCAGAAGAGGAGCCACGAAAGTCAGTACTTAGGTCAGCACTAACCTCCATGATGATAAATCTAATGACACGCTTCTGTCCCCTCAGTCTGTTCTCGGCGTTTAACACACTTGATCATTCTCTTTTTAAAACTCCCTCCTTCTTTGCTTTGTTAATGCTAATTGTCCTAGTTCCACAGATAGTAAAACTGAACTAGAAGGGCAAGAAACTTATGTGTGGAAACACCTGTGAAGTATAAAGAGGACTGGGAGCAGGAGTGCGAGGGACAAGACTGAGCCTGCAGAGCAGCTCTGAGGGAGGCTCCGCGAGGCCAGGGAAGAGCTCAGAGCAAACACTGCTCCGTGTTCTCCCGTCTCATCTCCACTTCTGCCCCATGCCTTCAGTTCACTCACCACCTGCAGACACTGGCATATTTCTAAGACATAAAGAAGATTATGCCACTCCTGAGCTGATAACCTGTCACTAGCCCCCTTGGGTTCTCAATAAAAATCCAAATTATTTATCACAATTTACATGCCTCTTAATGGATGATCCCTGTTTACCACTCGAACCTTATCTGTTAGTCACCCCAGACAGAACTACTTTCATTTCTTTGAGTGTAATCTTTCTACTCTCAGTATGGAGTTTACTTTCTGCCTGGCTAATTCTCTGCTCATCTTTTAAGTCTCAGCTTAGAGGTTCCTTCCTCTGTGAAGATGCTCATACCAGCAAAGACTAGATTTAGTGCCCTCTTACGTGAACACAGGAACTACATAATAAAGGGAAGGTAGAATCTTGGTTGTGGATCTACAGAGAGCTGTGAAACATCACTTGGGTGCTAAATATTGGAAACATAATGAGAGACAGTACAATGAGAGACAGTACGTATTAGGACTTCTCTCAGGCAATGTACTATGATATAGAAAGGAATTCCATGGTAAATAGTTTGGTGTGGGTGATAGCTCTCCTAAGGGACATACTAAGCAAATATTTTCAATTCAGTCACTATCCACACCCTCCAGCCCAGCCCTAGGCATTTGGAAATGCTACTGTTAATGTCAGTATGGCTGGGGGCGGTGTTGGTGCAGGGCAGGGACGTTATAATGCTTGGGGACAGTCCCACACAAGGAAGAACTGTCCTATCCAAAATGCTGATGAAACCTCCATTGAGAAACACTGTGCTAGGAGGTATGCAAATCTGAGACCAGAGGTGAATTGCTCAGAATAACAGAGTGGAAGCTGAAAGCTGACACCTGAGGACTTCCATCTCCACCTACTTCCCATGCAGGGCTCCACTTGCCCTGTGAGTAAATGCTGAGTAAAAATACTGCTTTTAAAAATACTCATTTACTATCTTGAAAAACAATTAAAATATTTATTTAAAGAAAGTAAAAATATATATAGGTTGAAAAAGAATCAAATTATTAGTCTGAGTGGCATCTAATATTTCCTTCTTGCTTTGCTTCTCTGCACCTCAGTACTTATCTGAGAACTTGTCTTTAGCCTCAGTTTGAGTTTAGGGACCTATTTCATTGTCAGAACTTCATATATGTTTGAAACCTAACAGATGCTCAACAAACATTTCTAAACTATGGCTCCCCAAAATTTTAAAATTAGTCTCCTAGTTTTTTCTGTTTCAACTGTAATTTTTATTAGTGATAAAAGTTATCACTTATTTCACATTTCTATTTGAGCATATCAAATTTAACAGATACAAACAGAATCATTCCTTTGATCCAGGGTTAAAACTCTCCAGCAAATAACCCCAGTTCCTCTTATGACAAATGCTATCACCTTTTGGGGATCTTCCCAATTGTCTAGGTCAGGCACCTGCTTGTCATTCATGTCTCTGCCTGCTCCCTCACCTCTCCAAATCTGTCAATTCCATCTTCCAATTACTTCCTGGTTTCCTTCCCTTTTCTCCATCCTAGACATCTCTGGCCTTAATTCATGTTCTGTTAATACATTTGCTTCCTAAATCATATCTCCATCCCCATCCTCATGACTCAGTTCAGTTCAGTTCAGTTGCTCAGTCGTGTCCGAATATTTGTGACCCCATGGACTGCAGCATGCCAGGCTTCCCTGTCCATCACCAACTCCTGGAGCTTATTCAAACTTATGTCCATCAAGTCAGTGATGTCATCCAACCATCTCATCCTGTCGTCCCCTTCTCCTCCCGCCTTCAATCTTTCCCAGCATCAGGATCTTTTCAAATTGAGTCAGTTCTTCACATCAGGTGGCCAAAGTATTGAAGTTTCAGCTTCAGCATCAGTCCTTCCAATGAATATTCAGGACTGATTTCATTTAGGATGGACTGGTTGGATCTCCTTGCAATCCAGGGGACTCTCAAGAGTCTTCTCCAATACCACAGTTCAAAAGCATCAATTCTTTGGTGCTCAGCTTTCTTTATAGTTCAATTCTCACATCCATACATGACTACTGCAAAAACCATAGCTTTGACTAGATGGACCTTTGTTGGCAAAGTAATGTCTCTGCTTTTCAATATGCTGTCTAGGTTGGTCATAGCTTTTCTTCCAAGGAGCAAGCATCTTTTGATTTCATGGCTGCAGTCACCATCTGCAGTGATTTTGGAGCCCCCAAAATAAAGTCTCTCACTGTTTTCCATTATTTCCCCATCTATTTGCCATGAAGTGATGGGACTGGATCCTCATGACTATTCCTCTTTAAAACATTTTAAAATGTACTCAAAACAACAGTAATTAATACTTTGTGGGATTACTATGGTGCCAGGCACTAGTGACTTTTACACGTTATTTTCTTTTTGACTCTTCATAATAGCTCCTGTTTGAAATAACTTCCCAAGGTTGTTCAGCAAGGACAGCGAGATAAGATTTGAACCCTAGTAACCAGGCTCAGAGCTGTGCTAGGCTAGGCTATATAATCTCCTGCAATGTTCTGCCACATTGTTTCACAGACATGTCTGGGTCTGATTCTCCTCTCCCATGGATGGCTTGGTTATACTGAGTCTTTTCTGAGTTAAGGTTGCCTCAGAATTCCTTTCCCTGAGCTGGTGATGTACTGAAAATGTGAATGGTGGTTATTATGAGTTATTAGACTCACTGACAATGCGTTATTAGACAACAGGTTCTGAGGATAAAACTGAAAGCTGGTGTGGAGACCAGAGAATTTCTAAGCCATGAGGGACAGGCTAACAGAAGGGTGGTCTGGATATGGCGGCAACTGCTACAGTCCATCTTAGCCTTCATGTGCTCCCTACTGTGTGATGCTTACATGGATGGGTGCTTTAAGGGCCTGGGGCTAAATGGCCAGCTTGGAGTGTACCATTTACCCCCTTGTCTGGCAAACTCTGATGTAGTTTTCAAAATTTAGCTTTAGCATCATTCCTGCATCTTCTGGGCAACATTTATGTCCTTTCTCTGTGCTTCTCACACTGTTTTGGATACTGCAAATTCCTTGAGGGCAGTCACCATGGCTTTTCTTTGTACTCTATGCCACCAGAATCTAATAACCACCGACTCTAAATGGGTAACAGGCAGGCAGATTCTGGCTAAGCATGAGAGAAGGTTTTTAAAGTACATTTTAACTACAAACTAGTGACTAAGAGCCTGGCCTTTTTGTAGTACTGTGGCTGCTGCTGCTGCTGCTAAATCACTTTAGTCGTGTCCGACTCTCTGCGACCACATAGACGGCAGCCCACCAGGCTCCTCCATCCCTGGGATTCCCCAGGCAAGAACACTGGAGTGTGTTGCCATTTCCTTCTCCAATGCATGAAAGTGAAAAGTGAAAGTGAAGTCGTTCAATTGTATCTGACTCTTAGCGACCCCATGGACTGCAGCCCACCAGGCTCCTCCGTCCATGGGATTTTTCAGGCAAGAGTACTGGAGTGGGGTGCCATTGCCTTCTCCATGGGTAGTACTACATTTAGTCAAATTGCAGCTTTCTCTGTTACCTTGAGCAGTTTACTGTCTGTGCAACAAAAAATGGAGATAATAATATCCATATCTTCAAGTTGTGAGATTTAATTGAGATGGAAAGAACTTGGCTCAGGGCCTGGCACCTTGTAAGTACTTGGTAATGTTAGATATTGTTTTTTTCTATTATTGTTATATGATTATTTACTAACACTATCTCACAATAAAGCGAGGTGCTTCAGAAGCAGTAAGTGTGTGTTAGTTACTCAGTTGTGTTTAACTCTTTGTGATCCCATGGACTCCATCAGGCTCCTCTGTCCATGGAATTCTCCAGGCAAGAAGAGGGTTGCCATTCCACTCTCCAAGGGATCTTTCTGACCCAGGGATTGAACACGCATCTCCTGCATTGCAGGCAGTAAGTTCCCTTTTAATGAAGGTATTCAAACAGTAGTAAATAGGGAGAGATGCTTTGGAAGCAGTTTATGACTTCTAAGGATGTTTCTAATCATAGAAGAGGGAAGCTATTTCTCTGATTCAAAGAAAGTGTGATCATTAGTGTTATTTCTAGCGAAGATGAGAAGTGTTAGAATAGGGAAAAAAATCAATTTTGACTGTATATATGTATTAGTATTACAAATAACAAAATATTTTATTCTTTGTTGACTGCAAAAGTCCTTTTATTTATGTTGTAACTCACATGGCAAATCAGGCCCTTACATACAAATCCATGTCTTTTCAAAAGGGCTAGTTTGGCCCTGCCAAAATGAAACAAACAAAACTTTAAAGACTGTTCCAACCCTACTGAAATGTCTTTTCCCTTTGAAAGAAGTCTATTAGCAATGCAAATACAAAGTTATCTGCACAGATGATAATCCTTACAAACAAAATAGTGGAACCAATAGAATGTTCTTTTGCCATATTCAATCCTGAGACTTTGTCTTTACAGCATTAAAAAGGCAGAGAAGGAGAGCAGAACTGGTTCCTATTTGGGATAGTTTATTGGATCTGCTTATCTAAACCCTGGGCTAATTATCCTCATGTTTGGCTTAAAGAAGCCAAACAACTCTCCAAAAGTGGACAGGCTGAAGAAAGGCTTGCACTCTGGGCAAGTGCCTTAAACAGCCCCAAAACAGGGTCCTTAGCCATGGAATAACATTTATAGTCGGGATTTTAATTCTGAAGATACCAGAGGCTTAGGGTAGATCCATCTAGAAAAAAAACCCAGTGTTAAGTATTTATACAGTGGCAATTTAAGTAATATGTTCATGGTATAATATGCTCATGGTACTGATGCCTAAAATAATTAAAACTAGACAATTGAAAGTCTACGTGTATACGCGAAGAGATGGTCATTTCCCAACATCTTTTAGTCAACAGAGCAAACAACTTTGAGAATTTAGTAAACATGCAATCTTACTGTAAGCAAAGGGACTGAAAAGATAAAAATGAAGCAGTTTAGTTCATCTGACTATCATTTGATGATACTTATATGGTCTTTCATCCCATGGACAGAGAACCTGGCAGGCTACAGTCCATGGGGTTGCAAAGAGTCGGACATGACTGAACAACTAACGTACACATAGCTTTCCCAGGAGTTGTGCACAGATGTGAGAGATGGACCATAAAGAAGACTGAGCGCTGAAAAAATGATGCTTTTGAACAGTGGTGCTGGAAAAGATTCTTGAGAGTGCCTTGGACTGCAAGGACATCAAACCAGTCAATCCTAAAGGAAATCAACACTGAATATTCACTGGAAAGACTGATGCTGAAGCTGAAGCTCAAATACTTAGGCCATCTGATGTGAAGAGCCGACTCACTGGAAAAGACCTTGATGCTGGTAAAGATCGAAGTCAGGAGGAGAAGAGGGCAACAGAGGATGAGATGGTTGGATGGCATCACTGGCTCAATGGACATGGGTTTGAGTCAACTCTGAGAGATCGTGAAGGACAGGGAAGCTTGGCGTGCTGCAGGCCATAGGGTCGCAAAGAGTCGGACACTACTGAGCAACTGAACAGTTTTATCCTTAACAGGTTTGACAGGACCTAGTTTCTCAGGGAGCCTTGAGGCATTAGAGAATATTGATGGTCAGAGGGTGTGGTGCCTAAGGGTATCAGGAAAGCATTTCTGAAGCAAAACTCCCAAGTGGTACTTTGGAAAAGGCCATCACCGATCTACTTGATTACTGCTGTTGGAAATGCCTAGTGGGCGCTTCCCAGGTGGCACTGGGGGTAAAGAACCTGCCTGCCAATGCAGGAGACATGAAACACAGGTTTGATCCCTGAGTCAGGACGATTCTCTGGAGAAGGGCATGGCTATCCACTCCAGTATTCATGCCTGGAGAATACCATGGACCAAGGAGCCTGGCGGGCTACAGTCCATTTGATTGCGAAGACTCGACAGGACTGAACGACTAACACAATGGTTGGTTTCCTCAGAACAGAAAATTAACCCTCCATACCCACAAGTTTTCTTGGACAGCTAATAAGAGTTGGAGCTGGTGTCCACATGCATGGGATGCAATGGTTGCAATCTGGGTCTTATGCAGGGTGGAGCTTTGGCTTGTTCAACTATAGAGCTTCCGGATCATCACGTGTTGACATGTCGGGTGTGGGAATGGAGCTTGTCCACCCTCCACCTTTCATCCCCACCCCACTCTCCTTTGCCAGGTTGCTTGACAGCTTGCTGGTCCCTCCCCCATCTGTGGTAATCCAGATGCCTCGGGAAGGTGATGGTCAAGCACTGCTTTAGTTCTAGACTCTGCCTGTCTCCCACGCCCCCCACGCGTTCGGCGTGTTTCCTACCTACTCCACAGGCCACCCTGCCCGCCCTCCTGGCCCGTCCTCTTTGGCACCCTGGCAGGTCGACTCTACGGGCCCGAGTGTCGGGGGTCGGTCGGAGTTAGCACAGTTCACTTTTTCAGGGGCTTTCCTGAGGACAATACCAGAAAATCTGTGGTATTTGGTTGTGTCCTATTTGTGGCTGCGTCAAAAAAAAAAAAAAAAAAAGTTCGAGACACTACCTGCAAATTCAAACTACTACCTGCTCAGGATGGAAGCCTAAGGAGGCGACATCAAACTTTGTCGTTGGGGGAATGACAAGCGAACAGGCGCTCCTGTCGGCCTGTGCCCACCCACGGTCCCGGGGGCAGGCGAGCTTTCCCGGCGCGGCCTGGCTGGCGGCGGCCGCACGCTGGTCCGCCGCCACGGGAAGCCGCGGCCGCTCGGGCCGGTAGGGCCTGGCCAGCCGCCCGCGCCGGGCAGGCGCGCGGAGCCGGAGCGCGCAAGGGGCGGGCTGCGCGCGGGGCCGGGGAGCGCTCCCTCCGGGATCGCGGCTGCGCAGTCGGGCGGGAGCCGGGAAAAGGGGAGGAGGGTGGCGGAGCCGGAGTAAGGGGAGGGGGAGGAGCAGCCAAGGCGGAAGCCATGTTGGAGTTTCACCCCGAGCTAGGGGCTGCGAGCGTCCTCCGCTCCGTGTGGGTGTGACCCGGGTTCGGCGCCGCGGCGGGCTGCGGGGGGGCGGGGACGGTTAGGCCGGTGGTTGATCGCGGCTGCGCAGTCGGGCGGGAGCCGGGAAAAGGGGAGGAGGGTGGCGGAGCCGGAGTAAGGGGAGGGGGAGGAGCGGCCAAGGCGGAAGCCATGTTGGAGTTTCACCCCGAGCGAGGGGCTGCGAGCGTCCTCCGCTCCGTGTGGGTGTGACCCGGGTTCGGCGCCGCGGCGGGCTGCGGGGGGCGGGGACGGTTAGGCCGGTGGCTGTCGTCCGCGGCGGCGGCCGCAGCGTGGAGCCGGGCAATTGTGACCGCCGGGGGGAGCCGGGGGCCGGCCGCGGCTCCCACTCTCCGTGTGGCCCCCTGAGCGCCCCCCCTCCCCTGGCCGGGAGGGAGGCGGGGGGCACCCGGGGCCCGCCATGAACCCCGGCTTCGATCTGTCCCGCCGGAACCCGCAGGAGGACTTCGAGCTGATTCAGCGCATCGGCAGCGGCACCTACGGCGACGTCTACAAGGTAAGGGCGAGGGGCCGCGCGCCGCCGAGGCCGCGGGGCGCTGACCCGCCGCGGGGAGGGCGGGGGGCGCCGGCGAGCCGGGGCGCCGGAGTCGCCCTGCCTGTCGGCGCCCGAGAGCTGTGGGGGAGGAGGCGCGGCGGGCGCCCAGGGGCTCCGCGGCTGTGCAGCGAACAAAGGGCCAGACGGTTAACCCCGAGCCCCCCGCGTCCTTACCTGGATCTGCCCGGGGCGCGCGTTGCCCGGGACGCGCTGATCGGCGGCGGCAGCTCTGCTCTGGACCGCGTTGAGAGGGTCTGCGCGTTTGTTGCTTTGGCAGGGGCAGTGCGACGAGCCGGACGGCAGGGGCTTGGCGTGTGTCAAACCTGCGTGCTCCGCACAGACCTGGGATATTCCGCGCTGGGTTGGCATCTGCTGCCCACCAGGCCCGGCGACGGTCATTACTCTGGGCAGTCTCATCCACCTTTCGTCTCTTAGCATCCGCAGGCCGGTTTTTTTCAATTTTCCAAGTAATGACTTTCTTTTGTAAAAGAGATCTGGTTAGCATGACTTCTTTCTCCCTTTCTTTCGAAAGAGCAACTTTTTCTCCATCTCAAATTGGATTGTGATGCCTTATTAAACTTGTTTCCGTGAGTGACACATAGGATTCAACTCTTTTTTTTTTTTAAGTGACTTGAACACTTAGGGGAGGTACTGGTTTGACAAGGTTAGAATTCAAAGTCCATTAGTAGCACAGCATTCCTATTGTAGAGGGACCACTTCTAAATGTGGCAGATAAATCATGCTTCCTTGGCCAGCTCAACTCTTGGCCTCGCAGAGGCTGCCGAGAAGAGGACGCTCATGCCAAATGTGGCAGCAGTCTTGATTTGGTTGTGTATCTTCTTACTGGTAACTGAAGTGGAACTCCTCGTGTTTCACATAACACCTGAGGATGCGTAGAGAAACTTAAGTTTACTTTGGAAAGTTGAGTCTTAACTTTGTTTTGCCCACGTTTAAGCAGAAGATTTTTACTTTGACGTCACTTGTAATGCATATGGTAACTTAGATATTCAACACAATGCAGCCAGTATTCTGCAGGAATCTTGTTTTGTGAATGAGTCGCTTTCCCTTCCCACTTATCTCACCACTTTTCTCCATGGACAGCACGGGTGTCTTGTGCATGCCTACTGTGTATGAGGGCTTCCCAGGTGGCTCAAGTGGTAAAGAACCTGCCAGCCTTTGGAGGAGACATAAGAGATGAGGGTTCAATCCCTGGTTGGGGAAGATCCCCTGAAGTAGACAACGGCAACCCACTCCAGTATTTTTCCCTGGAAAATCTCATGAACAGAGAAGCTTGGCGGGCTACAGTCAATGGGGTCCCAAAGAGTTGGACACAACTGAAGAGACTTAGCAGGCTGGCACTGTTTATAAGGTACTGTGTGTTTAAGCACTTGGGTTGTAGCACTAAAAAAGGGACGGTCTTTACAAGTCTTACTTGTTTATATTTTTTGGACAAGAAAACAGTAAATAGCCGTTTAAATAACTGTCTTATTGCAATTTCCTTTTGTGCTGCAGAGAAGAGAGGATTAGGATTAGGGCTAGTAGAGCATGTACCAGAGGGGACTTCATCTTCTCAGGGGAGTCAGAGGCACTGGGGAGAGGGGATTATGCCAGACAGAAGGAGCATGATCTGGGAAGGCTTGGTGGCCCCAAGGGCAGGATTTGAAAGAAGGCCTGTATGGCCTGTGTAGCCAGAGAGGGAGAATGGCCCTAGATTGAGCAGGCCTCTTATTAGGTCCTACGAGGAGGTGGGACTTCTCCCTAGGACAATGAGGAGTCATTGCCGGATTTTAAGCAGAAGAGTGAATTTAGACTTGGATTTTTACAAGCTTTATCACTGCAGTGTTGGGGGGTGGAGATGGGGGACAGAGGTGAAGAGCAGTTAGGAGGCCACTGTAAGAATAACCATTATGTTACTGTGTTTGGAATTTGTAGTGATTGTGAAAGTTGAAGTGAGTGAATCCAGGTAACTTAGAGTTGGTTAAGGAAGTCTTGTATTAAGATGAAAAGTTAACTGAAACTTTGCTAATGTGTCAGTCTTAGGTGGCGATGTGGACAGTAACTTCTTTATCAGTTCTTTACAAGAATAATTGGCCATGTACTTACTGTGTTTAGAAAAAAACAGCTGGTAGTTAAGCCACATGATTAAAAAAAAAAATTCAGGCCTGTAATTTCCTCAGGACATCTAAGTGCAGTACAGGTATAAGTTGATTAATTTTGTCATCTGTTTAAAATAATGATAATAGAAGCTAACATTTATAGAGTGTTACTTGCCAGGCACTGCTCTAAGACTTCGTCCTGTATTAACTAACTTAATCTTACAACAACCCGTGGAAGTAGACGCTGTTATTAACTCCATTTTGCAGTAGAAGAAACTAAGGCATGAGGAAATTGCAGTAACCTGTCAAAGATGGTAAGTGGCCAAGCCAGAACGTGAATCAGTTTGCTTTAGGGACTGCATCCTTAATTCCTAACATGGGCAGATCGTGTATTATCGAAGTGAAGACACAGAGGCACACAACCTAGTTCAGCAGTTAGTTGCAGCCGCAGTCTGAGTCAGAGAGGATCTGTAAGTAGTAGTTAGTATACCGAAGTCCTGCTGTGCAGCCAGGCCTCACTCTTTTTGTAGAGTCTGACAAGTGGACATCAGATAATAGATGCTTGATCCCTGCCTGCCAGACTCTTCTAGTACCAGGGACCCAAAGCGGAGAAACTATGTGGTTTTTGCCATCATATCCTTGGTTTGCTGAACAACCCAAAGCTTAAACTATTTGTATTTTTGTCTATACATAATCATGTTCATGCTATAAAGATAACAGATTTTTTTTTTTTTTTGGTATTTGTTTTGCTCTTTTGATTTTCCTTGTTTATGCAAATTGTGTTAGAGAGGAGTGCATTAAAGGATTTTTTTTCAAAAGTTAGTAGTTTGCTTCCTAATTTATCAGTGTTTAGGTGCTAAAAATGGAATGATCCGATTAAGTAAATAAGTTAGAGGCCTGATTATGTACAGTCATTCTTAAGAGGGTTGGTATTTTAAGGGATTTTTGTTTTGAAAGCTATATCCTATGCAAGGTAATAATATGCTTATTATATTTAAGGTGGTGTGATTTGGTTTAAAAGTATTGAGCTAGAATGTGGAAGTGGAGAAGGAAATGGCACCCCACTCCAGAATTCTTGCTTAGAGAATCCTGTGGACAGAGGAGCCAGGTGGGCTGCTGTCTATGGCGTCGCAGAGTCGAACACAATTGAAGTGACTTAACGTGTATGCATGCATTGGAGAAGGAAATGGCAACCCACTCCAGTATTCTTGCCTGGAGAATCCCAGAGACAGAGGAGCCTGGTGGGCTGCCATCTTTGGGGTCGCACAGAGTCGGACACGACTGATACGACTTAGCAGCAGCAGCAGGATGTGAAAGAGCTGGAATTTATTAGCTCTGTAGCCTTGTAAAATCATTTAGCCTCTCAGAGCTGTTTTGGTTTGAAGGTATTATTACCATCATGTGCCCTTCTGTTTGTGGTGTTAAATGACTTATGTCAGTCAACAAGTTTTAATTTTTTTTAAGACCAAAAAAATACAGATAATACATTTGCCCTGCACTGTCTTGGGCTTCCTAGGTGATGCTAGTAGTAAAGAACCCCCCTACCAGTGCAGGTAGATGTAAGAGACACAGATTCCATACCTGGGTCAGGAGGATCCCCTGGAGGAGGGCATGGCAACCCACTCCAATATTCTTGCCTGGAGAATCCCATGGACAGAGGAGCCTGGTTCCCCTATGACTGCAGTCCATAGGGTCGCACCAAGTCAGACACGACTAAGCAACTTAGCGTGCACTGCACTGTCTTAAAGTACATGAACATATAATTTAAAAAGAACAGCCATAATACTTTTAAATGTCTTGTAACTCTGGATTTTATCTGTCAGATGAAGTATCTGTAGCCGGAGTTACCTAGGGACCTGTGAGTTGACAGCTAAAAGGGGTTCTTTGAGCCTCAGGAGGCCCATGAAATCCTCTGAAATTAATAGACTTAACATTGTATGTTTGTGTGTTTTTCTGGAGAGCTGGTTTTTGGTGTTATTACATTTTCAAAGAGGTCCATGATCCCAAGAAAGAAAAGAATGGAGAGCTGTAGGTTTGTCATTTGAAAGCGATTTCTTGGAGAGGTTAGGTAGTTCTATACCATATCACGTTACCAACATTTGTTAACATTAATATGATTTCCACATGCATTATGCTATTTTTCTCAGGCAGTTTTCCGGTTTAATTTGTATTTTTCCTACCCTTAGAGTCTTTGTGTCCAGATGTTTTTCTGATTTACAGCTAGAGAGCAGAGACTAAAGCTGGAGATAGGGTGAGGCAAGGTGAATTTGAGGCACCGGTTTTCATGTGTTCTAAGAGAGCATCTCAGTTGGTTCAGTGGCTTTGGCCTGGTCCCTGTGGACACTCCCAGATGCCACCAGCTTGTGCCTTCTCCTGAGTTCTAGCTCCTGTCTCCAGCTGACCTCTTCACAGACTACATCTTTCTCCAAAGATGCCTCATAGCCCTCTTTTGTCAAATGCCACAGTATGTCCCAACTCAGTTGGTAAGTCTTGAAGCCTTGGCATCATCTGTGTCTTCAGACTGGACTTCATAGGTGTTTTCCAAAGTGTGACCAGGATGCTCCAAGGAAAGCCGTACTATGAGTTATACCAAAGACCAGGAAGTCCTGCGGTAAACAAACCTGGTAAACAATGCTTAACCCAGCAAACTCCAGACTGACTTAACGCTGGGATTCTTCTCTGTAATTCCAGTTGCTTATCCTTAGAACTAGTGTCTTGTAGAACATGCTTTGGAAATGTTGATACTGATTTTATCTATGTGTGTTGGGAAGTCATTCCCTCTGGAGCAGAGGCTGTAGAGAGGCTGCGCTCCAGGGTAGCTTTCATATGATGATCCGTGTAAAGAGAGTCTCTGAAAGCTGACGGGAGAAGACGGGATAGTGCAATTAGGAAATTAATTTGTATGTTCAAGTGTTCAATGGATTGTGTGTTAACTTGTTTGTAACTCTGCAGTCTTTCAGGCATTCTGTTTAATACCATCAGGCACTCTTTCATTGTAGTCAGGATTTGTAAGAACTTTTTGGAAAACTCAGTTAAGACGTGAAGACCTTTAGCATTTAGGAAAGAACAGCTGAAAGAAAATAAAACATGAGTATCTAGGGCTATGCCCATTTTTTTTTTAGTTTGATGGAGAACAAAGTCGAGAGGGACCAGAGGAAGTAGTCTTAAACTTCAGAAAGATAGAGTGAGATAAATTAAGGTTGAGTTTTCTCACTTCAGTACTTATTTGAGGTGGAAAGTGACAGTGGAACAGATTGTTGAATAATTTCTGTAGATACAAGCAGGTTATCTGATTTTGTTAGGCTCTGATTCCCTAAAGAGGTACTTACCTCCAGAATTTGAAAGTACATCTAATTGTTTTGTATTGAGAATGAATAATTAGTCATTCTCTCATGAGAGTCCATTTAACACTTGCCCCACATTGAATAGCTGTAATATGAAAGGCACAGTTCTAGGAACTGTGTGTGTAATAGTGAAAAGGATAAGACTTGGTACTTTATGTACAGGGGCATAAAATGTGAGCCTACTTTTAGCTGTCATAGTTGGAGATCAAAAACGTGTTGATTTCCCCTTTTCTAGCACATTAAATCTCTTACTGGCAGAGAGAGTAAGACACTTCATAAACTGGACAATCAACCTCTTTATAGCACAGCATAGTGATTTAAGTGTAGTTTCTGGAGTCAGAGTACCTGGTTTCACCACCCACTAACCAATTACCTAATCTTTCTCTCTGTCCCTCAGTTTCCTCAGTTGTAAAATGGAGATGTGTAAAAAAAGTATTTGGGACAGTGTGTGTGCGTGGACATGCGTGTCCATGTGTGTGTGTCTTGCTTCAGTTCAGCTCAGTTCAGTCTCTCAGTCGTGTCCTACTCTTTGCAACCCCATGAATCACAGCACGCCAGGCCTCCCTGTCCATCACCAACTCCAGAGTTCACGCAGACTCACGTCCATCGAGTCGGTGATGCCATCCAGCCATCTCATCCTCGGTCGTCCCCTTCTCCTCCTGCCCCCAATCCCTCCCAGCATCAGAATCTTTTCCAATGAGTCAGTTGTTTGCATGAGGTGGCCAAAGTACTGGAGTTTCAGCTTTAGCATCATTCCTTCCAAAGAAATCCCAGGACTGGTCTCCTTTAGAATGGACTGGTTGGATCTCCTTGCAGTCCAAGGTGCTTAGTCATGTCCAATTCTTTGTGACTCCCTTGGACTGTAGCCCGCCAGGCTCCTCTGTCCATGGAGTTTTCCCAGGCAAGAACACTGGAGTTGGTTGCCATTTCCTCCTCCAGGGGATCATCCCAACCCAGGGATTGAACCTGGGTCTCCTGCAGGGCAAGTAGATTCTTTCAGTTCAGTTCAGTTACTCAGTCGTGTCCGACTCTTTGTGACCCCACGGACTACAGCACGCCAGTTTTCCCTATCACCAACTCCCAGAGCCTACTCAAACTCATGTCCATCACGTCAGTGATGCCATCCAACCATCTTATCCTCTGTTGTCCCCTTCTCCTCCCACCTTCAATCTTTCCCAGCATTAGGGTGTTTTCCAATGAGTCAGTTCTTCCCATCAGGTTGCTGAAGTATGGGAGTTTTAGCTTCAGCATCAGTCCTTCCAATGAATATTCAGGATTGATTTCCTTTAGGATGGACTGGTTGGATCTCCTTGCAGCCCAGGAGACTCTCAAGAGTCTTCTCCAACACCACAGTTCAAAAGCATCAGTTCTTCGGTGCTCAGCTTTCTTCATAGTTCAACTCTCACATCCATACATGACTACTGCAAAAACCATAGCTTTGACTAGACGGACCTCTGTTGGCAAAGTAATGTCTCTGCTTTTTAATATGCTGTCTAGGTTGGTCATAGCTTTTCTTCCACGGGGTAAGCGTCTTTTAATTTAATGGCTGCAGTCAACATGTGCAGTGATTTTGGAGCCCAGAAAGTCTCTCACTGTTTCCATTGTTTCCCCATCTATTTGCCGTGAAGTGATGGAACCGGATGCCATGATCTTAGTTTTCTGAATATTGAGTTTTAAGCCAGCTTTTTCACTCTCCTCTTTCACTTTCATCAAGAGGCTCTTTAGTTCATCTTTGGATTCTTCATGTGACAATGTATTGCCTCCTTTAATCCTAAAGAATCTGTTGGAAAAATTTTAGATGTGACCGTAAATTTAGGTACGTCCAAATAAGACATATATTTAGTTTGTTTAAAGTCATCTTAAAAACTTGAGATGGTAAGAAAGTTCTTTCTGTATAAATAATCCACCTGCTGTTCAAAGAATCTTTCTTTCATTACCTATAAAATGCAAACTTCTTAAAAAAAAATTGAAGTACAGTTTCTGTGTAATATATAAATTACAATGTAGTGATCCACAATTTAGAAAGATTATGTGCCGTGGATGGTTTAAATCTCAACTTTGAGACATTGTCCTTTTTGCCCTCTGGCCCCTTAGGAAGAGAAAGTTTAGATTGGAGGAGATGGGGAGAGAGGAGGGAATGGTAGACGTTTTCCAGGTGAGGAGTGAAGTTATACTTCTGTATAACTATAGGAGTAAAGGTTTAGAGACTAAAAGGGAGGATTGACTAACATGGAAGACCCATGTGCAGGAGCATGGAGAAGTAAAATTTGCTAGGTAAGGCAGGACCAATTGATAAACTTCTTGGAAGCCAGGTAAAATTGTGTATATAGGGAGTGACAGGATGTCACAAGAATACAGGAGTGGGTTGCCATGTCCTTCTCCAATGCATGCATGCATGCGAAGTCTCTTCAGTTGTGTCCGACTCTGTGACCCTGCGGACAGCAGCCCTCCAGGCTCCTCTGTCCACAGGATTCTCCAGGCAAGAATACTGGAGTGGGTTGCCATTCCCTTCTCCCTCATTCAGTCTATTGGGATATTTTGTTTTGGTTGACATGTAAAGGAAATCTGGTCTCTGGCACATATTTTCTTGGAAAAGGAAAATATTTTTTAATAGCCTTTTCAGATAATTGTGGGTATTTTCCTCTGATACTTTTCTACAACTTGACAATTAAAAGTTAGTTATAAAGTAGAATCTAAGACCTACCATTATGGTAAAACACTTAATTGTTAGTCTTTCTTGAATTGTAAACAGATCGTTTTTACCCATGTATGATTTTTTTTTAACATCGTGCATTGTTCACTCAAAATTATGGATTCACGACATTATCCAGACCTTCCCAAGGTTGCCACCTTTCATTACACAGTACCACAAATCATCACTCATCTCATCAGAAAAGTCTTAAAGTATCAATGGTAGATACAAGTTTTCCAAGACTCAGGTTTCTATTTGAAAGTGCTAAATGCATCCCCTGCAACAAACTGTTGGTTTTTTCATTGAACTGACAAATTCATTTTGTTCATGTTCAAGAAAATGTCAGATATCTAGACACGAATAATCACAGTCAGTCATTTGGTCTCTGAGGTAAAAACAGTGTACTGTGGAAAAAGTGGCTGGGTGAGTTTGCAGCTCAGTCTCCAGTGCTGTTCTTTGAGATGATAACCAGCGTACTTGGAATGTAGAAGTGTTTTATGCATTTCATCAAATAGAATATTAAAATAGTAAGTGTTTAAGGGTGAAGATTTAATAAAATTAATAATGATGCTTCCACAAGGGCATTCTTAAGTGAAACTGGTTTGTTTTTTCCCAGTGAGTGCGCAGCAGTGAAGTGTACAGTTGGCTGCTGGACACTGTGGGGCTGCTGCCTTGATCTGTGCTAAGGCTGGGGTAGTTTGGGGCTTCCCTGGTGGCTCAGATGGTAAAGAGTCCTCCTGCAATGCCTGGGTTGGGAAGATCCTCTAGAGAAGGGAATGGCAACCCACTCCAGTATTCTTGCCTAGAGAATTCCATGGACAAAGGAGCCTGGCGGGCTACAGTCTGTGGGATCATCAAGAGTCGGACAAGACTGAACAACTAACGCTTCACAGCGGTTTTACCATCACTGCTTTTGTACCGTTAGTACAAATGTCAGCGCAGTGAAAGGGGGCCAATAGCGTTTCAGTGTTATTATGAAAATAGCTTTGACTTTTCAGACTCTCAGAAAGAGCTCCCAGGGACCTCCAGGGATTCACAGAACTGTACTAAAGGGTTATATAGAGATCTAAGAGGAAGGTCAATGGGAATGGGTCAGAGAAGGCAAACAGAAGTGAAGAATGGAAAGGAAGAACAGATAGATGAAAAGCATATTGGAGAGAAATTTGACAGGGCTTTGTGGAGAAGTACAGGGATGGAGAGAGATGATTCAGAGAGGACTTAATTTTAAGCCTCATTGAAGAGCATGTAATAGGTGCTTTATAAATACTTGTTTAAATCAGTTAATGGGAGAATGGCATCAGTTACAGAGACAGTGAAGTTGAGAAGAGGAGCTCTGACAGTTTGAATACTCTATTAGAAAATAGTTATCTGTGAGGTTTTTTTTTTTCCCCCTTTATTTTCTGGCTGTGGTTACTCTATAAAGAAACAGGAATAATAAAGACTTCCCTTCATTTTTCTGTGCAAAATAACAATTGTTTAGCAGTGTTTTAGGACAAATGAGACTGATAAGGACCAGAACCTTTAACAGGAGGAGATGCAAAATGTGTCCTATTGAAGAAAAATGCTGCAGATTTGGAGGATAATTGATATAAGAAATTAGTGAATGGAGCAGTAGAATATGAACTAGATATTTTATTCTGGCATAAATTTGAAAAGTTTTTTTGTATTCTGATTATAATGTACATTTTTTTTTAAAGAAAAAATAGAATAGACAATAAGAAAACTCTAAGAAATTAAAATGATTGATGAGCTTACTCCCCAGTGATGAATATTCTTAGTATTTTGATGTTTCTTTGTAGACAGATATTATTCAAAACTTGTATGCTGTTGCATATTTTTAAAATTAATTATGGCTTACTTAAGAGTGAAATGCTTAGACCTTAAATGTTTCAGTTAGAGGAGTTGAGACATATATAGTTCTGCATCTCATGCCTTTATTAAGGTAGATGGTTTCCTTAACCTCAGAAAATTCTCTTATGTCCCTTCTCAGTCATGCACCACTGCCCCCCTCAACCATTCCGCTCCTGTTCTAATTTCTATCACTATGAAAGCTCTTCTAGAATGTGATATAAGTGAATCCCAAATGGTTACCTTGGCACCTTTGACAAGTACTGTCAATCAGTTGACAGTACGTGTGATAGTCTGCACTTTGTCTTGTCCCATTGAGCTGTTTGGCTATATTTTCAACAATACCTCAATCTTGCTTGTGCATATGTGCATTCTCCAGGCAAGAATACTGGAGTGGGTTGCCATGCCCTACTCCTGGAGAATCTTCCCCACCCAGGGATCGAACCTAGGTCTCGCGTATCTCCCGCATTGCAGGCGTATTCTTTACCCGTTGAGCCACCTGGAGGCTTACTGTAGCTTTATAGAAAGTCTTGAAATCAAGTAGTGAGATCTTCCCAGGTGATGCTAGTGGTAAAGAGCCCGCCTGCCAATGCTGGAGATGAAAGAGACGCATGTTTGATCCCTGGGTCCAGAATATCCCCTGGAGGAGGGCATGGCAACCCTCTCCAGTATTCTTGCCGGGAGAATCCCATGGACAGAGGAGCCTGGCGGGGTACAGTCCATAAAATCGCCAAGAGTTGGACATGACTAAAGCGACTTAGCATGCACTCACACAGTGAGTCCTTCAACTTTATCCCCGCCTTTCAAAATTGTTTTGTGTATTCTAGGTCCTTTATTTTTACCATGCAGATTTTAGAGTCAGCATTTCAATGATATGAAAAAGGCTTCTGAGATTTTAACTTTTTGTTTTGAACTGATTAAAAACTCACAGGAAGTGGCAAAAAAAAAAAAAAAAA
>SJYT01057597.1:416346-447199 GCA_006410635.1 Cephalophus harveyi | reverse complement strand
AAAAAAAAAAAAAAAAAAGGACGAGATCACATGGACCCAATCCCCAGCTTCCCCCAGTGTTGATACAAAATTTTGCCCAACTACAGTGCATTATCAAAATCAGGAAGATTGATTGACACGATGCAATTAACTGGACCTTAGTAAATTTCACCCCTTTTTGCATGCACTCATTTTTTCATATCTGTGTGCATAATTCTGTGACATTTTATCCCATATGTAACCTACTGGGATTTTATTGGGATTACGTGGAATCTGCAGTTCAGTTTGTGGAAAATTGAGATCTTAACAGTACTGAGCCCTGTGATCTGTGAATATGCTCTCTCTCTCCATTTATTTAGCTCTCCTTTAGCTTATTAATGTTTGCCTTTTCTTCTTTATAAATTTCATCATTTGCTTTCTCTACTAATATAGTAAAAGATAGCTATTATGTAATATTTCTTCATAGTGGTACAGTATTTGTAATGTGAGCCACAGTTTCAGTTTTTATTAAAATCTTCACTGTACTAGTGGTGTCTGACTTCCTTTGATTTAACCTTGAACATTTTTAGCCCTGAGCATATGGACTCTTATTAAAATTGGCAAAATGAAAACAGGGGAAATGAATTTAAAAAGCTGTCCACTTCAACTATATTATCTAAAGATTAAAACAAAGTCCTTAGAGCCTTATGTATGAGATGAATTGGTGCATATTTTGCAAAATTAATATTTTGTGCTTATTAAAGGAAAATAAAAGTCTGCTTCATCCTTAAGAGAAAAACAAGCAACACTGTGCTTTATTGTTTGGAAAATCCTAAAGAATTCTTTCTGATCTTGAGTTTATAATCTGATTAAGGAAACAAATTATGACTAAAATGTATATGTGCTGCCGAAGCGAGCACAAAGTTATGCCTAAAATGGAACATCTAAGGAACATTTCTAAAGTGGTATTTGAACAATTAAAAGAGCGATAACATGTTTTAAATACTATAAAAAATTCAGTTTAAGGGAAAGGTGAGTTGGCGTTAATTTAGTAAGGACTTCCAGGAAGAATGAATCTGACCTGGGAGTCAAAGAAATAATTAAGTTTTCATTTGTAGAGAACTTTTCATTTGTGAGCGAAGCCATTCCAAAGGAGTAGGTATGTATAAACATTATAACTGTGGGACCTAAGTGAGCAAAGAGGTAATAGACATTCTAACTAAAGTGAGGGCTCATATTTTGAGATGTGATAGATAATGTTCCAGATATGCAAGATAAAGACAAACAAATGCTTGGAAAATGTGCTACTCATTTGAACTACAGTATTTTCCAAATTCGTTAGGGCCAGTCTTGTCTTTCTAACCTTCTTAGGTCACTATTGGATGAGTTTTATTTCCTCCCTTTTCCCTCTGTTGGGCTAAAAGTTATTTTTATACTCCTGGTTTAAAATTTCAACATGGGTAATGAGGTTAATGCATCTTTATTCTCTTTCTGGTCAATACATGGACTTGAGAATGATTCGACTCATTTACCACCTTTCTGTTCTGTGTTGTCTGTTTGGTTCTACACTGCTTTTTTTGTCTTGAGTGTTTACTATCATTGCTTTATACATACAGAGCTATTTTACGTTCAGCCATATGGTTTTCAGTTTCTTTGCTCACTGTTTTTTCTTGGCATCTTACTGTGTCACTCTGGCTTCAGTTTTCTTCTTCCTGTTTGGCATTATTTGGTAGATTATTATTCCTCCTTCCCCCTTTCCCTTCGACTGTGTAAAGGTAAAACTCAGTCTCTTTTTTTCAATAAATGTCTCTATTTTTGTCTTAACTTTTATAATGTAGTGTAGTATAACTAATGGAGAAGGCAATGGCACCCCACTCCAGTACTCTTGCTTGGAAAATCCCATGGACAGAGGAGCCTGGTAGGCTGCAGTCCATGGGGTCGCTGAGTCAGACACGACTGAGCGACATCACTTTGACTTTTCATTTTCATGCATTGGAGAAGGAAATGGCAACCCACTCCAGTGTTCTTGCCTGGAGAATTCCAGGGATGGCGGAGCCCAGTGGGCTGCCATCTGTGGGGTCGCACAGAGTCGGACACGACTGAAGCGACTTAGCAGCAGCAGCAGCAGCAGTATAACTAAGGTAACAATTACTTTCATGCATTGGAGAAGGAAATGGCAACCCACTCCAGTGTTCTTGCCTGGAGAATTCCAGGGATGGCGGAGCCCAGTGGGCTGCCATCTGTGGGGTCGCACAGAGTCGGACACGACTGAAGCGACTTAGCAGCAGCAGCAGCAGCAGTATAACTAAGGTAACAATTACTTTCTCTCAGAGCTCTGAAGATACTCTGTTGTTGATGATAAGAAGTCTGTTGTCAGTTTGTTGTTCCTTGTAGCTTGCTAATCAACGTTTTCTTTCTAATTGATTTTAAGATTTTTTTTTCTTTTACTCTTGGTGTTGCATTGATGTTTCTAGATGTGGATTTAAGTAAAGCTATTTGTTTTCATCAGTTCTGGAAAATTCTAAGCTGGCATATCCTGACGATTATTTTTTTCCTATCATTTTTTTCTTTAGAACTATTGTGTACTTTTCTTTGTATTTCATCATGTTGCATAACATCATGATTTTTCAGCTCTGTATTCTGTCTTATAGTATGGTTCATACCTTCAATATCTTTGATTGTGTCTGTGTCTCATCTGCTATTCAGAATTTCTGTTGCCTTAAAAAAAATTATTTGAACTCACAGAAAAATTAGAAGAATAATACAAAGAACTCTCATATACCCTTATCCAGATTCACCAATGGTTAACACTTGGTCACATTGCGTTGTCATTTTTTTTCCTCTCTCTGTCTCTAGATGTATATATATGTATGCACACATATTATTAGGTCGGCCAAAAAAAAAAAGTTCATTTGGGTTCTTCCATAGCATCCTAAGCAAATACCTGAATGAACGTTTTGGCTAACCCAGTATCTTTCTGTGAACCATTTGAGAGTAAATTACAAGCATCATGCTCCTTTACATATGTGCAACTCACATTATTTCTGAAATATTTTCACTTAAACCGCAGAGTCAGACTTTAACATAATACTACTATCTGATGTGTAGACCTTATTCAGATTTCTCCAGTGGTCTTAATAATGTCCGTAAGAGCATTTTGCCTGCTTGTTTAGAAACTGACACAGGATTATTCATTACTTTTAGTTTTCAAGACTATCCAGTCTCTCTTCATCTAGAATAGTTTTTTAGCCTTTCTTTCTTATCCTAGACACTGACATTTCTGAAGAGTGTGTGTCATTTATTTTGTAGAATGTCCTTCATTTTTGGGGTGTCAGTTGTTTCCTTTTGGTTAAATTCAAGGTTACACATTTTGGGCAGAAAAGTGTGTAAGTGATGATGTGTACTCAGTGAATCATATCAGGAGGCACATGATGTTGATTTGCCCCTTTATTAATGTTAGTTTTGATCACTTGATTAACAAGGGTCTGCCAGATTTCACCACTACAAAGTTAACTTTTTTCTTTTTGTAGTTAATAAGTAATTTGTGGGGAGATACTGTGAGATGTATAATACCTCCTTTTTTCATCTAACTTACACCCATTAGTTTTAGCTTCCATTGATGATTCTTACTCGAATTATTACTATGTTGGTTGCAAAACAGTGGTGTTGTAGCTCCATTAATTTCTTCTGTATTTATTGGTGGACATCCTGTTGTGATGAAGAGCTTTTGCTGTGCTTAGCCTCTTAGTCATGTCCAACTCTTTGCAATTCCATGGGCTGTAGCCCGCCAGGCTCCTCCGTCTGTTTAGTTCTCCATTTATTTATTTTTGGACTTAGTTAAGTCGCTCAGTCGTGTCCGACTCTTTGCGACCCCATGGATTGTAGCCCACCAGGCTCCTCCGTCCATGGGATTCTCCAGGCAAGAATACTGGAGTGGGTTGCCATTTCCTTCTCCAGGGGATCTTCCCAACCCAGGGATCGAACCCAGGTCTCCCGTGTTAGAGGCAGACGCTTTAACCTCTGAGACTTAAAGATTCTTATTTATTGAGTTCTGATTAATCACTATCACTTATTTTAATCGTCAAACTATTTCAGCCTTGGTTATGTAGATTCTGTCTTAGCTCCAGCTGCAAAAACAAAATACCATAGACTGGATGGCTTAAACAACAGAAATTTACTTTGTCACGGTTCTAAAGACTAGGATCAAGGTGTGCCAGCACAGTTGGTTTCTGGTGAGAGCTCTGTTCCTGGTTTGTAGATGGCCCTCATCTACTGTCTTACTGTGTGCTTACATGACAGAGAGGAAGTGAAGCTCTCTTGCATCTCTTCTTCTAAGGGCCCTGGTGCCATGTGAGGGCCCCCAGCTTCATTACCTCATCTAAACCTAATTATCTGCCCAAGGCCCCGTCTCCAGACACCAACCATCACATGGAGATTAGAGTTTCAACATATGAATTGGGGGGAGGTGGGGGACACAATTCAGTCCATAGCAGATTCAGTTGCTTTAATAATTATATTTCGAGAAGCTCTGTTTTATTATTTTTTTCAAGTCTATATATTCTTTTTTGCATAGTTTCTTGTTCTTAGGGTTTTGATCCCTTCTTATGACTTTGATTATCTTAACATACTTACTAACATTTCTTTTTCAGATTACTATCCTGTCTTTTCAAATTTGGGGTGGGGGAATGTTGATCTTTATGTTGGCTTGCTGTGTTTGTTGATTCTCCCTTGTGGTAGATTTTTATTTTAATTTTTAATTCAGCTGAAATTTCTGTGAAAATCTTTTGTGGGTCAAGTTATATGGGAATGTCCTTCCAAAATAGTTTTGCTTTCACTTCTACCGGGAACCTCATGAGTCTCATTGGTCTGGAACTAACCTTTATGGTAAATGCTCAGTTTGGAATTTCTCATACATAATGTGTAATGCAGATTTGAACCCCAGACCCAAATGAGTAGCACACTCTTGGTTTTGAATTATGAAGGGGCTTTTTTTCTTTCCTCCTTGCTATAAACATCTGTGCACAGAGATTTTTGTGTGGACATAACTTTTCAACTCTTTGGGGTAAATACCAAGGAGTGTAATTGCTGAATTGTGTGGTGAGACTATGTTTAGCTCTGTGGAAAAACTGCCAAACTTGCTTCCAGAGTGACTGTACCATTTTGTGTTCCAGCCAGCAATGAGTCCTGTTCCTGTTGCTCCACAGCCTCGCCAGCATTTGGTGGTGTCTGTCTTTTGGGTTTTGGCTGTCTTCATAGGTCTGTAGCGGTTATCTTATTTAATTTGCAGTTCCCTGGGACATTGATCATCTTTTCATGTGCTTGTTTGTCATCTGTGTATCTTGTTTGGTGAGGTGTCTGTTCAGGTCTTTTTAAAAATTGGATTGTCTTCTAACAGTTTTAAGAGTTCTTTGTATATTGTAGGTACAAGCCCTATATCAGATATATGTATCGCAGTTATTTTCTCCCATCTGTGGCTTGTCTTTTCATTCTCTTAACAGTGTCTTTAGCAGAGCAGAAGTTCTTAATTTAGTGAAGTCCAGCTTGTTGTTTATTTCATTGATTATGCCTTTGGTGTTATTTAAAAACCCATAGCCAAACCCAGACCATGGTCACCTAGATTTTCTCTTCCAGAACTTCTTTAGTTTTGCGTTTGACATTTAGGTCTATGATCTATTTGAAATAGTTAATTTTTGTGAGAGTTGTTAAGATCTGTGTCTAATTTTTTTTTTTTTTTTTGGCATGTGGATGTCCAGTTGTTTGAATACCATTTGTTGAAAAGATCATCCTTTTTCCATCTAATTACCATAATTCCTTTGACAAAGATCACTTGACTGTATTTGTATGGGTCTATTTTGGGGTTCTTGTATTAACTTACTAGGGATGTCAAAATAGACTATCATAGACTGTGTGGCTTAAACAACAGAAACTTATTTTTTTAGAGTTCCTACTAGCTCTGGAGGCTAGAAGTTCTGAGATCAAGGATTTTTAGCAGAGTTAGTTTCTTCTAAGGCCTTTCTTCCCTGTCTTATATAAATGACTGTCTTCTCCTGGTGTCTTTACGTGGTCTTCCCCCTGTAACTGTCTGCGTTCACACGGGGTAGCTTGAGGTTATTAAAGAGTGGTATCCAGTACTTTGAAGTCAGAGATAGCATAGAACTGGGTTTCCCAGGTGGCACTAGTGATAAAGAACCTGCCTGCCAGTGCAGGAGATGTGAGAGAGACAGGTTCGATTCCCTGCGTCGGGAGGATCCCCTGGAGGAGGGCACAGCAACCCACTCCAGTATTCTTGCCTAGAGAATCCTGTGGACAGAGGAGCCTGGTGGACTGCAGTCCATAGTGTTGCAAAGAGTCAGACACGACTGAAGCGACCTAGCCTGCACCACACACATGACAACTAGGGGAAGTAAGGACTGGGAGTTCATTGAATCCAGTTAGGAGAATGTACTTGCTGTCTGTAGAGTTGTTTTCTGGAGTGTTTATAGTGGTTGGCAAAATATCTTGTTTACAAGTGATTCAGAAAATAAGAGAAGATGGTGACATATTTTGTAGTCTTTGTTGAGGAGTCTGATCCTGTTACTTCCTCCTAGTGCCATATCATTTATATCCTTCTTTAAGTGTGTTCCCCAGGGGTACTTACTGAGCATCTCTGCTGAACACTGTACCACGGCTGATGCGGAAGATGTGAGCCCTCTTCTCAGGGAGGTGGCATGGTCGATATGGGCGTGTGTGTGGGTACATGCTCAGTCGTGTCAAACTCATTGTGACCCCATGGACTGTAGCCTGCCTGGCCCCTCTGTTCATAGCCTTTTCCAGGCAAGAGTACTGGAGTGGTTTACTGTTTCCTACTCCAGGGTATGGATGTACTATGTAATTTAATTCCAGCATTAACATGGAGCATTTTTTTTTATTATGTATTGAATTATGTGATTCTTGATAGACTTATAGAAGATCAGAAAACAGTTGTAACTTTCTAGAAGAAACAGAATGAAAGTTGGTCTCTAAAATGTGCTTTAGATTTAATAGGTGAAGTGGAACAACATTGCAGTTGAAATGAATATTGGAAAATGAAGACCAGATTGAGGGTGGTGGATAAGCAAGAAGGGACCATGCAGGAAACAGGTCAGATTGCATCAAATGAGAATAATGGAGAATATTGGATATTAATGACAGCAGTAATTATAATAATAGCAAATAGCATTTATGGAGTACTCACTAAGTCCGGGGTATGGTTCTGTGTGAACAGTCCAAGAATGAGTGATAATAATGTGAATTAGATTAATGACATGGGAAGTTGGGGCATCGGTGGCCTGAAGAGATGGGAAACTTGAATAAAGCAAGCTGCATAGTTGGAGTTTGGACAGATTGATTGAGGTAGTCAATTTAAGTGGAAATATGTTGTCTCATCTCCTTCCCCTTCCCCCGCAGTGGTAGACGCAGAACCGAAGGGACCAGGGGGGAAATGTGGTAAAGAAAGAAAAAGTGAATGTGACAATGAGATTTCTTCAGATTTCTTATGGAAGCCAAGAGAAGGGACATCTTTTGCTTAGAGGTTTCAAATATAGAAGAGCTCTCATCTAACTTCCTCCTCACTTTTAAAAAATGTTCAAAGGATTCAAGATTCGTGGTTTCAGTCTTTTTTTGAGGTGTCACATTTGAATGAGTGTGAAATATGCCATGAAAGACCTGTGCCATAATATACATGTATGTGAAAGTTATGGTATTTAGGGAAAGGTTTGATGTTACAAGTTACTGAATATGTTCTAGTCGAGACAGCTAAGACTAATGGAAAGATAGGGAGATATGACCCACCATTGTCGTCATCAAAGTTTTCTTTTAACACCTGTGCATCCTTGCAATCCTTTTCTGGATTCCTGTTTTCCTTCCAGTAACCTCAGGAGTTGGTGACTTACGATCTCCCAGTGTCCCTGCACAGGAGGCTTCACACTGCTCTCCCACCACAGCATCCTTAAGGTGACGGAGTCAGTGAGAGGTAGAGAACACCGAGGTGCCAATGCTAGGAAACTCAGGTGGACAGGCGCAGTACGGAAACTTGCTCTTCTTTCCTTTCTCTGTTTCTTGCTGTGTCTGTCCCCATCCCTGCTCCACCTTTTCTCCCTTGAATGAAACCCCAAACCCCAAATCTTTAAAGAGGGTTGAATAGAGACTCTAAAGCCTTTTACAGAAACTGGCCACACACAGAGCTGTGTTTACTTTTGTATGCTGCTCAACTTGAACAGTCATAGGTCAGTCAGTCATTGTCATTTTTATTTCATCATTATGTTGATGTTTTTCTTTGGGGGGGTCTCAAGTTTCTAGTTAGTGCTTTGATGTTCATTTGTTTCACCACTGGAGTCTGCTAATCGCATATGATGTTTTCATTTGGAATGTTGAGGTTTTCTTGTTGTTTTTTTTCTAAAGTAAACTGTGGTTACATGAGGCTTGACAGACTTTTTTCTTTCAAAAAACCAAAATTGAAGGTTACTGTTAATTACTGGGCAGAGTTGCTATTTTTACAGTAGGTTTGTATTCAGATTTCCTTGGCTGTTTCTATCATGTTATAGTATTTGTATTAAATTTTAAAGAACATTCCTATAATAACATAACCTGTATTGTTTTATAATAAGTGATCATATAAAAGATATGAAATTTAAATCTGTGTTTTATAAAACTTAATGCAAAGTATTCTAAAAATATAATTAAACTTATTTTGGTGGGTTTTAGAAAACTCTGGAAACCAAACTTATTTTATATGGCCGCAAAAGGGTCTAGTTTTTTTTTTAGCAGCATTGTTTGTAAAAGTTACTCATTTACCCGATATGATCAGCTGTTTTAGGAGATGAATATCTATTTGTTTATCTAGTCAAGGCTTAAACTCATCTTTTTACACTCATACCATTTTTAAAATTTAGTTTCTCTTTTAATTCTTTGGCTTGAGGTTTTTTTTTTTAGCTTATTTTAGAATATTTTTAGATTTATAAAAAGTTACAGAAATAGTAGAGAGTTTCTGTAAACTCCTCCCCCATTTTCCCCTTTTGTTAACATCTCACACGACCATGGTACATCTGTCACAACTATAAGAACCAACCTTGGTTCATCACTGTTAACTGAACGTTACCTTTTGTTTGGATTTCACTGGCTTTCCCCTGACTTCTCTTCTGTACCAGGCTCCCATTCAGGATGCCACCTTACGTTTTGTCATTGTGTTTCCCAGACTTTGTTTGTGATGACCTTTACAGTTTTGAGGAATGCTAATCAGGTATTTTCTGCCATAAGGGTGGTATCATCTGCATATCTGAGGTTATTGATATTTCTCCCGGCAATCTTGATTCCAGCTTGTGTTTCTTCCAGTCCAGCGTTTCTCATGATGTACTCTGCATAGAAGTTAGATAAGCAGGGTGACAATATACAGCCTTGACGTACTCCTTTTCCTATTTGGAACCAGTCTGTTGTTCCATGTCCAGTTCTAACTGTTGCTTCCTGACCTGCATACAGATTTCTCAAGAGGCAGGTTAGGTGGTCTGGTATTCCCATCTCTTTCAGAATTTTCCACAGTTTATTGTGATCCACACAGTCAAAGGCTTTGGCGTAGTCAATAAAGCAGAAGTAGATGTTTTTCTGGAACTCTCTTGCTTTTTCCATGATCCAGAGGATGTTGGCAATTTGATCTCTGGTTCCTCTGCCTTTTCTAAAACCAGCTTGAACATCAGGGAGTTCACGGTTCACGTATTGCTGAAGCCTGGCTTGGAGAATTTTGAGCATTACTTTACTAGCATGTGAGATGAGTGCAATTGTGTGGTAGTTTGAGCATTCTTTTGCATTGCCTTTCTTTGGGATTGGAATGAAAACTGACCTCTTACATTCCTGTGGCCACTGCTGTATATAAATCTAGGAGATATATATGTATATAATATATATTGTTAATGTATAAAATACTAATATAAATCTAATAAACATATAGTATATTAGTATATAAAATATGTTAATATATAAGGTATTTATTTTATAGTATATATGTTATATATAAATACATATTATTACTGGTTCATGTAGTTTTTTTTGTATCTATGTAACTATTCTTTTAAGCCAGATGTGGTAGTATACTGATGTCTTTGAATCTAATCCAGTCCCCCGTGGTTCGTTCTAGACTTCCCCATTGCATATCTGTAGCCTTCTCTAATAGTATTAAACCTGGCTCACTCCCACCATCTGCCATCCATTTTATGTCCTTGTTCAATTTCAGTAGATCTTTACAGGTTTTTAGGAATTGCCACAACTCTGTTTTACAAGTTTTCAAACCAAACTATCCTCATACTTTAAGTTGCTCATTTGCATTTTGAAGTAATAATTATTTATCATATGCTAAGCATTTTTCTGTAAGCTTTGGCCCCTAATAATCTGTTTTAATCTTAATCCATGCTACAATGTAGGATCTCCATCTCTAGTTTACAGATGAGAATAGAAGGGCACAGAGAGCTTTGGTGATTTGCTCGAGGGTTCCCAGCTGGCAGCAACTGAACCCAGTCTGCCTGTGGAGTCCGTGCACTCAGCTACACTGCCAAAATTAGGTGTGTGGAAGCACAGAGCTATGCATCTGTTGTGTTGGTTTCTACTTTTTAAAAATAATGTTTTTGTGGGGTTTTTTGCCAAGGAAGGAAGATTGGAAGTGATTCGGTGAGATGAGAAAAGCCCCCAGTGTATCTCCCTGGTCATGAGAAGGGACAGTGGTAAGAAATGAGTAGATTTCCTTAAAAAGGCAACTATGCGTGGAACTGAATACTTACTAAAGGAGAGAGTATGTTATCTTCTGGTTAGTTAATACTGAGCTTATGAGGAAAGTAGTTTATGCTTTTGAAAATGTTCTGGCATAAAACATGGACAGCTCCCCCTTCTCCGCCCCAAACCTTCCACCACTGTTGCCAGAATGTTATTTTTTCCTTCTGGTAGAAGCATGTGGTTCTCACCCTCTTCAAATATGTTCCTTGCACAGAGGGGAAAGGAGTGGGTCAGAACTGCAGTTAGCAAAGGCGGGTTAGCTGGCTACTGATCAAGTCAAGAACCCAATCATTTGAAGGGATTTCTTTATTTAAACAGGCCAGAAGCATCAAATCTATTCTGTTTCACCAGAGCCTGTTTAGCTTTTGGTTTCATTGGTCATCTTATATAGAAAAGCTTAGTTATTCTGGAGCTTTTTTTTTCAGACACTACAGTCCCCCCGCTCTTTCTCCCAACCCCAGCATTTGACTTAAATTTTTTTTAACAAGTTTATTGAGATAAAATTCACGTACCATAAAACTCACCCATTAAAAGTGTACAATTCAGTGAGTTAACCATCTGACTTAAATTTGAGTCTTAAAATAAGAAACAAGATAGAGATGGAATTTATTTTCCCAAATTTATGTATTTTATATAATTGGTAATTTTATTTTTACATTAACTGCTGCTTAGGGACACCAAAGGTGACTGCTGCTGCTGCTAAGTCGCTTCAGTCGTGTCCGACTCTGTGCGACCCTATAGATGGCAGCCCACCAGGCTCCCCCGTCCCTGGGATTCTCCAGGCAAGAACACTGGAATGGGTTGCCATTTCCTTCTCCAATGCATGAAAGTGAAAAGTAAAAGTGAAGTTGCTCAATCGTGTCCGACTCTTAGCGACCCCATGGACGGCAGCCTACCAGGCGGATGCCCATGGGATTTGCCAGGCAAGAGTACTGGAGTGAGGTGCCATTGCCTTCTCCGAAAGGTGACTAATAATGCCTAATTTTGTTAATTTATAAGGATTGGAGAGACGTAAAGGCCATTAGAAATTATCAAAACGTGGCTTAGTTTGTTTATTCCTCTTTGAATAATAATATACCAAATTGGCTTATTTCCACCATAATTCCATTTTCCTTTCTTCTTTTTATTGGCTGTCTCCTTTTTTCCCACTCAGTCTTAAAGGGCATTCAGTCCTCTAAACATGTTTCAGCTAAGTCATAATTAAACTGAAGCTAGGTTCTGTTTATTACTTGTCTACCAGTAGACGCAAAGGGAAGAGGTCTTTTTTGTACACTGAAAATTCCCACTTATTTAGTGTGGAACATGTTAAATTTCTCCTGTTGCTTAAGCAGAGTCAGATCAATTCACATAGAAAATCTGAAGGCAACTTTAATCACTAATTCTGGTGTTTATGCAGATAGGCATTATGTTTTTAGCCATACATTTGGAACTGTTTAAGAACCTTATCTTTTAAAAAAGCACCTTACTTCCTAAAAGGAGTTTGGACTTTGCAAGTGCAAGCTGTCATTTCACAGAAAAGAGAACCTGTCTATGAACCACACCCAAGTTGTGGGCTGTTGCCCCTGGCTCAGAATTGCTTATAAACTCTGGAAGTTCATAATTCTTCCCGAAATTGTAGGTGACAGTAGTTAGGATTCTTTATGGATTTGGTGGTTTTATTTTGAATAAATGAACTACCATTTATGTAATGAATTACCGTTGGCATAATATTTGGTTTTCATACAACATTCAAAGTATCAGATTGGTGCATACTCTTGAATTGAGGCACAGGAGGCAGAGTGGGAAATAGCGATCTGCAAGCAGGTGGCAGTGGAGGTGGGATGAGGAGGCATTTTCCCAAAAGCATTACCGACACATTTTCTTAAGAACACATATTCTTCTGAAAAGTTTTCCTGATGATATTGTAATTTTGAAGTTACTATTTGCCTCCCATTTCCCACAGAATGACATCTAAAAACTATTTAATAGAAGATTTTAATGTCAAATTCTGAAATTCCTATGCATAGGGATTTGGCAGTAAGATATGAACATTCAGGGCAGGAGTTTTTCTTCCTGCCTCTGGGCGCCACTAGTGTTTAGAGAAGAAGTATTCAGTGCTTCTCTTTGCTTCTTGCTTTTGGCTTTCGATGGAAAGGTTTAGGGATATGTTTCTAGCTTCCAGACTTGGCTGTTTTCTGTGAAGATACCAGCATGTTGCTTATTGTAAAAGTATCAAGGCAGAAGGGAACAAAATCATATTTAACTGTGCCAGGACATTTTAATGCTGGCCATGATCATGTTGTTTGGCTTGCAGATACTCCTTGAGCTACACTTCTTTTGGGGTCACTTTGGGGAAACTGTGATGGGAAAATAACTGTGCATGTTGTTAATACGAAGATGCAGAAACTGATACGGGGGAAAGGAATGATGTGCTTTGGGACTGTGTCAGAATCTTGTACATGTTCTGTAGAAAGCAGGAGATTAAAGTCCCTGTGAGTAGCAAAGTGATCCAAAGCCATACTTCCCCTAGAGCTACTTAGTCAGCATGTGTGTGGTGAAGGTTGGACCGCTTACTCCCAGAACTCTCGAAAAGACAGTTGTGAGCAGAGCAGACTTCTTTGCCTGGTGACACAGTGTGCCTGACTCTACCTGATCTTGCCTTTCTGACGACTTTCTGATTGTACCGTCTTCTCTTTAGTCCCTGTTCCTGACACCTGAACGTCTACCATGTTTGCTGTTCCACATAACAGCAAAGTAGATTCTTGCAGTTGTAATCTCAATCATTGTAGTTACTGGCTCTGACCCATTTTTGACTGTTAGTGTTTGGTTTCACAGATTTTGTGATTGTGCCTTTTTTGGTCACCAATACCAGTATCAGGTGTACCTTGGACTGCAAAGAGATGGAACCAGACAGTCCTAAAGGAAATCAACCCTGAGTATTCGTTGGAAGGACTGATGCTGAAGCTGGAGGTCCAATACTTGGGCCACCCGATGTGAAGAGCTGAGTCATTGGAGAAGACCCTGATGCTGAGAAGGATTGAGGGCAAGAGGAGAAGGGGTTGACGGAGGATGAGATGGTTGGATGGCATCACTGACTCAATGGACATGAGTTTGAGCAAGCTCCAGAAGATAGTGGAAGACAGAGGAGCCTGGTGTGCTGCAGTCCATGGGGTCACACAAAGTCGGACATGACTTAGCAACTGATTGCGGGACAGTAACATCAGTCAAGTGGATACTGCTTGGTCAGATGGCCAGATAGTTATGAAGTTAGTCTCTTGAACTGGGAAGGTGGGTTTGAACTTAAGCTCTCCTAGTTTTTTAGCTTTGTGACCTTCAACAATTTATCTTCTCTGTACCTTGGTTTCATTTGTTAGATGAAAATAATAAAATAGGTTATTGTGAGGTTTAAATAAAGCCTTTAGATCTTAGTATATTACCTTTTACTTACTAACTACTCCATAAATGTTAACTATTTTTGTAATAGTATTTGTTCCTGTTACTATGTAAATTTGAGCCTGTATTCATGGCTCAGTTTAGGAAAGCCCTTCTTAGTACTTTTCAGGGGTTTTGTTTGTTTGTTTTTATTTTAGTATTAGCCTGTCTTAGCCTGTCTCAGTCATACTCTGTGTCACATCTTCCAGGTTTTGTTTGCTTTCTTTTCCTCCTACATAGCACTGCTCAATCTGTTGCCTGTTTGTTTCCCACAACTGGAATGTAAGCTTTGTGGGATCAGGGAACTTCTGTGTCCTGTATTTTGTTATACCTCCAACTTTTAGCACAGTCCCTGGAACAAGTAGAAGCTCAGCAAGTATTTTGGAGGAAGACGTTAATTGCTACAGTTAGCTGTTCAGTGTATAGCTGCAGGAATTGTGGACATTTCTTCTTCAACCATTTTGTCATTTTTTCCAGGTCCCTGACCTTCTGGCTGTCAGTCAGTTTTACCTCTGGAAGTATGTTCTCCACTGACATGATCCTTTGTATCTTGTTTGGTACATTAGTAAGGTTTCCCCAAACTTGTTTTCTGGAGCATTGGATCCTTACTTAAAGGACTAACCATTCTGTGATCAAATGAGTTTGGGAAATGCTGCTATTTCCTTCCTCCACATGGAAGTTCACATTATATATTAGTGTATTGAAGACTCAAAAGTCTTATAATAGATGGTACTTTTAACTTTGATCAGTTATTGTCCTAAACTAATAGATCATAAATCTAAACTTTTTTTTTTTTTTTTTTTTGCCTAATATCACAGAACACGCTTTGTGAAATGCAGGGCTGGCCTTCTGCTCAAGGCCTGATTTACCCTCTCTCAGTTCTTTTCTATATAAAATTATGAGGTCAGGAGAGTTACAGCAAAATAGTGAGAAACTACTTTGTGAACTCTAACGTGCCTTAAGGCATTCATTGTTGTCAAGCATTTAAACCTCCCTCTTTAACTTCCAGTATCCTTGGAATCTGAAGGCATCACATCCCCCTGTCTGCAGACCTTAAGGTTTTTCAGGACTAGTAGTCCCAGCTGTTCTTTCCCTTAGAATTTTTTTTTTTTTAGCTCAGGAAGACTTTCTGCCCATGTATAGAACAGATACTTGACATACCAGGACTAAATGAATGATAAGGCGTTGACAGATAAAAGCTCACTGGCTTCATCCACTGTCTCACCAGTCTTACTTGGTCATTCAGGGAAATGGACTTTCAGAATTTTAACATCATAGTTTTACCATTTAACAAAGGCATTGGGCATATGCCAGTAGAAGCTTTGTACCAGCACCTAGCACCGTGCATACTCAGTCACCTCAGTCATGTCCAACTCTCTGCGACCCCATGGACCACGGCCCGCCAGGCCCCTCTGTCCGTGGGATTCTCCAGGCAAGAACACTGGAGTGGGTTGCCATTTCCTTTTCCAGTGACAAAGTATGAAGTGAATGAAGTGAAGTCGCTCAGTTGTGTCCAACTCTTTGCGACCCCATGGACTGCAGCCTACTAGGCTCCTCCATCCATGGGATTTTCCAGGCAAGAGTACTGGAGTGGAGTGCCATTGCCTTCTCCGGCAGGTATTTGGCTCCCAATAAATAGTAACTGAACTAGACACTGAAATTATTCTTTCTTCATTCTTGTGTAGTGAAATGAAGACACAGTTAGAAAGGGAATATAAATTCCTGCAGTCAGTCTGGAACATGCATCACAATTTTACAGTATACTTTAAATAAGTAGGAAAAATATAATCAAGACACCTGAATTTATACCAGAAGTAAGTGAGTCAAAGTGAGATTGGTATAGCCAAAGTTTAAAGTTTTTCCAGTAGTCATGTACAGATGTGAGAATTGGACCATAAAGACAGCTGAGTGCCGAAGAATTGATATTTTCGAGTTGTGATGCTGGAGAAGACACTTAAGAGCCCCTTGGACAGCAAGGAGGTCAAACTGGTCAATCCTAAAGGAAATCAACCCTGAATTTTTATTGGAAGGACTGATGCAGAAGCTCAATCAATACTTTGGCCACTTGACGAGAAAAACCGAGTCATTAGAAAAGACTCCAATTCTGGGAAAGATTGAGGCAGGAGAATGAGGCAGCAGAGGATGAGATGATTGGATGGTATCATCGACAGAATGGGCAGGAGTTTGAGCAAACTCCAGAAGATAGTGAAGGACCGGAAAGACCTGCATGCTGCAGCCCATGGGGTCGCAGAGAGTCGGACACGACTTAGCAGCTGAATAACAAGGGAGTCAAACTTAATATTTCTCTGTACTCGTCTTTTAAACTTGATCTCAGATAGCAACTTGAGCTAAAAATAGAGGTCAAGAAGACTTCTCAGATACTGCTGTCAGTTTGTTTCCTGGTCTTTTTAGGAAATCCACCCTCAATCTAAGGCATAAAATTATATGGAGTATATCTTGCTTTAAAAAGTTATTGTTTAGGGGATTCCCTGGTGATCCAGTGGATAGGACTCTGCACTTCCACTGCAGGGCACATGGGTTCCATCTCCAGTCCAAGAACTCAGATCCTGCGAGCTGTGAGGTGTGGCCTAAATAAATAAAATTTAAGGGGGAAAAAAATGCTGTTTAATTATTGTTGGGGTTTTTTTTTTTTGCGTTAAAATGTCATTTTATTGAAAGAACCATTAAATTCAAATATTCAGAGTTAGCTTTAGCAAGTTATTCATTCTGACTGGTTCATCAAGTTGCAGTGTTACTCAAAACCTAACATTGTGCAGAAGTCATATCAAGATTATCTTTTAGTACAGACAACTGGTTGGTAACACATAAAGTTTGAGTAGATGATTTTGCTTTGACAAATTTTAATTATTGTTTTAAAGAGGACATTTGTTAGGTTCTGTTCATTTATGTATAGCTTTAAGTAAAATAGTGTAGTGACTTTAAAATCTTCCATTCTTTTAAACACATTTTATTATTTCTAAAAGATTTACTTAATGCCTTTGTGGATTAGATGGTACGGTTGTATTTCATTTGAAAATAATCCTTTAAATATCATTTTCACTATAAGTAAATTCATGTTTACTTCTTGAAGGCAAATTTTGGTTTCCTTCACATGTTGTGTGTTTATAGGAAAATCACATAATATGGTTTTTGGCTATTACAGTTAAATGACTGTAGTGGTTTTCCATAGCTTGTTATTACAATGTGTGGGTATGGAATCAAAATATATATAGATAGAAAGCTTTACAAACACTTCTAAGTTTTTTTTAATAATACCAGTTGACTTTGTTATGACTATATTACTCTTAATTTTCTAGAACTGTGAAATCCTCTTATTAGAATGAGTGCAGATTGTTGCATGAGTACAGGGAACTCAGAATTCTTGATTCCTATAGATAGAAAGCTTTACAAACACTTCTAAGTTTTTTTTAATAATACCAGTTGACTTTGTTATGACTATATTACTCTTAATTTTCTAGAACTGTGAAATCCTCTTATTAGAATGAGTGCAGATTGTTGCATGAGTACAGGGAACTCAGAATTCTTGATTCCATCTATTCCTGATGATCCAGGGAGGGTTCTTCTGCCTCTTTTGCTTTAAAGCAGTGGCCTATCCCCGAGCTGAAAATCAGCTTTCTTGTTAAGATGGATCAGCAGCCCCACCTCCAGTATTCTAGATTACTGTCCTTCCACCCACACCTAGATGTAATAGAAGCCAAAAAGAGATCAACCATAGTTATTTCTCTGATGTAATCAGGAAAAAAAGGGTGACTGTTGGACATAAATAGCATTTTGTGGAGAGAAGTTTTTCAAAGTACCTTTAACAGTTGGAATGCCTTTCTGCTATTTTCAGCTCATTGTTGAAATTGGCACATAAAAACCATCCGCTTAAGAGCTATTGACCCTCTTAAAGCTATTTCTTCCCTTAACCACACTGTCCTTATCTCAGGACCCATGAATTAGAGGTCTGTCTTTATATTTCTTATGGAAAAAGCAAGAGAGTTCCAGAAAAACATCTACTTCTGCTTTATTGACTATGCCAAAGCCTTTGACTGTGTTGCTGGATGGCATCACTGACTCGATGGATGTGAGTCTGAGTGATCTCCGAGAGATGGTGATGAACAGGGAGGCCTGGCGTGCTGCAATTCATGGGGTCGCAAAGAGTCGGACACGACTGAGCGAATGAACTGAACTGAACATAATCAGTGATTGCATATAGAATATGGATAATGATTTCTGTCCATAGTGTTAAATTACTGTGTCTGCCTTAATTTTTAACTGTGTCTCGGTATCTACCATATTTTATTTTTTTCTTCTGATTTCTGCTCTCTGCACACTAAATTTTTCTGGAGAAATTTACAAACTGGCTGTTTATATTGAAGCATTGAATACAACTACAAGTAGATTTTTGTTGAGATTCCCATCAAGTACCTATTTTCATAGCTTTAGTTCTATTTACTCAAAATTCTGCATTTGGTTTTAAAAAGCTAAATAGAAGTTCAACTAATCATACATGTGTTGTGTATTTATTATGTATAAGCACTACCCTATTAAGTCCTGGGTATAAAAATAATAAATAAGACAGTCCGAGAGCTCACAGCCTTAACAGGGAAGACAGTCATACAAATAAGTTCTCTGATGTGGTATGAATACAGATTTGGGGTGAGGATATCAGAAAAGTTACAATGAAGAAATGATCTTTAAGGATTTTTTTTTCTTTCTTTTTAAAAAGCAGTTTATGGGGGTGTAATTAACATATTGTAAACTGTAAATATTTAACTTGTATGATTTGATTAAGTTTTGACATATGCATATACCCATGAAGCCATCACAGCAATCAAAATAATAAACATCCTCATAATCCTCAAAAGTTTATTTGTGTCCCCATGTAATCTTTCTTGCCCCCCACCTTTCTCACTTCTAACTAGTCCCCAGGCAACCACTGCTGTCAGTTTAGTTTGCCATTTCTAGAATGTTATATGACTGAAATCACGGAGTATGTACTATTTTTTCCAGCTTCTTTTACTTTCCTTAATTATTGTGACATTTACCCATGTTGTTGAGTGTGTCAGTATTCCTTTTTATTGATGAGTATAGTATCTCACTGGAGAAGGAAATGGCAACCCACTCCACTACTCTTGCCTAGAGGAGCCTGGTGGGCTGCTGTCCATGGGGTCGCACAGAGTCGGACTGAAGCGACTTAGCATGCATGCATGCATTGGAGAAGGAAATGGCAACCCACTCTAGTATTCTTGCTTGGAGAATCCCAGGGACAGAGGAGCCTGGTTGNGCCTAGAGGAGCCTGGTGGGCTGCTGTCCATGGGGTCGCACAGAGTCGGACTGAAGCGACTTAGCATGCATGCATGCATTGGAGAAGGAAATGGCAACCCACTCTAGTATTCTTGCTTGGAGAATCCCAGGGACAGAGGAGCCTGGTTGGGTGCCGTCTGTGGGGTTGCACAGAGTCGGACACGACTGAAGCGACTTAGCAGCATAGTATTTCACTGTAGGGATACAAGACAGTTTGTTTCTTTACTCGTGGTTCTTATTCATGCTCCTTTTATTTTATTTAAGAAATATTTGCCAAACTCAAGGTCACTAAGATTATCTCTTAATATTTCTTTCAGAGTATTTTTCGAAGTAGTGTTTGAGCTTTGCTGCAGTATAGCTAAAAAAACATTAAAATTACCCAGGACTGTATTACAGTCTGATTTCTAGTAAATTTATATGGTTGTGCAGCTATCTCTACAACCTAATTTAGAAGACCTCTTCACCACTGGAGGTTTCTTTATGTGCCTTTGATCTCAGATCAATTTGATTATGATGTGCTTTAATGTTTTCTGCATGGTTCTTGTGCTGGGAGTTAAGGTGTCTTGGATCTGTGGATTTATAGTTTTCATCACTTTTGGGGAAAATTTGATCATCATTGTAAAAAAATTTCTGATTACCTATTATTAGGCTGCTTGAAGCTGTCCCACAACAATAATACTCTGATCATTTTATTCCAGTTTTTTTTCTCTATTTCATTTTGCATAGTTTATATATGATTTGTTTTTGAGTTCATTAATCTTTTTCATCCATGGTATCTAATCTGCCAGTGTATATTTTACCTCAGGTAGTTTAGTTTTCATCTTTTAAGCTTGATTTAGGTCTTTTTCATATTCCTTGTTTATAGCTAAGTTGCTCAATCTTTGCTTTCTTTAACATATAGAATTCAGTTATACTATTTTCGTTTTTTTGTTTTTTGTCCTTTACTATCCTAATAAAGTGTTATTATCTTAATATCCTTGTCTCGTAATTCTTTTTTTTTTTTTTTACTCTCTTTTCTATCAATTTTCCTTCTCATTTTATGGGTTGTATTTCCTACCTCTTTATGTGCTTAGTCATTTTTACTGGATTCTAGACATTGTGAATTTTGCCTCAAGTGTGTAGGATATTTTTGTGTTCTTATTAATGTTCTTGAGCTTTGTTCTGTGGTGCAGTGAAGTTACTTTGGAATCAGATCCTTTGGAGGTTTGTTTTCAAGCTGAGTTAGGTTGAAACAGCAACCTGTAGCTTAGGGCTAATCTACCCCAATAGTAAGGTAATACCCTTGTGAGTGCTTTTACCCATTGCCTCTTAAATTATGAGGTTTTCTGCTAGTAGGAACTTGAACTATTCCTGGCCTTAATGAACTGTGGGGGCCGCTCTCTCCTCCTTTCTGGTGGTTCTCTTTCGGGTCTTGCACACTGGGGATTGGTGCTGAGCTGAAAAACTTGAGATTTAGGTGAACTCTCTACTGAAGTTGTCTGTCTCTGCAGTTCTCTCTTGGGTACTTTTCCTATAAATTCTAGTTGCCTTGGTTTTCCCATGTTCCCAGCTCCATCTTCTCGACTCAGGGAGACCATGAGACTGCATCTGGATTCCTACCCCCCTGCACTAAGGCCTGAAAATTATCCCTAGGTTATAAGCTGAGACAGTTGTAGAACTCTGTAGGGTTTTGTTTTTTTTGTTTACAGGAATCACTGTAGTTACTATCTGATGTTCGGTGTCTCAGAACCATTGTTTAAGATTTTATTTTTTTCAGTTTCTTAAGAAGAAAGGGTAAAACTGGTCTATCTTAGCCAGGTCCCATACTTTTGGAAGCTCAAAACCACTTTATTACTCACCTAGTTAAAGTGGAAATCACAGTGAAAGCCACACAGTAATCTTATCCATGAAAAATTATCAAAACTTTGAATAGATAAAGTAGGACTTGCAGTCATAATTTATAATTGCTAATTTATTTATTAAAAAGCAAGAGCAAAAAATAAGCATTCACCCCCAAGAATTAGAAAAAGAGCAGAGTGATGTCTTAGGCACTGGAAGACATGTAAACAGAAAGGAGGGATAGGAATTAAGTGAAAAAATGCAGGGCAACTGACCAGGAAAACCTAAAGCTGATTATTTGAGAGAACATGTAAAAAAGATAAGTTTCTGACAAGATCCAATACTTTGGCCACCTGATGTGAAGAACTGACTCTTTAGAAAAGACCCTGATGCTGGGAAGGATTGAAGGCAGGAGGAGAAGGGGAATGATCGGGTGAGATGGTTGGATGGCATCACTGACTTGATGGACATGAGTTTGAGTAAGCTCCGGGAGTTGGTGATGGACAGGTAAGCCTGGCGTACTTCAGTCCATGGGGTCGCAAAGAGTCTGACACAACTGAGCAACTGAACTGAACTGACAAGATCACCTAAGAAATGAAAGAGAAGGCATAAATAGTATGTATTGATTGATATTTATTGATGAAAAAAGAGTGTATACCTACCATATAGCAGATACTTTAAAACTCATAAAGGAATATTATGAGCAATTTATGCTAATAAAAGTGAAAGCCTGCTAGATGCATGGATTGTAAAAGTCACAAGAGAGTCCAGGCTGGAGACTCTCTCATCAGATATTCCAGAGAAGAGACAATAATGGCCAGAACCCTAGAGCACCAAGAGTGGAAGTGGAGCAGTAGAAGATTCAGCAGGCGTTTAAAGTCCTGGGAGTGGAGAGATGGAGTGTCGGAGAAGGGTTAAGGAGTTGGGAGAAGGGTTAAGGAGTTGGGTTATCAGATCTTGCCTTGGATGGCATTGTGCAGTAACATTACACCTAAGAAATAACATAATTTGGGTGGAGGCTCTTGAATTTGAGGTATATTGGGTACGGGAGACGTTATCTAGTTGGTTATATGGGTCTTGAACTTTGAAGAGGGGTCTGAGTAAGTTGTCTGATTATGTTGCCACAGGATTAGGTTCTTATTTCCAAACTCACCAGCTTGTTTTTGTGAATATCCCTTCAAAAGTTCCCAGAGATAAAAATACCTTTTTTATCAGATTAAACCCTCCCCCATATAAATATTATTTACCCAGATAGATCTTAGATACAAGAACAAAGATCCTACTTAGAGCAGTCTCTTCTAATAAACACTAAAACATACGCCTGTAACAGGAGCCCTTAAATTTCTGGCACAATTCTGTGTCCATACTCAGATTTCTCTGAGTGATGTGGCCGTGACTTAGATTCTGATTCTTTGGAAGTCATTGCCAGGCTTATCTGACCCTGATCCTAGGCAGCTGGGGCAGCCTTTACTAGACTTTAGCCCTTTCCTCTTACCTTTCATTTCCCTAATTAGTCCCTAAAATACTTTCTTAAATGAGCCACTTTCACTTATGTTAATGAGGTGCTAAATGTAGACTTTTCCTTCCTCTCTGGTCCTAAACAAGACTCCCAACCAACCCAGAGATGGAAGCAAGACGGGGGGTGGGGTGTGTGTGTGTGTGTGTGTGTGAGTCGCATAGTTGTGTGCTTTGTGTGTTGGTTGCTCAGTCATGTCCCACTCTTTGCCACCCCGTGGACTGTAGCCCACCAGGTTCCTCTATTTTTCCATGGAATTCTGTGTGTGTGTGTATGAGTCACTCAGTTGTGTGTGTGTGTATGAGTGTTAGTCACTCAGTCGTGTCCAACTCTTTGTGACCCCGTGGACTGTAGCCTGCCAGACTCCTCTGTCCGTGGAATTCTGTGTGTGTGTGCGTGTGCGAGTGTGTATGCTAGTTGATGAGTTGTGTGTATCTGTTAGTTGCTCGGTCGTGTCTGACTCTGCAGCCCCATGGACTGTAGCCCACCAGGCTCCTCTGTCCATGGGATTCTGTGTATGTGTGCATGAGTTGCTCCGTCATGTCTGACTTTTTGCGACCCTATGGACCGTAGCCCACGAGGCTCCTCTGTTCATGGAATTCTGAGTGAATTGCCGTCTCCTTCTGCAGGGGATCTTCCTGACCCAGGGATCAAACCCAGGTCTCCTGCATTAAAGGCATATTCTTTACCATTTCCAGGTCCTTTTTAGTTCTTTTGGGGAGAAGAGACTAGCAGATACTGGAAGTGGCTTTTCCTCTTTCTTTCATTCCTTCACTGGATTGAAGGCTGCTGTTTACCACCTCCACCATGCTGGTGTTAGCATAATCCCAGCCTGACCTGCACTGAGCTAGATGTTATTAAAACCTTTATCTACAGGGGCAGAAGTGTTTACTGCTTGTCCCAAGCATTTACTCTTCCTGCTGACTTCTTATAGACATGTGAAATGGAGCTGTGTTCAGCCAGGCAAACAGCATGCTTTTCACCACATAGTGCAAAGTGAGTTTTCCAAAGGGAAAGACGTCCTCTGGTTTTAATAGATTGCTTTGAAATTTGGTATGAGCATACAGTCAAATGTGATCATGTTTGTGATACTGATGTTTCTTTCATACAGTGATTAGTATTGTTGTCGTTTTAATTATTCCTTTTAAATAACACTCAGAGGAAAGGCTTACACCAATGAAGTTTTTTGACCCAACATTAACCAAGTCACCAATTTCTTTTTATATCTTTATTCCAAATGTGATTGTTAACTTATGATTTTTGGAATAGGGAATATATTTGTTTACACGGGTCAGAATCAAAATGCTGTTTTTTAAACTGTACATACCTTGAGAAGTCTTAATCCTACCCATCCCTGTTACTTCTCCCCCATTACATGTAACTATTTTTGGACATTTCTGTTTATTCTTTCAGGTGTTATGCAAACAGCTAATTCAAACATATATGCTTGTCTTCCTCCTCCTTTTACTCAAGATTTAGCATACTAATAGTTTTCACTTTGGTATTTTGTTTTTCATTTTTATACCTCGGAGCTCTCTATCAGTACAATAAGATCTTCCTTTTTTTTTTTTTTTTTTGACTATATAGTATTCAGTTGTGTGTATGTACCATAGTTTATTCAACCAGTCCCCTGTTGCCAAACACTTGAATGTGTTCTATCTTTTGCAGTTACAAACAATTTTGTAGTGAATGTGCTTGTTCTTGTATTATTTCTTATGTTTGCAGGTGTCTTCTTTAGATTCCTAGAAATGTGTTTGCTAGGCGAAAGAGTAAATACACCAGTAATTTTGAGTAGTATTATTACAGCCCCTTCATGTAAAGGTTGTACATTTTGCATTCCTACCAGCAGTGCCTAAGGATCGTTGGAACACCTGATTCTTAATGGCTTGATGAGAGAGTGGTTGAACTCAGATAGCATTTTGCCTCTGATAAGAAGTGCTATCTCATTTCTGTTTACATGAGTTAGGTTAAGGATTTTATGCTATCTTATTTGTATTTCTTTTTGAGTGTAACCTGTCCATTTTTATTTCAGGTTTTTTCTCTGTTTCTGGAAATTGTATGAGTCTTTTTCTGGATTTTGTACTGTGTCTCATTGATCTGTTCATTCATTTGTCATTTCTTTGTGGTTTTAACTCTTGAGGCCTTATAAAATATGCTTTAATATTTTTTAGGGTTGTCTTTTTCAGAATTTTCTTGGTAATTATTGCTTCCTCAGTTTTTAGTTCAGTTGTAATTAGTGAAAACCTAGTGGTTGACTGTACCTATTGATTGACAAAGTAAACCAAAGCCAGTATCATCATGTAGTAGAAAAGCTACTTGCTATGGCCTGGTTAAAACAGTTATGAGTTAGAAAAAAGTTTGTATGAGTGGTGGTGGTTGGGGGGTTGTTTAGTAAAATCCACTTTTTACATACTTAGATGTGTCAACAGCAAGTTATTAGTTTCCACTCAATTTCTGCCATAGTTTCCTTGGGTTGAGAGCCCTGTGCAGATGGATTTATTGCACATTATAATATTAGTAGTTCATTATGAGTTAATGTTATTTTTTGAATGGAAACAGTGGCATCAACTTTTTTTTAACTGAGCGTCAAAATGCTAAAAAGTCTATTTTATCTGAACTACTAATATTACATCTGCTGTTACACTAACTTAAATGATAGATTCTGATTGCTGTCACAGAGGAATCAACAGGATTAAGAAATAAAAATATTTTTTATTAAAAATATTTTTTATTTTTATGTGTTTGTACCTTAAAGGTTCAAAATCTTGGTTGAAAAAATATGTTTTACACATAATGTCAGATCACAATTGTATCATCAGAGAATCCCTCCCTGACTTTGTTAGTCTCTAAGGAAGAGTCTCTAAGGAAGAGTCTCCCATATACTCTTACAGCACGCATCTCTGTTTCCAGTTCTTTATTTCTCTTTCATGTTAGACTGTCTTCCCCCAAGAACTCATTATAAAGAACATCTTACACAGAGCCTGGCATTCAATATTTGTTAAATGAAGCAACTGCTGCATTTTTTAGCTTTCTCTAATATTTTCCTCAAAAATGAAATTTAGAGGGGTGGGAGGGATTAAAAAAAATGAAATCTAGGCACATGTGAAATTCACAACTGACCCTTTAGTTTTATATCAGGCAATTGAAAATGTGTATGGCGTCTGCTTAATAAATACTTGTTTTCAGGGAATCTTTTTTGAGTAACATTTCCTGGTTATGGGTAGCTTGGTGATGAAGAGCATAGCTTTTTGGAATCAAGACAGCCTGGGTTCAAATTTGTTAACTTATCTGAGTGCCAGTTATATCATTTATAAAATAGATTTAATAATAGTGCCTACTTCATAGGGTCATTGTGAAATAAGTGAGGTTTATAAACAAAGCTCTGGCACAGTGCCTCGCATGTAGTATGTGCTTGGTAAGCATTCATTGCTGTTTAGCATTTATTGCTGGGTGTAGTATCATCATCATCACTGTGTTCTGAGCAGTACTGCCATGGTTTGTGCATATACTAAAGCAGAAACAGAACATTTTCAGGTAGGAAAACTGTAAAATTGCATAAAATGAATATCCTTCTGTAGTAGGATACTAAAAATATTCTGTTGGCATGAGTTAGTATTTTATTAAAGATTTCCCCCCCTACCCCCAAAAAAACCCTTCTAGGGAAAAAAAATCCGATTCACCTTGTTCAAGCATCTAAGTAATTAGCAAATGTACTTTTTGAAGGTTGTAGGATATTTTGTAATCATCAAAGACTGATTATCCTTTTTGAGCCCTTCTTATATTATTAACACACATGAGAGAGGTTACTGGTTTTCATCTACATCACACTATGAATTTTTACTAGAGTGAAAGTTGGCTGGTATCATTGAAAGAGCCTGGAGTCAGCATTGCAAAACTGTTGAAGAGATAGACCCTGATCTGAAATGAGTGTGTCGACAAATGTAATCCTTCTGTCAATTTCATGAGCTGTTTTTTGCCTTATCATAACTTAATATGCTTACTGTGAAATGCCAAGATTAATAAGAGTTGTTCAGTTGTGTCCACCTCTTTGTGACCTCATGGACTGTAGCCCTCTCTCCATGGGATTTTCCAGGTGAGAATACTGGAGTGGGTTACCAATTTCTACTCATGGAGATCTTCGCCACCCAGCGATCAAACGCACGTCTTCTGCATTGGCAGGTAGATTCTTTACCATAAGCCCCTGGGGAAGCCCATTTCTTCGTATAAATCTGTGCCTTTCCAATTAGAAACCTTAGGGACATTCTCTTATGTTTCCATGGAAAACCATGAAACTAAAATCTTTATGCTTTTATTTGGCTCTGTGTGTGATGTGGTACCACTTAAAACTTACAGAGATTGAGAATCTGCCAGTAGTTTGGATCAGTTCAGTTCAGTTGCTCAGTCGTGTCCGACTCTTTGTGACCCCATGAATCGCAACACGCCAGGCCTCCCTGTCCATCACCAACTCCCGGAGTTCACTCAGACTCACGTCCATCGAGTCCGTGATGCCATCCAGCCATCTCATCCTCTGTCGTCCCCTTCTCCTCCTGCCCCCAATCCCTCCCAGCATCAGAGTCTTTTCCAGTGAGTCAACTCTTCGCATGAGGTGGCCAAAGTACTGGAGTTTCAGCTTTAGCATCATTTCTAGAGCCAGACATCCTGGAATGTGAGGTCAAGTGGGCCTTAGAAAGCATCACTACAAACAAAGCTAGTGGAGGTGATGGAATTCCAATTGAGCTATTTCAAATCCTGAAAGATGATGCTGTGAAAGTGCTGCACTCAGTATGCCAGCAAATTTTGAAAACTCAGCAGCGGCCACAGGACTGGAAAAGTCAGTTTTCATTCCAATCCCAAAGAAAGACAATGCCAAAGAATGCTCAAACTACCGCACAATTGCACTCATCTCACATGCTAGTAAAGTACTGCTCAAAATTCTCCAAGCCAGGCTTCAGCAATACGTGATCTGTGAACTCCCTGATGTTCAAGCTGGTTTTAGAAAAGGCAGAGGAACCAGAGATCAAATTGTCAACATCCGCTGGATCATGGAAAAAGCAAGAGAGTAGTTTGGATAACTTGGCTTAAATTGTAGATTAATTGCACCCTCAGTTTCTTCATGCAGAACTGCAGTATGCAGTTCTTTATGCTGTATATAGATTGTTGTGGTGCTTTTAAAAGTTATTATCACAACTTTGCTTTTCTATTTTTGTTTTTAATAATATTTTTTAATTAAAAAGTAAAAACATCTGAGAGTTTCTTCCTTTCACCTTCTTCCTATTAGCTGTATGTAACCACTGGTTACTGATCTGTATGCGTTTTTAAAGCTTTTCCATATGTATGTGAACTGCTATCTTTATTATATTTTAAATTTATTCCATCGATTTGGTGATTTCTGTGCCAGAAAAACACTTTCCTAAATTCTCTACCTTTTTAGTATGTTTTAATACTTGTTACAACAATTTATCCTCTTCTTTAATTCTTTGAAAAATTTTCCTTGGTTAATCACACATTTTCACTTCCAAATGTATTTAGAATTTGTGTAATGGGATGCCTTGCCCTTAGGCAGTTTGTGAGTATAAGATTTCTCGGTTCAGGTACTCTGCATTTATACAGTAAGGCTTTGATCATATCTACTGTCTGACTTATTCCCTATGTTTGGTATCACTGGCTGTTAACTGCCTCTTACCTTTTCAATTTGCCATTCCATTTGTCTTTTAGCTGCTAGCTAGTACACCCACTTGATTGGATTCTTTGCTTCTGCTTTCCAACTTTTGTATGAAGCATCTCAGCTTCTCTAGATCTCACTGGCCAGTCAGCAAACAATCAATCATAGTACATCTGGTTATGACCTTAGGCTTCTTAATTCTCTGCCCTTTCATTATTGCTCAGTACTCAGAGTACACTGCAAATGCCAAACAAGCTTTCTTTCTTTTAATCATGCTTTTGGAGCTATTTCATTTGCTTAGATTTGCAGGACGTCTGTTCTAATAACCAGGATATTATTGGATAGTCATTATGGCAGTGTGTTTCTGTCCTGCACAATTTGAGATAGCATACTTGTTTTGTTCCTCTTGCCCTAACTTTTCAGCTAAGTCCTTAAATGTTGTTTTAGGTTGTAACAGACGAGTGTAATCAGACCAGGTTTGGAATTAACTGGTATGATTAACTACACATTGCTACTGTTGTATAACAGCTTCATGTAAATTTGTATTTCCAAAATAGATAATTTTAAAAGATTTTTAAAATTTTACCTGATGATTATTTGCTTTGTATAAGTGCTATCTAACTGCAGCCTGGCATGCTGCAGTCCATGGGGTCACAGTCGGACACAACTGAGCGACTGAACTGAACTAGACACCAGTAAAGCTCCTACTTGGTTTTAAATGCTTTCTTAAAGAAACTAGAATTACTGTTTGTTTTGTGTTGTTTTTTTTCTCCTAAATTTACCTAGTATATTCCATTTAAAGCAGATTCATATAGATTTCTCAATATTTTCTCATTTTATCTAAATTTTGAGAGTTCCTTCACTGAGTTGAGACAGTGGAAAACAAAAGTCCTCACGACTATAATGAGTTTACCTCATTTATTATCTCCATTTTATAGATGAGGAAACTGTAAAAGGTTAAAGAACTCGCTCAGTGTCATACAGGCTGCTGTGTGTGTTTTTGTAATAAATGATGGAGCTGGGATCCAAGCTCACGGAACATACCCAGAACCACTGTGCTTTATTGCCTTAATATGTTTTTGTTTGCCGTTTAATGGATTCAGATTCCATCTGACTCACAGGAAGGTCCCTTTCCAGCCTTTGGGAGGAGGATATATCACTGACCAAGGGTGACAGAGGCTCACTGTCCATTTTCCTTACTTTCCCCTTTCAGACCTGTGTGAGATTATCATAGGAAACCACAAGCTGTCCCACCAGAATGTGGTACCTGAAAATAACATTCATCATTACTGGCGAGATCAGGGTCAGTTATTGTCAGCAGTCTGGGCTTCTAGCCACTGCGATGCCTGTCTCTGTTTGGTCTTGTCTTTGGCCCCATAGCTACATTCTCCCTGCCTTATTCTCTGAATTGGTCTCCTTTTTTCCACAATCTGCTCTTGCATTTCTTTTCCCTGTCCATCTGGCCAAGCTCTTTCATAACTTATTTGAGGATATGCTGTCTTCATACTTGGCAGCCTGTGTGAACTCAGGTCCAGTTTTACTGGGGAGGAATGGCCCTGCTCCGTTACGGCCCTTCCTTTATTGTTTGAGGACTGTCCTAGAACACCCCTGGATTGACAGTGCAGCAGAAAACATAGCTGTTTATTCCTGAAAATAATGGCGTTAGCAAATAAAATGTGGATCTTGTTAATTTGGGCTCTGGACAACCACAAACGGAAGCATGGAATAATGTAGAATTTTAGCCATTTCTGTCCATTCTCATTAAATTACTTTAGTTCAGGCACTTATCATTCCATGCCTGCTTTAACACTGTGTCCTTAGGGGTTGTCCTGTCTTCTTTTCAGCCCGTCTTTTCAGTTTATCCTCTGAGATCACCAAAGTATGATCGAGGTAAAAACCCAGCAATAATGAAAGCAAGTGAGATGTAGTCAGAAGGATTTTGGAGCAGAGGAAAAATGTGAAAAAGGTGGTGTTCATATTGGTCGTTTTCCTGTATGAATAGATGGATTTTTAGTGAAAGGAGGAATAATAGTAGAAAATTTTTTATATAATATGCTAACAGAAAAAGATGTTTCTAATATTTTTAGGAGTGCTTTGTGAAAGTAACATTTATAGATTTCATGAAGCTAAATTAGTCTGTCTTATAAATATATTTAAGTTTGTAATTTTGTGTCAGGTAAAAGCAAATATATGTTTTAATATCACTGATTTTAGTGAAAGATATAAATTCAGCACTCAGATGCATTCATGTGTTCCAGTAATTTGTTTACGTAATTCAGATCTAAACAGAATTTTAAATTTAAAAGATGCAGTTGACTGTTGCTGCTTTTATTTAGTGGATAGATCCTGATTATTATAGGTGGAAATGGTGTTCTCAAAGGGATAGGTCCTAGGTTTCATGACAG
>SJYT01057597.1:384045-415718 GCA_006410635.1 Cephalophus harveyi | reverse complement strand
CAATTATCTCAATAAATAAATATTCAGTTTATTTGACATAATATTTCACCATGGTTGGATTTTTATTTTTTTTCTTTTGAAATTTTAATTAGATGTATGTTCCTTTCTCTTTCATGAGATGTCTTTATGAAATAAGATGATTTTTAAATGTCTCAATCTCTCATATCTTCTGAATCTGTCTCTTTTTGCTGTTTTAGATCTGTCATTTGGTTTACTAATTCTGTCTCTGTGTGTGCTCCAATTAGGTTTTTAATTTCAAGAATTATATTTTTTATTTCCAGAAATTCTGTTAAGTTCTTTGTTTCCCATCTTTCAAGTCATTTTTGTTAGCCTCTTATTTCTGGCCCATGTAGTTAATACTTTCCTTTAGTCCTGTAAACTTTTAAAGCATACTTAACTGTAATTTTATGTATCCAGTAATTCCAAAATTTGAACTTCCCATAATTTCATTCTGTTGTTGTAAATTTTTGCTGTTCTTGTAGTTTGTTTCCTTTTGGTTTGATAATTTTGTTTTAATTTCATGTTTGGCCAATGCTGTATTTAGGAATCTCCTGGGGCATGGATTGAAAGTGTATTTCTCTATAGAAAATTTGCTTCTCTTTCTGACAGGTGCCTTGATTACCAATGCAGAAATAGCTTAAATTCGTTTCTTGGCTTTAGTTTCCCGGTCCTTGCAGTGTAAATTTATACTCAACTGAGAAAATAGGCTGTAATTATGAATTTGAATTTTCAAGGAATCCCATTCCAGTGATTCAAGCACTTTTTTAAAAAATTTGTTCTCTGTGTCAGTGGACTGACACCCCCTTCCTTACCTCCATGCACTGAGAGGTGTGATTTGGGGGGCATTGTTGCTTTTTTGTGTGGTGATCTCAATTCCAGCTTTCACTGTCAGTTCAGTTCAGTTCAGTTCGGTTCGGTTGCTCAATCGTGTCCGACTCTTTGCGACCCCATGAACTGCAGCACACCAGGCCTCCCTGTCCATCGCCAACTCCCAGAGTTTACTCAGACTCATGTCCATTGAGTCGGTGATGCCATGTCGTCCCCTTCTCCAGCCTTCAATCTTTCCCAACATCAGGGTCTTTTCAAACAAGTCAGTTCTTTGCATCAGGTGGCCAATTAAAGTCTCTAGATGCCAAGTTTAAGCTGAAGTCATGACTTTAGCTCTTGTTTACCACTCTGATTTCCTTCAGTAAATGCATTCAACAGATTTTATTTGTTTAGCAAATTACTATTTTCTCTCTGTTTTTGCCTCCTGTGGATTTCTTTCCTCCCGAGTCCAGCAGTACATTTAAAAGAGTACTTGTTCTGTCTTACTTGCTATAGCTGGGTATTTATAATGGGAAGGATTTTCATATCTAGTTTTACATATTTCCAAAAGCAAAACCTCAGGTGATTTTTTTATACACACTGGAGTTTGGGCCTCTTTGGATTAGAGAAGCTGCTTCTGTCGTTTCTATAGTGAGAAATGGGAATGTGGTTACATGGCCTCTTATGTTTTCCCAAACTTATTGCCACTGTTAAGGTTTTATACATGTTATCAGCTCATTTGACATTTGTGGTCTGCAGTTACCATTTGAAAGTGTTATTGGTATGGAACAAGTCAAGTTCGAATTCCAAATAACTTAAAAAGATTAAACTTTGAAATATAACTTGTTGCTGTTTGATTTTTATCAGTCATAGATTATTTTCTGTGTCTTTATACAGTCATTAGCTGTTAAGTGCATCTTTTTAAAAAGTTAGTATGGTAGTCTCAATCTGTTTTTATGTTTTGTTTCGTTTTTTAATTAGCATCATACAGTCTTAGAAACTTAGATCTTTAATCACCTGGTTTTAAGAAACAAAGAGACATTCAGGTTAATTCAGGGAAAGAGAGGCTGTTGAAAGCTGCATGTGATAGGGGACTGGACAGTTGTCAGAACTCAGGGCAGCTTTGGAGATATGTTTCTTTCTCATGGTCTCTTATTTTCTTTTCTATGCATTCGTTCTGTTCTCTGCTCTTTGTTGTCTGTTTCCATGCTGTATCTTTTCTGTTTCTTCGTATCTTTATTTTACCTGCAGTCCTACTTGCTAAGACACTGGCACAACTTTATGGCATCATTTTCACACTGGGTTATATTGCATGCTGGTTCAAACTTCTTAGAGCTGTGATGTCTAATGTGGTTGTCACTGGCCACACATGGCTTTTAAGGTCAAAGTTAAAACAATATGTAGGATCTATATGCTGAAAATACACAATGTGTAGGATCTATATGCTGATAATGTTTTTATAAAGCACTCATGAAAGACATCAAAGAAAACCTAAACAGAGTAATGTTCATGGACTGAAAAGTTCTGAATAGTAAAGGTGTGAGTTTCCACAAATTGATCTATAATTATCAACAATCAAGATCAGAATCCCAGCAGGATTTTTTACAGCAAATAGGTGATTCTAAAATTTCTGTGAAAAGAGAAAGAACCTAGAATAGCTAAAGGAACTTTGAAAAAAGAAAAATAAAATTGGAAGAATCACAGTGTCTCATTTTTAAGACCTAACTATAAAGCTGTGGTAATCAAGATTGTGTGTAGTGTGGGTAAGGAATAGAACAAGATCAGTGGATCAATGTAGAATACAGAAATAGAACCACACAGATAACAGCCAGTTGATTTTAACAGAGATGCAAGGCAATTCAGTGGAAGAAAGATAATAACCTTTTCAACAAATAGTATCTGAAAAGTTGGACATAAGCATGTGAAAAACAAAGGAACATTGACCTACGCATCACAAAACAAAACTAACTTAAACAAAAATGAATTCAAAGTATATCATAAATATAAATGTAAAACTTGTTTTTTAGAAGAAAACACAAGAGAAGATCTTTATGACTTGAGGTCAGGCAAGGTCTTACACGTGACACCAGAAGCATCATTCATAAAAGCAAACAATTGATAAACTGGATTTCATCAAAAGTAAAAAATTCTGCTCGGTGTGTTAGTTTGCTAGGTCTGCTGTAGCAAAATACCACTGACTAGGAGGCATAAAACAATTGAAATTTTACTTCCTCACAGTTGTAGAGGCTAGAAGTCCAGAGTCAAGGTGTGTTCGTGTTGGTGTCTCCCGAGGCCTCCCCTTGGGTTGTAGACGGCTGCCTCCTTGCTGTGTCCTCAACATGGCCTTTTCTCTGTGCACTAACATCTCTGGGCCCTTTTCTTATAAGAAGACTAGTCCTATTGGATTAGAGCCCATCTGTATGAACTCATTTAACCTTAGTTACTTCCTTTAAGGCCTTGTCTCCAAATACACTTACATTCTAAGGTGCTATGAATTAGAGCTTCAACATCCAGATTTTGGGAGCACACAGTCAGTCCATTGTTGTTCAGTCGCTCAGTCGTGTCCGACTCTTTGCGACTCCATGGACTGCAGCACAGTAGGCTTCCCTGCCCTTCAGTGTCTTGCGGAGTTTGCTTAAATTCCTGTCCATTGAGTCAGTGATGCCATCCAACCATCTCATCTTCTGTCGCCCCATTCTCCTCCTGCCCTCAATCTTTGCCAGCACCAGGGTCTTTTCTAGTGATTTGGCTCTTTGCATCAGGTGGTCAAAGTATTGGAGCTGCAGCTTCAACATCAGTCCTTCCAGCGACTATTCAGGGTTGATTTCCATTAGGATTGACTGATTTGATCTCCTTGCCGTCCAAGAGACTCTCAAGAGCCTTCTCCAGCACCACAGTTCGAAAGCATCACTTCAGTCCATAATACTCTGCAAAAGACACTGTTAAGAGAAAAGACAAACTAAGACTGGGAGGAAATATTTGCAAATCATAATGCTTGCAAAAGAACTTATATCTAGAATATATTAAAAAAAAAAAAACTTTCAAAGCTCAACAGTAAGAAAATAAACATCCCAATTAAAACATGGTCAAAAGATAGAAGACCCTTCACCAAAGGGTGGCAAATAAGCACTGGAATAGATGTTAACATCATTAGCCTTTAGGAAAATGAAGACTAAAACCACCGTGAGATACCATTACATGCCTCTTAGAAATGGCTAAAAAGTACAATTCCAGTTTCTGACAAGGAAGTTCTAGAAGAGCTGGAGCTCTCATACATCGCTGCTTGAAATGAGCAATGGTACATCCACTGAAGAACAGAATTGGCACAGTCTTTAAAAATTAAACATATACTACTGTATCCCTCTCCAGATATTCTTATAACCTGTAAATTGAGTTTATAGCAGCTCTATGTATATTTACCAAAAACTAAAAATAGCTCATGCATCCTTCAACTGGTAGTGAATAAACTGGGGTATATCCATACAGTGGAATACTACTTAACAATAAAAAAGGAACTAATGATATATGGACCTACTTGCTGAAAGAAGATAAGTCTCAAAAAGTTACATGATGATTTAATTTACATGGAATTCTTGAAAAGGTACAACTGTAGTGGCAAAGAACTTCAGTGGTTGCCAGAGGTAAAGGTAAGGGGAGAATGTAACTTTCTCTAGAGAGTTTTTGAAGTGATGGAACTTTCCTGTTTCCAGATGATCGTTAACTCACTTTATGCAAATCTATACATGTGTTAAAATTACTAGAACTATATTTTTTCAAGTTGATTTTTTTCCCCCCGGTTAAAGCTAAGTGAGTCCTAAGGATGGAATGTACAGTATGGTGACTATAGTTAACAATACTGTATTGATACTAAGAGAATAGATCTTAAAAGTTCTCATCACAAGAAAAAAAAATGTGTAACTAGATACGGTGATGGATATTAACTAAACTTGTGATCATTTAGTAATACATATATATATCAAATCATTATTTTGTACACCTAAAATGAGTACAATGTTATATGTCAACTATATCTCAATTAAATATTTAAATATCTGAACAATTTGAGAGCCTTTCAAATTTAAATAACTTATTGCATATCAAATAATTAAATAAAATTCACTTCTTCAGACAACCAGCCCTGTCTCGGTTTGCCAGTAGCTTTATGTGGCATGGGGCTACAGTAGTGGACAATGCAGGTGTAGAACCTTTCCATTAACGCAAAAAATTCTGTTGGACAGTATTGTTTCAGAGTGGGAGTCAGTGGGTTTTGTCTGTAAAGGGCCAGGTAGTACTTCAGGGGTTCTGGGCCATATGGTCTCTATCTCAGCTACTCAACTCTTACATTGTGTTGCGAAAGCAGCCACAGATGATACTTAACCCAATGAACACGTTCCTGTACAACTTCAATTACAAAAACAGTCATGCTTGCTGACGCCTATTTTCTTTTTCATGTCAGCTCAGATCACGAAGGTAGAGTGACTTTATAGTTTACTGTCCAAGTTAAATAAAATTTTAATTATAAATTTGAGAGTGAGAGTGGGCCCTATTAGTAATTTTGCTAGGACAATCGGCATAACCTCTGCGTGTCCTGGGCAAACCAGGAATGTCTGTCACCCTGGCTATCAGGCTTCATATAGAATTGGTTGCCCTTGTAGCAGGCTCATACCTAGTCTGAGTAACTGTGGAAAAGCAAACAAAACTCTTCCTGCAACAGGAGCTTTGGGTTAACCATTTCCCTCTGAAAGGGAGCCTTTATATGGGAAGGAGCTTTTATACGGGAGACGCCCTGCGGCTCTGCCCGCCCAGTGTGCTCACAGTAGCCTCTGTTGTCTGCCCCTGTGCCTTTGCTCATGCTCTTCTTGCTGTGCCCTCTTTCCTGTCCTGCTTCTGCGTTTGTTGTAATCCAGCCCGTCTGTCAAACCTCTGCTTAAATGGTATCTCCTTCATAAAGCCATCCCTGTAACACCCCTTCCAGACTTAGAAGCTGGTGTTTATATTTTAGAAAATTCACAAGGCATGATGCCTTAAGCCAGGTCCCCAGACCTGGCTGAGTATCAGAAGCACCTCAGTAGCTTTAAATACAGATTCCTGTCTTGTCCTAAACCTCCTGGTTTAGAAATCAGTGGCAATGTTTTTTGTTGTTTTGTTTTTCAGCTCCTCATATGATCCTTGTATAACCAGCCAACTGGTTTAGTATTTGGAACCTGTTAACTTAGACTTAAATTATTTGATATAAACACCTAACTTTTAGAACTTTTTTCTCCTCTTATTTTTACATTGAGGGCAGAAGACATGGGGAAATTACTAACTCAGATCCTATTGCTTGTTACTGGCAGAGCCAGCACTAAACTTTGCATTTCTTCACTCCCATCTTGGATCCTTTCTTTATATATGTTCACATTGGACAGCCCCTTCTGAACAGTAAGCTTTGAATACAGAAGGTGTTCGGTATATAGTAGGTGATCAGGTTTGTTATTGACAGTTATCTACCTCACTTTATATAGTATATAACATGTTTTTGCCACTAATAGTTTATTCTTGATTTTGTTGACTCCCATTGTCACATTTAAGGAATACTTTTCCAATATTTAGCGATAACTTAGTAGTCAGTATGAAATCATCTCAGAGAAACCTTTTCCCAAACCAGCGCTAGAATTAATGCTTTTTGAAAGACTAACTGAACCAAACTGAATTCCAGGACAGTGCTTCCCTGGTGGCTCAGAGGTTAAAGCGTCTGCCTCCAACGCGGGAGACCCGGGTTCGATCCCTGGGTCAGGAAGATCCCCTGGAGAAGGAAATGGCAATCCACTCCAGTATTCTTGCCTGGAGAATCCCATGGACGGAGAAGCCTAGTAGGTTACAGTCCACAGGGTTGTAAGGAGTCGGACACAACTGAGCGACTTCACCTTCACCTTCACCTTAGAAGCGTAATGGTTTCTAAGAGCCCGTCTAATCTGAGATCAGCTCTGGATCTGCAGGATTTTCCAAAACTCACTCCTGTATGAAAAAGGTTACCCAGGATATCTGGGAGTGTGTGTGGGGGGTGCCTGACTTGCAGTGGGGTCAGGAAGGGTTTGTGGGTAGTGATAATAACCTAAGGTGAGCTTTAAAAGATGTCTAGGAGTTAGGCTAGAGGAGGGAGTTTACGGAAAGTGTTTGTCTAAGCAGTAAGTGCCAGAGGGTAAAAGTGTGGCTAGCATTGGGGCTGGGCAGTTGTTTAGTTTGGCTAGAGCATAAAGCGCCAAGTAAGGACCGACTGGAAATACAGACAGGTAGTAAGCAGTTTTATAGTTAAAATGTTGTACTTCACAGCTGGCTATCCACGTGCAAAGGAGTGAAATTTGAGCCCTGCTAGACACCATAGAAAAAGTCATAGACCTAAATGGAAATGGGTCATAGACTTAAGTGGAAAAGCTAAACTATAAAACTCTTTAGAAGAAAACATACGAGGGGAAAATCTTTGTGACCTTGGTTTCCAGGCAGTCGTTTCTCAACTATAATACCGAAAGCACAAGCAACAAAAAGTAGATAAAGTTTGACTTAACCAAATTTAAAAATATTTTGCTTCAAAGAACACCATCAAAAAATGAAGACAACTCAGAGTGGGATTAAATATTTACAGGTCATGTAACTAATAAGAGATTTGCATCAGGATCTATAAAAAATGCTCACAAGTCAACAGTAAAAATAGGACACAATTAAAAATGGGCAAAGAATTAGATACACATTTTTTCAAAGACAATATTCAAAATATGACAAACAGGCATATGAAAAGATGCTTAAGATTGTTAGTCATTAGTGAGTTAGTAGACCACAAAGAGATACCGCTTCACGTCAACGAGGAAAACTAAAGTTAAAAAGCCAGGTAATAATATATATCGGCTTGGCTGTAGAGAAATTGGAACCCTCATACACTGCTGGCAATAACCTAAAATGGTGCAGCCACTTTGGAAAACAGTCTGACAGTTCTTGAGGAAGCTAAACAGAGGTTACCATGTGATTCAGCGATTCCACTCTTAACTCTCTATCCAAGAGAATTGAAAGCATAGATCCACACAGGTTCATAAAAGCGTTATTCATAATAGCCCAAAATGGAAACAGCCCACACATCCTTCAGCTGGTAAAAGGATAAACAAATGGTGAATTTTTATTCAATGAAATATTAATCAGCAACAAAAAGAATACAGTAAGTCCTGATATATGCTGCAACATGGATGAGCCTGGAAAGCTTATGCTCAGTGAAAGAAGCCAGTCACAGGGGACCACAGTTAGTACGGTCATATTTGTGTGAAATATTCAGAATAGTCAAATGCATAGAGACAGAAAATAGACAGAGTATTAGTTGTCAGTGATTGGGACGGGGAGGAATAGAGAGTGACTGCTAAATGGGTCTTGGAGTTTCTTTCTGGATTGATAAAGATGTTTCAAAATTAGATAGGAATGATGGTTACATAACTATGTGCATATACTAAAAATGACTGAATTGTACACATTGAAAGGGTGAACTTTTTGGTATGTGAATTGTATCACAGTAAAGCTGTTATAAAATGCTACATTTAGTAAATACTTCAAATTTTCTGGTAAGGAATTTGGATCATGTCTTTCAAGCAATGGTGTGTACTCCTGAAGAGTTTTGAACTCAAAAACAACTGATGTGAGAATTACTTTCAGAACATGTGAGAATGGTGGACAAATCAATGCTGTGGCAGAAGACTAGGACTAGAAGCTGAGAATATTTATCCTCAGGTTTTTCCCTGGGCAGCTGTAAAGTTCATGTTCAGTTCAGTTCAGTTTAGTCGTTTAGTCGTGTCCCAACTCTTTGTGACCCCATGGACCGCAGCATGCCAGGCATCCCTGTCTATCACCAACTCCCAAAGTTTATGTCCTTCGAGTTGATGATGCCATCCAACCATCTCATCCTCTGTCATCTCCTTCTCCTCCCTGCCCCCAATCCCTCCCAGCATCAGGGTCTTTGCAAATGAGTCAGCTCTTTGCATCAGGTAGCCAAAGTATTGGAGTTTCAGCTTCATAATCAGTACTCCCAGTGAACACTCAGGACTGATCTCCTTTAGGATGAACTGGTTGGATCTCCTCACAGTCCAAGGGACTCTCAAGAGTCTTCTCCAAAACCACTGTTCAAAAGCATCAATTCTTCAGCACTCAGCTTTCTTTATAGTCCAACTTTCACAACCATACATGACCACTGGAAAAACCATAGCCTTGACTAGACGGACCTTTGTTGGTCCACTAGTAATGTCTGCTTTTTAATATGCTGTCTAGGTTGGTCATAACTTTCCTTCCAAGGAGTAAGTATCTTTTAATTTCATGGCTGCAGTCACCATCAGCAGTGATTTTGGAGCCTAAAAAAATAAAGTCTGGCACTGTTTCCACTGTTTCCCCATCTATTTCCCATGAAGTGATGGGACCGGATACCATGATCTTTCTTTTCTGAATGTTGAGCTTTAAGCCAACTTTTCACTCTCCTCTTTCACTTTCATCAAGAGGCTCTTTAGTTCCTCTTCACTTTCTGCCATAAGGGTGGTGTCATCTGCATATCTGAGGTTATTGATACTTCTCCTGGCAATCTTGATTCCAGCTTGTGCTTCATCCAGCCCAACACTTCTCATGATATATTCTGCATATAAATTAAATAAGAAGGGTAACAATGTACAACCTTGGCATACTCCTTTTCCTATTTGGAACCAGTCTGTTGTTCCATGTCCAGTTCTAACTGTTGCTTCCTGACTTGCATACAGATTTCTCAAGAGGCAGGTCAGGTGGTCTTCTTCTTAATATCTTCTGCTTCTGTTAGGTCCAGACCATTTCTGTCCTTTATCGAGCCCATCTTTGCATGAAATGTTCCCTTGGTATCTCTAATTTTCTTGAAGAGATCTCTAGTTTTTCCCATTCTATTGTTTTCCTCTATTTCTTTGCACTGATCACTGAGGAAAGCTTTCTTATCTCTCCTTGCTATTCTTTGGAACTCTGCCTTCAAATGGGTTTATCTTTCCTTTTCTCCTTTGCTTTTCGCTTCTCTTCTTTTCAAAGCTATTTGTAAGGCCTCTTCATGTTACTGATACTGAATTAGAAAATTTTAAACTATATGCTTTATAATATTTATAAATATTACCTTGTTCTCATTTTTCTGTAATCAATTTTTCTAGGTGATTGAAAAAAGAATAGCAGGTACAGAGCATTAGAGTTTGTATTTTTAAATTTACTTATGTGTAATCTTGGCCACTGTAATTGTAGAAACAGCAAAATATAACTTATTTTAGCCAGAAGACCCAAGATTCTTGATGAATCATAATGTTAAACACCTTTCATTAATAAACATAAGGATTACAATGTGGTAAAGATCAGAAATTCAGGTTTCCTGAGGATTTTTTCTTCCCTTTTTTGTGAATTGTCTTATTTCTGTCAAATAAGCTATATATTAGAAAATATTCAGAAGGCAAAAAGAACAGTAATCATTAACTATCTTGTTTTCTTATTGACTCTGAAGAACCATAATTTAAAAACTTGTTACCCTTTGGAAAATCCTAATTTAAATTTTGAAAAATAGCATTCATAAGTCAAGCCTATAGTAAATAAATGACTCTTATAAACTACTTACCCCTAGTTTATGTCATAGTTTTTCTGTGAAATATGTGCTGGCTTTAACTATTAATGAGTCTATTTTTAGAAGAGTACATTGTGTCCTGCAGCCATTTTGGGCCCTTTGTGTAACTTGTGTTGTCAATGGAAGTGTGCCCTCTTGCGGTCAGTTGGAAACAGAATTTCAGTTGTAAAAATAGTCACTCTAGCTGTCTCTGAGTTCATATTTTCTTTTGCTCCTTCATTTGGAATTACCCAGACTCTGAATTTATTTTTTAATAAACAGAAAATAAAACTCTTTCAAGATTTCTAAATGGAGAATTGAGGATTAAATAAAACAATTGTCTTGTTTTATTGGAGAAGTGCTTAAAAAAGATACGGATTAGAGGACAGAGTATCAAGGAGAAGTCTAACAGAGAAAAGGTATCACAACGTGAAGAAAGGCAAGGTGTTCTGATAGTGTTTGAGAAGATTTATGGCTAATGTTGTTGTGATATAATGAATATTTTGCACTCTGCTCCATCCTTTTTACAAAATGCTCCCAGAATGACACTCTGATTATATTTCTATTCCGTTTATATATATATATATATTTTCTTATCCTAGTGAAAGCGATAAATACTTCTGTGACGCTGTTGGAAATGTCTGTTTCATGTAATGGAAATTAAGTTAATTTGAAATAAATGTTCAAATCTGTTTTGAACTGCCTGTAGTTCAAAAATTACTGTTTAGTTCAAAACTTACTACTCTGTAGTAAGTTGGCATCATAAATGTTTATGAGTTATGGGGACTTTTTTCAAAAGGAATGAGCTTCCCTTGAAATTTTAATTTTTCTTAATTTGTATTTCTAATACCTTTGTTGTTCTTTGAGTTTAAAGGTTAAGTTTTTATTTATATCTTTTAGCAGTGACTGTGTCCCGTATATATCTTCTTAGAAACTGATTTTTTTTTTTTTTAATGCTCCAATATTCTTAGAAGGATTCCACTGTTAATATTGTTATCATCCCTTATGGGTGATTCACTGAGCTTTCAGTTCAGTTCAGTTCAGTCTCTCAGTCGTGTCCAACTCTTTGCGACCCCATGAATTGCAGCACGCCAGGCCTCCCTATCCATCACCAACTCCCGGAGTTCACCCAAACTCATCTGCATCGAGTCGGTGATGCCATCCAGCCATCTCATCCTCTGTCGTCCCCTTCTCCTCCTGCCCCCAATCCCTCCCAGCATGAGAGTCTTTTCCAGTGAGTCAACTCTTCGCATGAGGTGGCCAAAGTATTGGAGTTTCAGCTTTAGCATCAGTCCTTCCAAAGAACACCCAGGACTGGTCTCCTTTAGGATGGACTGGTTGGATCTCCTTGCAGTCCAAGGAACTCTCAAGAGTCTTCTCCAACACCACAGTTCAAAAGCATCAATTCTTCGGTGCTCAGCTTTCTTCACAGTCCAACTTTCACATTCACACGTGACCACTGGAAAAGCTATAGCCTTGACTAGATGGACCTTTGTTGGCAAAGTAATGTCACTGCTTTTGAATATGCTATCTAGGTTGGTCTTAACTTTTCTTCCAAGGAGTAAGCGTCTTTTAATTTCATGGCTGCAGTCACCATCTACAGTGATTTTTGGAGCCCCCCAAAATAAAATCTGACACTGTTTCCCCACCTATTTCCCATGAAGTGATGGGACCAGATGCCATGATCTTCGTCTTCTGAATGTTGAGCTTTAAGCCAACTTTTTCACTCTCCACTTTCACATTCATATTGAGTGCAGCACTTTCACAGCATCATACCAGTCCGTTAATAAGAAGTGTTACAACTAAGAATAATTCTCGTCACGTGAATGAATTTTTCAGTGATGAGTGAATTGAATATATTGGTCTTCATTAGTTGAAATGAAAATCAATTTAAATTTCAGTTCATAGTTTAAAATAATTTGAAAATTCTGATTCAATTATAAAACATTTTAAATTTACAAAAATAGCTGCCATTTTTATACAAGTTGAAAAGATGATTTCTACTTACATGTAATTACACTTGTAAACACTGGCAATCTAATATTATGGATTGATTTTTTAAATAGTTTTTATTTTTAACATGTGACTTGTAAAATATATTTGGTTTGTATTGAATTGATTTCTTTATACTATCAGATGTGTTTAAACAGATATGAGGAGCTTGTTTTTACAGTTATATAAAGGTATTTGATTTTCATATTCTAAAGTTTTTTTAAGTTAAAAGTTTAAACCTAGTTAATTCAGAATTCTTTGAATGAAAGCGGACAGTGAAAAAGTTGGCTTAAAACTCAGCATTCAGAAAACTAAGATAATGGCATCTGGTCCCATCACTTCATGGCAAATAGATGAGGAAACAATGGAAAAAGTGAGAAACTTTATTTTAGGGGCTCCAAAATCACTGCAGATGGTGACTACAGCCATGAAATTAAAAGACGCTGCTCCTTGGAAGAAAAGCTATGCCCAACCTAGACAGCCTATTGAAAAGTAGAGACATTACTTTGCCAACAAAGGTCTGTCTAGTCAAAGCTGTGGTTTTTCGAGTAGTCATGTATTGATGTGAAAGTTGGACTATAAAGAAAGCTGAGCGCTGAAGAATTGATGCTTTAAAACTGTGGTGTTGGAGAAGACTCTTGAGAGTCCCTTGGACTTCAGGGAGATTCAACCAGTCCATCCTAAAGGAAATCAGTCCTAAATTTTCACTGGAAGGACTAATGCTAAAGCTGAAACTCCAATATTTTGGCCACCTAATGAGAAAGACTCTGATGCTGGGAAAGATTGAAGGTGGCAGGAGAAGGGGGCGACAGAGGATGAGATGGTTGGATGGCATCACCGACATGATGGATATGAGTTTGAGTAGGCTCTGGGAGTTGGTGATGGACAGGGAAGCCTGGTGTGCTGAAGTCCATGGGGTTGCAGAGTCGGACACGGTTGAGTGACTGAATTGAACTTGAGTGAATGGCAGTGGAATGTAATGCTTAAGAAACTCTGGCTCTGGAGTCAGACTGACTGTGTTTGAATCCCAGCATGTCCCTAGCTGTACGGTCTTGGCAAGTTCTCTGTGCTTCAAGTTCTTCATGTGTAACACGAGAATATTATTGAAATTATTACATTAGTACCTGCCTCTTAAGATTGCTGTAAAAATTCAGTGAATAAATATAAAAGCATTTGGAATAGTGCCTGGATATACTACAATCTGGGTTTCTGTTAACTGCTGTTATTATCATCATCATTAAATTTATACTTGGATTGATGTTGAAAGTCATCAGGAAGAATATACTGTTTGTTTTGTAAATATAAATCACTTTTACAATTATTGCTTTAAAAAATATTCTCAATAATTGACAATATAAGTAGCAAGCTAAAATAGCATTTCATAAAGTTTTTATGAAAGCTTTCTTTTCACAATTATCTTCTTTTCTTTTTTAGGCACGGAATGTTAACACCGGTGAACTGGCAGCAATTAAAGTAATAAAATTGGAACCAGGTAAATTCATTGAAATTTGGTGTTTCTTATTGCCCTCAGCCACTGGATATCTCAGGCTTGTTTTAATGATGTTTGGTCAACATTCTCTTGTTGTTCCCAATATCTGGCAGAGAGGGCTGTTGACTGTCCTCCACCTCTCTGAGACCTGTGGACACCTTGCCCAGTTCTTCCCAGAAAAGCCACTGATAATTGCAGGAGGAAGGGGAGACTGTTCCCTCTGGACTCCATTGAGCTCACTTGTCACATATTGATGGCGGTGTTTGTCCAGGTTAACTCTGTCCAGTGACGAGAGGCAGTGTGCTGCAGTGGAAAGAACGGAACTGGGATCTGGTATTTGCCGACCAGTTCTTGGTGTCCCGTACTCCTGCTCTGTGAACTTGGGCAAGTAACTTTAGCTCTGAGTCTCAGTTTTGTCAGTAAACCTAACTCTCACATTTTATGGCTGGGTAATATTGCAGTAGCTGCCTTCCACCTGGAGTAGCTTGTAAAGCCCCAGACTACTCCCTGTTTTTCATCTGCTTCAACTGTATTCTATCCCTGAATTCCCCCCACTCCCTGCAGAACCCATGTCTTTCTGAACTATGTACTCTTAAAAACCTCTCCCCTCCCCAGTTCCTCCCTCCCGTCATAAGTAAATAAGTGTACTAGTGTCTAGACTGAATTCCACCTCAGTGATAGTGCCTTTCTGTATGGCCACAGATCCATCCAGTAATAGTTTTTTTTTAATTGTAGATAACTTTTTCTATAAAGGTCGAGAGTAAAATACTGTAGGCTTTTGGGACCACATTAGTCTCTGTATATGGTTGTTGCTCTCTTCCTCCCTCTCTTTCTTCCTCCTTAAACGTAAATACTATTCTTTGCTGAAAAATCATTCTTAACAAACCAGGCCACCTGTGCTTGTAGTTTGCCCACCCCTGATTTTGATCATCAATAGACTTAGAAGTGCTATTAGGATGAAGTTTCAAGGATGTGTTGACTGACTGTGATCAAACCACACTCGAATATAATGAATTTAAAAAATACTTTCTCATTTATAGGTATTTACAGATTTTTTTTATGCTCCATATTCTAACATCACAAGACAAAGCTTTGTTCCTTTTCTTTGAAACTCCTATTATTTAGTGGATATTCGAAATTGACCAACTGACAAAAAAAGAAAGGTTTGACATTTGAAGCAGGGCCTCCATTTTTAATCATTAAGAAGAGGCTATGTTATTGATGAAAGAGTCTTCTTAGAAGCAGTGTGTTCATACACCATTCCCTCAAATCAGTTAGTGCCTTCTCTTTCGGGAAACCTTTCTCCTCTACCCCTCCTCTGATTAAGATGACTCCTACCGCAGCAGCACCTTTTCCCACGGCTGTGATTCTAGAGTTGCCTTTCTTTGTTCCTAAGTTGTAATCAGATTTATCTCCACAGCACTCAACTTAGGGTCGATGCATATCACTCACTCAGGACATCTTAAAATGCCCTTTAAAAAATTAGGAACTTGAAATCTTATTGTTCATCAGGTCATTTGGTTTCTGATTAGTGAGTTGTTTGTTTTATGTTAAATACTGCCATATATATATATACACACACACACACATATATATATCACTGTAATAAATGAAAATACGATTAAATAAAGAGAAATGTATTCCTACTCTGCCACTCAGACATAATGAGAATTACTACCATATATATGTTATGAGCCCATCCTTGCATGAAATGTTCCCTTGGTATCTCGAATTTTCTTGAAGAGATCTCTAGTCTTTCCCATTCTGTTGTTTTCCTCTATTTCTTTGCATTGATCACTGAAGAAGGCTTTCTTATCTCTTCTTGCTATTCTTTGGAACTCTGCATTCAGGTGCTTATATCTTTCCTTTTCTCCTTTGCTTTTCGCCTCTCTTCTTTTCACAGCTATTTGTAAGNCACTTAAATTTAATTAACATTGGACTGTCTCCTTTTGTGTTCTTAGAAGCCACCTGAATTTCTTTTATTTGTTTGTCTTGTGAGAAATGTTTAACTTGTCAGTGAGCTTGGAGTATATGGCCCAGTGGTTACGACCACAGATGCTAAAGCCAAGCTACTTTGATTCTCATCTGACTTGACCACATTGCTTAAGCTTTTTGGATGGACCTTTGTTTCCTCATCCCTAAAATGGGGATAATAGTAATAGCTTCCTCTTAAGGCTGTTGTAGGGATTAAATAAGCTAATATATCTAAAAGACTTTAAAAATTTCTTGAAAAGTTTATTAGTTTGCCATAATGACCTAGCAATTCCACTCTTGTGTATCTACCCACACAGCAACTTTTACACACACGTGTCCACGGCAGTGTTATTCTTAATAGGCAAACGTTGGCAGCAACCTAACTGCCCATCAACTGGTAAATGAATAGACAAAATATGTTTATACAATACAATGGAATACTATTCAGCAATAAAAGGAAACAAACTGTTGATACATGCTCTGACACTAATGAACCTTAAAAATTGTAAAGTGTAAGGAGCCAGATGATTCTATTAATGAGGAATTTCCAGAAAAGACACATCTACAGAGTCAGAAAGAGGATTGGTCAGCTGGTGTGTGTGTGAGGAGGGATTAGTGCTTAATGGATGTGAGGGGTCTTACTGGGTAATGGAAATATTTTAAAATTGATTTACACTGATGGTTGCACAACTTGGTGAATTTATTAAAGAAAAATCTTTGAACTATGCACTTGATATGGATTAGTTGTTGCTGTAGTTTAGTTCTTGTCATGCCCGACTCTCTGCAACCCCACAAACTGTAGTCTGCCAGGCTCCTCTCTCCCTGGGATTTCCCAGGCAAGAATACTGGAGTGAGTTGCCATTTCTTTTTCCAGGGGATCTTCCCAACTCAGGGATCACCCCACGCCTCCTGCACTGGCAGATGAATTCTTTAGTGCTGAGCCACCAGGGAAGCCCATGTATTGAATTACATGATTTTAAAATATGCCTTAATATAGTTTATAAAAATGTAATCATAATACCATTGTCATCTCTTAACAATATTAATAATAGCTTCTTAATAACAAGTTTCACATGTTGCAATTAGTTGATATGTCTCAAACTTCTTTTATGTCTATAGGTTCTGCCTTCACTTTTTTATTTTTTTTCCTTGTCCCCTCTGCCTTTTTAAAAAAGAAACTTAGTCATTTGTCCTATGGATCTTCCCCACTTAACCCAGATAACTGGGTTTTGCCAGTTATCTCGCCATAGAATCATTTAATGTGGTCTTCTGTGGGTTGGGAGTTAGCTCTCAGAGACTGGTAAGATTCAGGTTTGATTTGGAATGTGGTAGAAGAGGACAGCTTCATTAGTAGTATTATGTACTCATTTTTCTGAGTTAGAATTCTAATATCTAATCTTTGACATTTTGAAAAACAAAAACTAAACCTGAAATAGTCAAGTGTAATGAAAAGGATTTTAAGAATTTACATCCAAAGGGGTTGTTTCTCCCTTTCTCTTGATAACTGATACCCAATCTGAACCTGAAGCTAAGTGAAACCTTATTTGGGCAAAATTGTTTAAATTTTTTGTATAGAATTTGATAAAGGGTAACATAATGTCTGATAATGGTATTGTTTGGATATCAGAGGCAGATACAATAATATAAGATACTCAGTGACTTTGGAAAATAAAGGATTTCATAGAGGTAAATTTTCTAAAATTCTATTTAAATTGCCAGAGTTGTTTTAACCATTATCTGTAAGTATTTCTCAAATGCATTTCATCTCAAATAGCATGCTGAGAGTAGATAGTTATCATAATCTAACTAATAGTTATAAGTTGTCTTCAGCAGCTCATGACAAAGAAACGTTGCTCTGCCTCTTAGAAAAAGGCTCTAAATGATAACCTTTCCCCACTCGTTTTCACTAGTTGCCCCTGCTTCCCCCAACTCCCTCTCTCTGATGGCCGTGCTGAGCAACTTAACAGAATCCTAACCACTGGACTGTCAGGGAATCCCCTAGTTGCTTCTCTTTACATCAGTTAACATTCACTGACAATGTATTGTATTAAGATAAAATGATAAGGCACATTTCTTGATTTTGAAGGCTAGCCCTTTATAAATCTGCCTCCTCTGTCTGCTTGTTTCTGTTGCACTGTTGGCCAGAAGATTGGACAGTCAGGTTTGTTAGAATTGTATCTAATGAAAAAGAGCATGCTATGAGTTTATCAGAAGAACTTGTCTTTGAACTTTGCATTCTCTCTTTTGTCTTCTCATGGTGCCTTTTGGTGCGTGCCAGATTCTCATTTATGTTCTGAAAAGTTAAAGTTACTAAGGACGTGCTTAGCTTGAAGCCCAGTTGTTTCTGTGATGGGTAGTGGGAATCAAAGCACACGTGGTATAGTGGTTAAGAATGTGGACTTTGGACCCAGAATGCTTAGATTATAATTGAGGCTCCATCACAGCAAACTGTGTGACCTCGGCAGGTGCTTAACTGCTCTGCCTGTTTTTCCTTTCTGGACAGTAGAGATAGCAATAGTTTCTACTTCGTAACATTGGTGTGAAAATTAAGTAGTTTAATGTATTGGAGAAGGAAATGGCAACCCACTCAGTATTCTTACCTGGAGAATCCCGTAGACAGAGGAGCCTGGCGGGCTACAGTCCATGGGGTCACAAGAGTCAGACATGACTTAGCAACTAAACCACCACCACCAAATTAAAAAAAGAGCCCTTTTTATATGTTTAGTTTGAATCTTTGACATATCTAATTAGTCTTTAAAGTCTATAGGTGTTGTATAAGGCAACATTCGGAGAAGGCAATGGCGACCCACTCCAGTACTCTTGCCTGGTAAATCCCATAGACAGAGGAGCCTGGTAGGCTGCAGTCCATGGGGTCGCTAGGAGTCGGACACGACTGAGCGACTTCACTTTCACTTTTCACTTTTATGCACTGGAGAAGGAAATGGCAATCGATTCCAGTGTTCTTGCCTGGAGAATCCCAGGGATGGGGGAGCCTGGTGGGCTGCCGTCTATGGGGTCGCACAGAGTCAGACACGACTGAAGCGATTTAGCAGCAGCAGCAGCAGCAGCAAGGTAACATTTATTTTCCCCAGAGTCTCTCTCACACACACATGTACTCTTACACATACTTAGAACTTTTGGAGATACTTAAAATAACATTAATAGGCTCTGAAGTACTAACAGGTCCTTTTAAAATTAAAAACCAGGAAAATACAGCTATCATATTGGATTTGTGTTCTATATCAGAGAAGGTACAAAGGAGAATTTGGCCATGTCTGACTCTTTGTGACTCCATGGACTGTAGCCTGCCCAGGCTCCTCTCTCCATGGAATTATCCAGAAAAGAAAACTGGAAATGGTTGCCATGCCCTCCTCCAGGGGAATCTTCCTATCCCAGGAATCGAACTCACATCTCATGTCTCCTGCATCGGTTGGCAGGTTCTTTACCATTAGTGCCACCTGGGAAGCCCCTGGCAGAGTTCCAAACAGGCCCAGAAATCGGTAGAAAATAATGATGATGTGCAGAACTTGGTTTAACAGAAATTAACTTTCTTATTAATGTTTTTCCAGATAGTAGAATTATTTTCCTTAAATTCACAAACTCACATAACAACAACAATAATGCTAATGATGATAAAAGTTCCAGCAGCCACTTTTTGGATGCTTGCTTAGGACAATGTGCCAGACCCTATACTGAGCGCTTCATGTGTGTTGTCTCAATTAATCCTCATAGTGAGAGGCAATGCAGTAGGTATGGTATTATCATCCCCATCTCATAGAATAGAGACAATGAAAGGTTAATTTGCCTAGGAAGGTATAACAGAGGAGCAAATTCAAATCCAAGTTTATGTTTTCTTAGAGCCTGTGCTATTTTGTATTCAATATATTGCCTTACAGGTGCTTCCTGGAATTTTTAGAATAATTCTCAGTTCTCCAGCAATATTTTTTGAAAGTTTGCCTCTCTACAATAGAGCTCATTGTTCATTATTTTCAATGTTAAATTAAATTTTAAGTTGTTACAGGTTTATTTAACGTAATTTCAGACTTTAGGGAAGATTGTAAAGAATAGTACAAAGAATTTTAATATTTAATCTAGATTTCTCAATATTTCTTTTCCTACACTTAAAATACCCTCTTTCTCTGAATACTTTTCGTGTGTATTTCCTTAAAACAATGGAATGTCATTCATTGCCTTACATAACAGTACAGTGATCAAAATCAGGAAATTAATGCTGCTATGGGGCTGTTATTTAATCCACAGTTCTGACTCAGATTTTGTCAGTTGCCCCAGTAGTATGTTTTTGAAGGTAAAGGTGAAGTCATTCAGTCGTGTCCGACTCTTTGCGACCCCGTGGACTGTAACCTACTAGGCTTCTCCGTCCATGGGATTCTCCAGGCAAGAATACTGGAGTGGATTGCCATTTCCTTCTCCAGGGGATCTTCCCGACCCAGGGATCGAACCCGGGTCTCCCGCATTGGAGGCAGACGCTTTAACCTCTGAGCCACCAGGGAAGCCCTCTAGGAGGATGTGTTGCAATCAGTTGCCAGGTGTCTTCCGTTTGTTTATTTGTTTTAATCTGAAAGAGTTCCTGAGCCTTTGTTTTGAATGCTGGGTCTATTTATCTCTACTGATGCATGGTTTCTACTAGGTTATCTTCAGGGATAGAGCCAGGAAATAGGTGTGTATATGCACACATAAATATATATATATATCCACGCACCTCTTCCCTCACCCACCCCCATCTATCTTTGTTGAAAACCATAATTTCACGCTTATACCTTCAATACCAGTCTAATACTCTTCTCTCCATTCCATATGTGTAACTTCCTTCTCCAACAGAGAGAAACTTCATTTCCATTATCAACAGTATATTTATTTATTTGCTTAATCCTTGAACATAAAAGTAATTTCAGAATTGTGAACCTATGCCTCCCTTGAGAACTCAGCTACTAACTGGAGGTCATTGTTTGTTCACAATTCTGTTGATCTGTAGGCTGAGGGCATATGTTATTCTAAAATCTGGTTCTCCTTCTCCCTTTCAAAATTGCTTATGTTATTCTTTTGAAGTCTGTATGGTTTATTAGTTTCCAGGCTGGCTTCCATACCAAAGTAGCACAACCTAGATGGCTTGAAACAGCGGAAGTTTATTCTCTACAGGGGAGGCTACACGTTGGAAATCAAGGTGTTAGCAGAGTTGGTTCCTACTGAGAACTCTGAAAAATATGGCCAACAATTTTGGTATTCCATGGCTTATAGATGGTTCCAGTCCTTACCTCCATCATCTCAGAGTGAACACCCCATGTTCAAATTTCTCCTTCATATGAAGACACCAGCTATAGAGACCACCATAAAGGCCTCATCTAAACTTGATTTCAGCAAAGACCTTATTTCCAAATAGGATCGCATTCAGAAGTACTGGAGGTTGATTTCGCCGTATCTTTTGAGGGGACGCATTCTACCCCATGGAAACCTGGCCAGTTCATTTGTTTCTGTTTGTATTCATCTTTGATTTCATTCCTTTAGAGTATTTGTGAAGTACATGAAATTTGAACATGATTTAGGGAAGTATTCTTCTTCTTTTTTATTCTATTCCCGCTCATCCCCTGTTGATAACCACAATTTATAGTCTCAAGGTTATCCTTTCCATGCTGTGTTGTTTTGTTTACCCAAATGAGCAGTACTTGGATATTTTCTTATTTTCTGTTTTTTCACAAAAGGTAGATAGCTAGAGCATACTATAGCTATCCCTTTGAATTTTGCCCTTTTCATTTAACATTATGTCTGAGAAATCATTCCACATTAATTCTCATTCTGTATAGTTACTCCATCATATGACTGTACAGTAGTTAATAGACAAGTTCAATCACTGGTCTATGTGTGAGCCTTTAGGTTGGTTTCAGTATGTTGCATTTACAAATATTCCTGCTTGTAAAATTTATATCATCCATACTGATAAAACTACAAAAAGGATGAACCTCAGAAACATTACGCTAAATGAAAAAAGCCAAACACAGTAGGTCGCCTATTGTATATTCTATTTATTAATATATGCAATATACAGCATAAGTAAATCCAAAGAGACAGAAATCTAGTTTGTTGTTGCCAGGGGCTGGGGAGAGGGAGGAAGGGGAAGTGACTGCTTAGTGGGTGTGGGGTCACCTTTGGGGGCAATAAAGTGTTTTGAAACTAGATAGAGGTGATGGCGGCACAATGTTGTGAATATACTAAGTGCTCTTTGTTACATGGACATCACCTGAGGATGTGTTGCAATCAGTTGCCAGGTGTCTTCCGTTTGTTTATTTGTTTTAATCTGAAAGAGTTCCTGAGCCTTTGTTTTGAATGCTGGGTCTATTTATCTCTACTGATGCATGGTTTCTACTAGGTTATCTTCAGGGATAGAGCCAGGAAATAGGTGTGTATATGCACACATAAATATATATATATATCCACGCACCTCTTCCCTCACCCACCCCCATCTATCTTTGTTGAAAACCATAATTTCACGCTTATACCTTCAATACCAGTCTAATACTCTTCTCTCCATTCCATATGTGTAACTTCCTTCTCCAACAGAGAGAAACTTCATTTCCATTATCAACAGTATATTTATTTATTTGCTTAATCCTTGAACATAAAAGTAATTTCAGAATTGTGAACCTATGCCTCCCTTGAGAACTCAGCTACTAACTGGAGGTCATTGTTTGTTCACAATTCTGTTGATCTGTAGGCTGAGGGCATATGTTATTCTAAAATCTGGTTCTCCTTCTCCCTTTCAAAATTGCTTATGTTATTCTTTTGAAGTCTGTATGGTTTATTAGTTTCCAGGCTGGCTTCCATACCAAAGTAGCACAACCTAGATGGCTTGAAACAGCGGAAGTTTATTCTCTACAGGGGAGGCTACACGTTGGAAATCAAGGTGTTAGCAGAGTTGGTTCCTACTGAGAACTCTGAAAAATATGGCCAACAATTTTGGTATTCCATGGCTTATAGATGGTTCCAGTCCTTACCTCCATCATCTCAGAGTGAACACCCCATGTTCAAATTTCTCCTTCATATGAAGACACCAGCTATAGAGACCACCATAAAGGCCTCATCTAAACTTGATTTCAGCAAAGACCTTATTTCCAAATAGGATCGCATTCAGAAGTACTGGAGGTTGATTTCGCCGTATCTTTTGAGGGGACGCATTCTACCCCATGGAAACCTGGCCAGTTCATTTGTTTCTGTTTGTATTCATCTTTGATTTCATTCCTTTAGAGTATTTGTGAAGTACATGAAATTTGAACATGATTTAGGGAAGTATTCTTCTTCTTTTTTATTCTATTCCCGCTCATCCCCTGTTGATAACCACAATTTATAGTCTCAAGGTTATCCTTTCCATGCTGTGTTGTTTTGTTTACCCAAATGAGCAGTACTTGGATATTTTCTTATTTTCTGTTTTTTCACAAAAGGTAGATAGCTAGAGCATACTATAGCTATCCCTTTGAATTTTGCCCTTTTCATTTAACATTATGTCTGAGAAATCATTCCACATTAATTCTCATTCTGTATAGTTACTCCATCATATGACTGTACAGTAGTTAATAGACAAGTTCAATCACTGGTCTATGTGTGAGCCTTTAGGTTGGTTTCAGTATGTTGCATTTACAAATATTCCTGCTTGTAAAATTTATATCATCCATACTGATAAAACTACAAAAAGGATGAACCTCAGAAACATTACGCTAAATGAAAAAAGCCAAACACAGTAGGTCGCCTATTGTATATTCTATTTATTAATATATGCAATATACAGCATAAGTAAATCCAAAGAGACAGAAATCTAGTTTGTTGTTGCCAGGGGCTGGGGAGAGGGAGGAAGGGGAAGTGACTGCTTAGTGGGTGTGGGGTCACCTTTGGGGGCAATAAAGTGTTTTGAAACTAGATAGAGGTGATGGCGGCACAATGTTGTGAATATACTAAGTGCTCTTTGTTACATGGACATCACCTCAATAAAAAGTATATATTATCCATATAATTTAAATAACTGCCTATTTTGTGTTTTTTTTTTGTGGATGTTGATGCTGTTGACATTTCAGCCACTGGATAATCAGTGCGTCTTCAAATGCTTCTCAGAAAGAACAAACCCTGAAGTTAATCACTTTAGTGACCATGTGTGTGTATACTGCCTCTTCACACCACGTGTGTGTATACTGTCTCTTCACACCTTTTTTTGGTCGCTCAGTCAGATTTAATTTTCTTTACCTCCTCTGTCTTTTGCTTTACAAAGTTATGTTTTGTTTTTCTGCTCATTGGAAAAAGCTGAAGTCTAGTGATGCTGGAGCTAAAGACCCTTCGTGGGAAAAAGGGGGGCATGGTCCCGGATGGGAGTGGATCATAAAGGATGAAAACCAGAAAGATACTTAGGGCCGGATTATGTACCATAAGACCTTTGTTCCGTGGCAGAAAGTCTAGAGCCATGGGTCACAGAAGATTATTAGGGAGAAGACTAATATTTAGTCTGTGTTTTAAAAGATAACTAATAGTAATGTGGCAGATGAATTGAAATGTAAATTAGTATTGGAAACAGAGAGACCAGTGAAGAGGTATATTGAGAAGGGTATTAGGAAGAGAATATGTATATATATGTATAACTGAGTCACTTTGCTGTACAGCAGAAATTGGGACAAATTGTAAATCAGCTATCAAATTTTAAACATTTTTTAAAAGAAGCATATTAGATTCAGGTTAACTGCTATAGCAAAAAACCCCAAAATAAAGTGACCTAAACAAAATTGTGACATTGTACAGGAGACAGGGATCAAGACCATCCCCATGGAAAAGAAATGCAAAAAAGCAAAATGGCTGTCTGAGGAGGCCTTACAAATAGCTGTGAAAAGAAGGGAAGCGAAAAGCAAAGGAGAAAAGGAAAGATATACCCATTTGAATGCAGAGTTCCAAAGAATAGCTGAAAAAACTGAAGTTGAATGGTTCTATGAAGAACTATAAGACCTTCTAGCACTAATACCCCCCAAAAGATGTCCTTTTCATTATAGGGGACTGGAATGCAAAAAATAGGAAGTCAAGACATACCTAAAGTAAGAAGCAAATTTGGCCTTTGAGTACATAACAAAATGGTCAAATGCTAATGGAGTTTTGCCAAGAGAATGCACTGGTGATAGCAAACACCCTCTTTCAACAACATAAGAGAAGATTATACATATGGACCTCACCAGATGGTCAACACTGAAATCAGATTGATTACATTCTTTGCAGCCAAGATGGAGAAGCCCTAAACAGTCACCAAAAACAAGACCAGGAGCTGACTGTGGCTCAGATCATGAACTCCTTATTGCCAAATTCAGACTTAAATTGAAGAAAGTAGGGAAAACTACTAGACCATTCAGGTATGACCTAAATCAAATCCCTTACGATTATACTGTGGAAGTGACAAATAGATTCAAGGGGTGAGATCTGATAGACAGAGTCCCTGAAGAACTATTGACAGAGGTTCTTGACATTGTAATGGATGCAGTGATCAAGACCATTCTCAAAGAAAAAAATATGCAAAATGGTTGTCTGAGGAGGCTTTACAAATAGCTGAGAAAAGAAGAGATGTAAAAGGCAAAGTAGAAAAGGAAAGATATACCCATTTGAATGCAGAGTTCCAAAGAATAGCAAGGAGAGATAAGAAAGCCTTCCTCAGTGATTAGTGCAAAGAAATAGAGGAAAAGAACAGAAAGGGAAAGACTAGAGATCTCTTCAAGAAAATTAGAGATACCAAGGGTACATTTCATGCAAAGATGGGCTCGATAAAGGACAGAAATGGTATGGATCTAACAGAAGCAGAAGATATTAAGAGGTGGCAATAATACACAGAAGAACTGTACAAAAAAGATCTTCACGATCCAGATAATCACGATGGTGTGATCACTCATCTAGAGCCAGACATCCTGGAATGTGAAGTCAAGTGGGCCTTAGAAAGCATCACTACGAACAAAGCTAGTGGAGGTGATGGAATTTTGATGAAAGTAAAAGAGGAGAGTGAAAAAGTTGGCTTAAAGCTCAACATTCAGAAAACTATGATGATGGCATCCAATCCCATCACTCCATGGGAAATAGATGGGGAAACAGTGGAAACAGTGGCAGACTTTATTTTTTGGGCTCCAAGACCACTGCAGATGGTGATTGCAGCCATGAAATTAAAAGATGCTTACTCCTTGGAAAGAAAGTTAGGACCAACCTAGATAACATATTCAAAAGCAGAGACATTACTTTGCCGACTAAGGTCTGTCTAGTCAAGGCTATGGTTTTTCCAGTAGTCATGTATGGATGTGAGAGTTGGACTGTGAAGAAGGCTGAGCGCTGAAGAATTGATGCTTCTGAACTGTGGTGTTGGAAAAGACTCTTGAGAGTCCCTTGGACTGCTAGGAGATCCAACCAGTCCATTCTGAAGGAGATCCGTCCTGGGATTTCTTTGGAAGGAATGATGCTAAAGCTGAAACTCCAGTACTTTGGCCACCTCAAGCGAAGAGTTGACTCATTGGAAAAGACTCTGATGCTGGGAGGGATTGGGGGCAGGAGGAGAAGGGGACGACAGAGGATGAGATGGTTGGATGGCATCACCGACTCGATGGACATGAGTCTGAGTGAACTCCGGAGCTGGTGATGAACAGGGAGGTCTAGCATGCTGCGATTCATGGAGTTGCAAAGAGTCGGACACGACTGAGCAACTGAACTGAAATTTATTTTAAGCCTTACTCATGAAGTGGGTAAAAAAAAAATACCTGAGCAGTACTAAGACAAGTATTTAATGAGAGATAGGAATAGTAATATTTTATAGAAAAGAGAACAATGTTGCCCAGATAATGTCACTTCATGATCTCATCTTCCTGCAGAATGTCTTCTTCATTCCCACTATGTAATGTAGGCCAGTGACTTCTGGCATTTTACTTAAAATACTGCTAATACAAATTTAATATTTAGTATATTCCCATAATACACCAGTATAGAAGAAAGTCCAGTTTCCATTTAAGACCAAATGCTTCTAACAAAGTTTACATTTTATTGATGNTCTCATCTTCCTGCAGAATGTCTTCTTCATTCCCACTATGTAATGTAGGCCAGTGACTTCTGGCATTTTACTTAAAATACTGCTAATACAAATTTAATATTTAGTATATTCCCATAATACACCAGTATAGAAGAAAGTCCAGTTTCCATTTAAGACCAAATGCTTCTAACAAAGTTTACATTTTATTGATGTTTTATAAATTACATTGTAGTCCCAGTTAGTTAGTTAGTTAGTTAGGTCGCTCAGTCGTGTCCGACTCTTTGCGACGCCTTGGACTGTAGCCTACCAGGCTCCTCCGTCCGTGGGATTCTCCAGGCAAGAATACCGGTGTGGGTTGCCATTTCCTTCTCCAGGGGATCTTCCCGACCCAGGGATCGAACCCAGGTCTCCCATATTAGAGGCAGACACTTTAACCTCTGAGCCACCAGGGAAGCCCGATATTCACAATAAAAATTAATCTATACTTGTTATCTTTTGTATTGTTTATGATAACCATTTTAACAGACATGAGATGATATCTTATTGTGGTTTGTTTGTATTTCCCTGGTGATTAATGATGTTGAGCACCTTTTATATACTTGTTGGCCATTTGTGTGTCTTCCTCAGAAAAATATCTCTTTAGTTCCTCTGTCCATTATTAAATCAGATTGTTTGGGGTTTCTTGCTATTAACTTTTATGAGTTTTTTTATATATTTTTGGATATTAACCTCTTACCCAATGTATGATTCTCAGATATTTTCTCCCATGCTGTAGGCTGTCTTTTCATTTTCCTGAGGTTCCCTTTGCTGTGCAAAAGGTTTTTAAATTTTTATCATAAAAATATCCCATTTTTTATCAAGGGATGAATGTTGGTGAGGAGGTGAAGAACAGGGCACCTTTGTGCACTGTGGGAATGTAAATTGGTATAGCCACTGTGGAAAACACTATAAAGATTCCTTTAAAAATGAAACATAGAACTGCAGTGTGATCCAGCAGTCCCACTTCTAGGTATAAATCAAAAGGATATGAAAGGATATCGAAGAGATACCGGCACTCCTATGTCATCATTCACAACTGCCTAGATAAAGAAACAACCTAAGTGTCTGTGGATAAATGGATAAAGAAGATATGGGTGTGTGCATGTGTGTGTGCATGTGTATACATATATACACGGAGTATTATTCACCCAAGAGAGAAAAGGAAATCTGCCATTTGCAGCAACGTGGATGGACCTTGAGGACATTATACTAATTGAAATTAAGCTAGCACATTAAATAAGTACATGAACTTCACTGAGGTAAGATAATGTTTCTTCAAAACCAGTGTATCCACTGGAGTTGGATATCTTTCATGGAGAAATTGCTGTATAATAAACAAAAGATAAATTGGCAAACAAACTTTTCTGAAGAGCATAATGTAATCAGTTTAATTAGCAAGCTGTTCTTTTACACGCTGACATAAAATGGAGACAGGAATCTTAAATAGCAGAGAAAGTCAGAATCTGGCCATTTATCAGGCTGGAATAGCAGACATAGATAAAACCTCAAACTCAACAAGAAACAATATTTCTCCCAAGAATGATAGAACTGTGAAATGTCATAACAAACCCTGTCTTTGAATGACTATGGCTTGCCAACTCACTGAAAAACTTTGTTTCGGAAAATCAGGCTGTCAGAAACTTGACTTGTGTGTAATTATATCAGGAGGAATAAAACATCCCACTCTTGCCTGGAGAATCTAGGTCTCTGTGACATAGAATAGTGGTCTTAATTTACAGCTGAGACACACAGTTCCAGATAAGGGGTTTCTGGACACAGCATCCACATCTGTCTTAACTTTGTCGTTCCTGAGGAAAGAGGATCTTGGTTCACTTTACAGTCCAGTGCTGAAGTAGACCCTTCACACACAGCTCTGCTTTGCTCTAAGCCTATCAAAACACAGCTTTATTTAAATTTCACCTGTACTCTGTGCGTATGTGCCAAGTCACTTCACTCGTGTCCGATTCTTTGCAAACTATGGCCTGCAGCCCACCAAGCTCCTCTGACCATGGAAGTCTTCAGGCAAGAATACTGAAGTCAGTTGCCATCCCCTCCTCTGGGGGATCTTCTCAACCCAGGGACTGATCCAGCATCTCTTACATCTCCTGTGTTGACAGGCGAGTTCTTTACCATAGCACTACCTGGGAAGCCCTATACTCTACTCTTTTATAACTACTATAAATATTATTATAGTTGTAAGTGTTACAGCTTTCATACTCTGCCCAGTTGTGTCCAACTGTTTGTGACCCCATGGACTGTAGCCCAGCAGGCTCCTCTGTCCATGGGGATTCTCCAGGCAAGAATACTGGAGTGGGTTGCCATGCCCTCCCCCAGGGGATCTTCCCAATCCAGGTCTCCCACATTACAGGCAGATTCTTTACCATCTGAGCCACCAGGGAAGGTTAACTACTCTTCCCCAAATCTTATAACTACTATTTCTCCTTTGTTTTGTGAGACAGCTGAAGACTCCCCCAGTATGCAGTCTTCCTTGTTGCAGTGGGTCAGTAAGCCTGCTCTTGTCAGACTGCAGGTTTGTTTCTGTGGTTGTTAGGCTGATGGAGCTAGTTCACTGCTAGCTCTTGAGACTTACTTTAAAAGAAAGTTAAAAAGGGATCCAAATAAACGCTTGCGGCAGAGCTTGCTAATAGAATGCACAGACAGGTTGGCCCAAAAGTTGGTTTGGGTTTTACTACATCTTACAGAAAAACCCAAATCAGCACAGTACTTTCAGACTTCACTTTCAAGTTCTTATCTTTTTTCTTCTTGTTGTGTTTTAAAGTCTATTTTAGAGCCAGAAGATACTTTTTAGGTCATAGATAGATGGTGGTCAGATTTTTTTACAATTTTCAGAACTTGGCATAGAAAATACCTGAAGGCAGAGAAGTATCATTTGAACAGCCTCTTCAGCCTAATGCTCACATTTCCTGTCTCAGGGAAGTAGGCACTGCGCTTGTAATTTACCCAAGGCCATTCATCTTGTTTGTGGACCTGATTCCTTTGACTCTTTACCAGCTGTTCTTTAGTTTTTCACACTAAAGAAATAGTATTTAATTAAAGTTGCTTGTAGCCACTCATTTGTGGTATTTTTTGCAGCTTTAGTTATTAAAGTAGAATATAAATGCAGACAGATAACACTGATTAATTAGGTAGCAGCTCATGGGAGCAACTCTTCTAACTAGGGAAACTTGTGCCTCCTCCAACACTATGAAAAATACTGAGATTGATAAGTAGAAAAATTCATCATGAGAAAATAAGGTATGATGTTTTGTTTTAAGAGCATTGTTCATTAAACCATAAAGCAAAAATTTTAAAGTACTAAGTACCACCAGTAAGACCCATTCCACAATATTTTCATGGGTCTCCAGAGTTAACTGTTGTGAATCTTCTTTCCTGCCAGCCTTTGACATTAGCCTTCTCTGTCCTGAGAGATGGGAGAGTGCATTTTCCTCCTCCGTCTTGCGTCACAGAGGGCAGCAGGGGAAATGAGCTATCTGCTGCTTTTCCCATCTCCCTGAGCGCTGGACTACATCCCTTGCCACCAGTTGTTTATTCAGTGCTGCCGGGTGTTTATTGCCCTCATGAAGAGAGTTGTTACATCATTCGTGATAATTACTTTGCAAAGGTTAACCATGGATTGCCTAGCCACTCCTTAACATACTCAGTTCAGTCGCTCAGTCGTGTCTGACCCTTTGCAACCCCATGAATTGTAGCACGCCAGGCCTCCCTGTCCATCACCAACTCCCGGAGTTCAATCAGACTCATGTCCATCGGGTCAGTGATGCCATCCAGCCGTCTCATCCTCTGTCGTCCCCTTCTCCTCCTGCCCCCAATGCTTCCCAGCATCAGAGTCTTTTCCAATGAGTCAACTCTTCGCATGAGGTGGCCAAAGTACTGGAGTTTCAGCTTGAGCATCATTCCTTCCAAAGAAATCCCAGGGCGGATCTCCTTCAGAATGGACTGGTTGGATCTCCTTGCAAATTTCCATTAGAACTGCTTTTGCTGTATCCTGTAGAATTTGAAATGTTATATTTCCATTTTGGACTGCAAGGTTGGATTTCCTTGCAGTCCAAGGGACTCTCAAGAGTCTTCTCCAACACCACAGTTCAAAAGCATCAATTCTTCGGCTCTCAGCCTTCTTCACAGTCCAACTCTCACATCCATACATGACCACAGGAAAAACCATAGCCTTGACTAGACGGACCTTAGTCGGCAAAGTAATGTCTCTCCTTTTCAATATGCTATCTAGGTTGGTCATAACTTTCCTTCCAAGGAGTAAGCGTCTTAATTTCATGGCTGCAATCACCATCTGCAGTGGTCTTGGAGCCCCCAAAAATAAAGTCTGCCCCTGTTTCCACTGTTTCCCCATCTATTTCCCATGAAGTGAAGGGACCGGATGCCATGATCTTCATTTTCTGAATGTTGAGCTTTAAGCCAAGTTTTTCACTCTCCTCTTTCACTTTCATCAAGAGGCTTTTGAGTTCCTCTTCACTTTCTGCCATAAGGGTGGTGTCATCTGCATATCTGAGGTTATTGATATTTCTCCCAAAAATCTTGATTCCAGCTTATGTTTCTTCCAGTCCAACGTTTCTCATGATGTACTCTGCATAGAAGTTAAATAAGCAGGGTGATAATATACAACCTTGACGTACTCCTTTTCCTATTTGGAACCAGTCTGTTGTTCTATGTCCAGTCCTAACTGTTGCTTCCTGACCTGCATACATATTTCTCAAGAGGCAGGT
>SJYT01057597.1:315325-383441 GCA_006410635.1 Cephalophus harveyi | reverse complement strand
AGAGCCGCGTTATTGTCACAGTAAGCTTGAGGCCCACTATACTGGTCAGATATGCACAGGTCAAGGGAATAATGTTCAAAAATAAAGACTTTTTACTTATATCTGCAGTTTCTTCCTCCTCCTCAACCCTGTGTCACTGCAGTGATTCAGCTTCGTGAATATTTGTTTAGTACTCAGTTTAATTAGAATAGAAGGTACAAAGACGTGGTTCCTCCCTTCAAAGAGCTTGTTACCCAGTGTGAAAACTAACCAGCCAGAGAGCGTGTGTAAGTAGCCTAATTGCAGAGATTTACCCATTGAGCAGAGTATATGTATGAGTAGTGGTACTGGCAATAAGGAATGGTGCTGGCTGTGGCTAGAAAAATGTTACCAATTCACAGATCTCTGAGTAGCTGGCTTTGGCTGTTTTCTTGTAAAATACTCTAGATTGGGCCTATTTAGGCAAGATGCTGTGTGAAAGAATATTGATAGAACAGAGGAGCTAATATCTCCTGATTCACTTGGTGGGTCCAGAAAGGTTGTGAGGTTCATTTCACTTGGGTTAATTAAGAAAAGAACAGTTCAGCTAAGTCTTTAAGGCTGGCTGGGATTTTGCTGGCAGTATAAGGGAATGGAGAGTATTTCATATGAGGATAATGTGAAAGCAGAGGTGGTATTGACTTACTAGGCCTGTTTGGAAAATTGTAGTTTGATTTAACTACAGCAGTATGCTCTGTTGGATTCCCCAGTGGCTCAGATGGTAAAGAATCTGCCTGCAGTGCAAGACACCTAGGTTCAATCCCTGGATTAGGAAAAGCCCCTGGAGAAGGGAATGGCTACCCACTCTAGTATCTTGCCTAGAGAATTCCGTGGACAAAGGAGCCTGGCGGGCTATGGTCCTTGGGGTCTCAAAGAGTGAGACACAACTGAGTGACTCACACTAGTGACTGTGCTCTATTTGTCATAGTGGGAAATAAATAGGAAATACAGAAGGAAATAAGATGCGAAGAGCAGCCTGATTGTAGTTTATGGAGAACCACAAATGTTATAGCACAGAGATTTAGACTCTACCCTGTGAATGATGGGATTTTTCAAAAATAGGTTAGTGATGTGGTCCATGTACACAGGATAGATGGAGAAGAGAGACTCCCCTGGTAAGAAGACCTATTCCTATTAAAACATCCACACTTGAGGAGTATGATAGGCAGGGATGGGCAGGATTTTAGAAAGAGTGAAAGAATGAGACGTAAAATGTGACTGATAAGACAAAGGATAAGGAAGAGGTACTGTCCATGTTAACATTAGAGGCAGATGTAAGTCAAAATTGAGTTTGTGGGGAGAATACTTTTGCCATACTTTTTTTATTTTCAGGAATGGTAGCTTAGTGAGTTTTATTTGATTGTGGTTTATGCCTTCATGGCCTTGAGAATAGATCAAGAGCCACTATAAAACTTTATTTAAAATCAAGTCTTGTGAGAGAAAACCAGAATGTCTGAGAGCTTGAAGCATCTCAAAATTAGAACTCTCCCTGAATAATAGACTGTGGTTCTCGTTGGTAAGTCTGGTAGAGATACAGGTTTTACCCTTGTATTCCTTCAGTTCAGTTCAATTCAGTTGCTCAGTCGTGTCCGACTCTTTGTGACCCTATGAATCGCAGCACGCTAGGCCTCCCTGTCCATCACCAGCTCCCGGAGTTCACTCAGACCCACGTCCATCGAGTCAGTGATGCCATCCAGCCATCTCATCCTCTGTCGTCCCCTTCTCCTCCTGCCCCCAATCCCTCCCAGCATCAGAGTCTTTTCCAATGAGTCAACTCTTCGCATGAGGTGGCCAAAGTACTGGAGTTTCAGCTTGAGCATCATTCCTTCCAAAGAAATCCCAGGGCTGATCTCCTTTAGAATGGACTGGTTGGATCTCCTTGCAGTCCAAGGGACTCTCGAGTCTTTTCCAACACCACAGTTCAAAAGCATCAATTCTTCGGTGCTCAGCTTTCTTCACAGTCCAACTCTCACATCCATACATGACCACTGGAAAAACCATAGCCTTGACTAGACAGACCTTGTTGGCAAAGTAATGTCTCTACTTTTCAATATGCTGTCTAGGTTGGTCATAACGTTCCTTCCAAGGAGTAAGCGTCTTTTAATTTCATGGCCGTAGTCACCACCTGCAGTGATCTTGGAGCCCAAAAAAATAAAGTCTGACACTGTTTCCACTGTTTCCCCATCTATTTGCCATGAAGTGATGGGACCAGACTCCATTTTCTGAATGTTGAGCTTTAAGCCAACTTTTTCACTCTCCACTTTCACTTTCATCAAGAGGCTTTTTAGTTCCTCTTCACTTTCTGCCATAAGGGTGGTATCATCTGCATATCTAAAACTCCATTAATTCTACACTTGAGAGGATCATTTCTTTAAGCACAATCTCATTTATGAATTCCACATGATGTGTAGTTTAGGATCCATCTACGTTATGCTTGTAACTGCATGCTGTTGCTGCTGCTGCTGCTAAGTCGCTTCGGTCGTGTCCGACTCTGTGCGACCCCATGGACTGCAGCCTTCCAGGCTCCTCCATCCATGAGATTTTCCAGGCAAGAGTACTGGAGTGGGTTGCCATTGCCTTCTCCTGGTGTATCAATTTTTAAATAAGAGCTACTCATTTAAAAATAATGCCTACTACAAAATCGTTCCCTTGTGTCTGTTTCTTCTGGATGAATTTAGTTATAATTTTTTATGTTCAATGAAAGATTCAATTGGGATTTTGGTTAGAATTACATTAATTCAGAGATAAATTCATGAGACAGTTGCCATCTTTACCATAGTAAATTCTTTTGTTCATAAGTGAAATGTTTTTCCATTTTTTTCGATATCTTCTAACTCCAAAAATACTTATAAATATTTTATTTAAATGTAGCCTACCCATTTTAAAGCTTATCTTTAGATACGTAATTTAATTTGATGTATGTATTCTAACTTGTTGACTTGATTTTTTTTTTTAATTGTTTCTGGTTGTTTTTTCAGTTGATTTTTGTTTTCTTGCTTTCCCAGAACACAATCATATATATTGCAGATAGTGAGAACTTTGTATTTCTACTATTCATACTACCTTATTTTTTCACTTATGAGTTTCAATTGCTTAGTACTTCTAGAATAATTCATTAAGTCTTCAGAGTGCCTTCAGACCGAATGCCCGTATTATGTGTTGGGAGACAGAGTAAATAAATAGAGAGTGTATTAGATGTGATAAGTGCTGTGGCGCAAAATAAAGCAGGGTAAGGGTGTTGTAGAGTTGTAGTCGTGAGTTGCTATTTTATATGGTGTTATCAGAGAAGGTCTCGTCTTAGAGGGAGCAGTTGAGAAGAGCCCTAGAGAAGTGAGAAATCAAGGCAGCTGCACGGAAAAAGAACGCTGCCGGCAGCTGAATAAAAAGTACACAGGCTCTGGTTGAGTCAGGAGCTGTGTATGGTATTCAAGGAAGAGCAAGGGAGCCAGTGTGGCTGAAGCAGAGTAGGTGGGGGAATCGTAGGAGAAATGGAAGTAGGATTACACATAGCAAATCATATCGGGTGACGGTAATAGAGGTAATAGTTATTAAACATGTGTGAGGCCTTGTTCTAGCTACTTCTTTCATTTAACCTTTGCAATAACCTTCAGAAGGAGACAGTGTTCTCTCCATTTCATTATAAGGAACCTGAGCTCAGAGAATGTGAAAACAAATGAATTTGCCTAAGATCATACAATCAGAATGTTGTGAAACCAAGTTTCATAGTTCAATATTTTGATTCCAAAATACTTGTCCTTAGTCTTGACCCTGCACTAGACATGGTGAGTCCAGCAGCAAAGTGTAGATTTAACGTTACAGAAATAAGGGCGTCAATCCACTTCAGTGAGTGGCAACTCCATCTTTCCAGTTGCTCAGACCATACGTTTGAAAGTGGCATTTAAATCCTCTCATTTTCTCATACTCTGCTTCCAGTCAGATGGAACCAGTTGGCTCTATCTTTAAAATAGATCAAGTGGGTGATCACATCTTACCATTGTCACTGCTCCAGCCCTGGTGCAAGCCAGTGCACTTCTCCAGGGATTGATACATACAACCTTCCGAATGATTTCCCTGCTCCCACCATTGCTCCTTTTGTTTTCCACCCAGCAGTCAGTGTTAGCATGTCGGGTCTTTGCGGATTCCTGTCTCAGGGTACAAGACAAAGTGCTCACATATGATATACCCCGTCATCACCCTCATCTTCTGTGCTATCTCCTAGCTTACTGCACACCAAGCACGCAGCCTGCCTCCTATTCCAAGAAACCAGGCAGTTTGACCCTTTTCAGGGGTTCCCTTCCCTTTTGTGTCTGTAGTCAAATATCTTCTTTCTCACCCACTCTCTTTAGCCATTCCTGCCAAATCCCTATTCCCTCCGTTGCTTCATTTTTCACCTTAGTACTCATTGCTTTCTAATATAGTATGTAATTTTGCTGACTTATTTTGTTTATTGCCTGTCTACTTAGAAGGTAATTAGAAGGTAAGCTCTACAGTGCCAGGGATTTTTGTTTGTATTTTTTTTTAAACTGGTTCCATTTCATTGCTGGCAGATAGTAGTTGATGGTAGTTGTTAGTAGTCTGTTGAATAACTTTAAAAAGAAAAAGAAGGGACTTATTTAAGGTTTGACTCTAAGATATTATATTGATGATTGTGCAGCATATTTTATCCCCTATAAGTTTCTTAAAGTCAAGAAAAGTCTTGTTCATTTCTAGAACTCTACCCATGCTCTTTAGTATGTTTTCTTTTATGTCATCTTAGCTGCTCTGTGTGTGGTGATTGTTGAATGTCTTCTCAGCACAGAATGTCCTAAGAATAACTATTCATCTTCACCCAAATGAAAGCATTAGATATTTTCACAAATAATATATATACACAAATACATGCTCATACACATATTTCTGTACATGCTTACACACTAAGGTAAATCAGATCTATAACAAAATAACTTGCTTTTAAACTCTTTAAAAGTTATAACTAAATGTTTTAAATTCTAATCTGCTCTATTGTTACTGTATTAATTAACTTTTGATACTGCAGAGAATTATTTCATTATCATGACATTTGTCATGACACTTCTAGAAAAACATGTTGGCTTCTGAGAGACATGAACATGTTAAACACTTAGAAGAGACGCATAAAGATGACCCAGGGAAAAATTAAAAAAAGAATCAAAATAAGAAACAAAAAAGATAATTGAGGGTGACATGTAAACTTGTCTGTTACTTCATAAGGAAAGAACTAGGGAGACAGAAGACAGTTTACAAGTAGACCCAGCCTTGGTCTCCGAAAGACTTGTCTGTTGGTTCACCTCCCAATACAGGCAATCCTTACATTGGCCTGTTTTTCTCCTTCCAGTCATTGTGCAGATACACATAAGAATACTTGGACTTAGACACATAAACTGTTAAAAAGACCACAGTGGTAGTGCTGCCCTGCCAGTAGTTCTCTTTTGACAGCTTCACCATATTTATCTAGCAGCAGTGTTTGTGGCATTTTATTTGCTTTATTGAATTTTTTGCCTATTGTTTTGAAAATATGAGTGGATAGCTTATTAAGACAAAGTGCTTATGGTAATAATAAGAGTAGGTCTTACAGCTGTCAGATATATGAATAGCTTTTTATAGAAAGCATTAAATTTTTAAAAATAATGCCTACTACAAAATCGTTCCCTTGTGTCTGTTTCTTCTGGATGAATTTAGTTATAATTTTTTATGTTCAATGAAAGATTCAATTGGGATTTTGGTTAGAATTACATTAATTCAGAGATAAATTCATGAGACAGTTGCCATCTTTACCATAGTAAATTCTTTTGTTCATAAGTGAAATGTTTTTCCATTTTTTTCGATATCTTCTAACTCCAAAAATACTTATAAATATTTTATTTAAATGTAGCCTACCCATTTTAAAGCTTATCTTTAGATACGTAATTTAATTTGATGTATGTATTCTAACTTGTTGACTTGATTTTTTTTTTTAATTGTTTCTGGTTGTTTTTTCAGTTGATTTTTGTTTTCTTGCTTTCCCAGAACACAATCATATATATTGCAGATAGTGAGAACTTTGTATTTCTACTATTCATACTACCTTATTTTTTCACTTATGAGTTTCAATTGCTTAGTACTTCTAGAATAATTCATTAAGTCTTCAGAGTGCCTTCAGACCGAATGCCCGTATTATGTGTTGGGAGACAGAGTAAATAAATAGAGAGTGTATTAGATGTGATAAGTGCTGTGGCGCAAAATAAAGCAGGGTAAGGGTGTTGTAGAGTTGTAGTCGTGAGTTGCTATTTTATATGGTGTTATCAGAGAAGGTCTCGTCTTAGAGGGAGCAGTTGAGAAGAGCCCTAGAGAAGTGAGAAATCAAGGCAGCTGCACGGAAAAAGAACGCTGCCGGCAGCTGAATAAAAAGTACACAGGCTCTGGTTGAGTCAGGAGCTGTGTATGGTATTCAAGGAAGAGCAAGGGAGCCAGTGTGGCTGAAGCAGAGTAGGTGGGGGAATCGTAGGAGAAATGGAAGTAGGATTACACATAGCAAATCATATCGGGTGACGGTAATAGAGGTAATAGTTATTAAACATGTGTGAGGCCTTGTTCTAGCTACTTCTTTCATTTAACCTTTGCAATAACCTTCAGAAGGAGACAGTGTTCTCTCCATTTCATTATAAGGAACCTGAGCTCAGAGAATGTGAAAACAAATGAATTTGCCTAAGATCATACAATCAGAATGTTGTGAAACCAAGTTTCATAGTTCAATATTTTGATTCCAAAATACTTGTCCTTAGTCTTGACCCTGCACTAGACATGGTGAGTCCAGCAGCAAAGTGTAGATTTAACGTTACAGAAATAAGGGCGTCAATCCACTTCAGTGAGTGGCAACTCCATCTTTCCAGTTGCTCAGACCATACGTTTGAAAGTGGCATTTAAATCCTCTCATTTTCTCATACTCTGCTTCCAGTCAGATGGAACCAGTTGGCTCTATCTTTAAAATAGATCAAGTGGGTGATCACATCTTACCATTGTCACTGCTCCAGCCCTGGTGCAAGCCAGTGCACTTCTCCAGGGATTGATACATACAACCTTCCGAATGATTTCCCTGCTCCCACCATTGCTCCTTTTGTTTTCCACCCAGCAGTCAGTGTTAGCATGTCGGGTCTTTGCGGATTCCTGTCTCAGGGTACAAGACAAAGTGCTCACATATGATATACCCCGTCATCACCCTCATCTTCTGTGCTATCTCCTAGCTTACTGCACACCAAGCACGCAGCCTGCCTCCTATTCCAAGAAACCAGGCAGTTTGACCCTTTTCAGGGATTCCCTTCCCTTTTGTGTCTGTAGTCAAATATCTTCTTTCTCACCCACTCTCTTTAGCCATTCCTGCCAAATCCCTATTCCCTCCGTTGCTTCATTTTTCACCTTAGTACTCATTGCTTTCTAATATAGTATGTAATTTTGCTGACTTATTTTGTCTATTGCCTGTCTACTTAGAAGGTAATTAGAAGGTAAGCTCTACAGTGCCAGGGATTTTTGTTTGTATTTTTTTTTAAACTGGTTCCATTTCATTGCTGGCAGATAGTAGTTGATGGTAGTTGTTAGTAGTCTGTTGAATAACTTTAAAAAGAAAAAGAAGGGAGTTATTTAAGGTTTGACTCTAAGATATTATATTGATGATTGTGCAGCATATTTTATCCCCTATAAGTTTCTTAAAGTCAAGAAAAGTCTTGTTCATTTCTAGAACTCTACCCATGCTCTTTAGTATGTTTTCTTTTATGTCATCTTAGCTGCTCTGTGTGTGGTGATTGTTGAATGTCTTCTCAGCACAGAATGTCCTAAGAATAACTATTCATCTTCACCCAAATGAAAGCATTAGGTATTTTCACAAATAATATATATACACAAATACATGCTCATACACATATTTCTGTACATGCTTACACACTAAGGTAAATCAGATCTATAACAAAATAACTTGCTTTTAAACTCTTTAAAAGTTATAACTAAATGTTTTAAATTCTAATCTGCTCTATTGTTACTGTATTAATTAACTTTTGATACTGCAGAGAATTATTTCATTATCATGACATTTGTCATGACACTTCTAGAAAAACATGTTGGCTTCTGAGAGACATGAACATGTTAAACACTTAGAAGAGACGCATAAAGATGACCCAGGGAAAAATTAAAAAAAGAATCAAAATAAGAAACAAAAAAGATAATTGAGGGTGACATGTAAACTTGTCTGTTACTTCATAAGGAAAGAACTAGGGAGACAGAAGACAGTTTACAAGTAGACCCAGCCTTGGTCTCCGAAAGACTTGTCTGTTGGTTCACCTCCCAATACAGGCAGTCCTTACATTGGCCTGTTTTTCTCCTTCCAGTCATTGTGCAGATACACATAAGAATACTTGGACTTAGACACATAAACTGTTAAAAAGACCACAGTGGTAGTGCTGCCCTGCCAGTAGTTCTCTTTTGACAGCTTCACCATATTTATCTAGCAGCAGTGTTTGTGGCATTTTATTTGCTTTATTGAATTTTTTGCCTATTGTTTTGAAAATATGAGTGGATAGCTTATTAAGACAAAGTGCTTATGGTAATAATAAGAGTAGGTCTTACAGCTCTCACATATATGAATAGCTTTTTATAGAAAGCATTAAATTAAAAATGTATAAAAAATGAAGCAAATACAAATGTCTATAATCTTATTCATTTTATCTGTTCTCTGTCTGTTAAAAGGATAGAGTCTTGTGTTTGTTAATCCATTAAAACATTTGTGAATTAACAGTTTGGAAAACCTCCTACAGTTTGGACAACTTTTTTTTTTGTTGTTTTCTTTTTTTTAATTTATTTATTTTAATTGGAGGCTAATTACTTTACAGTATTGTATTGGTTTTGCCATACATCAACATGAATCTGCCACGGTTGTACATGTGTTCCCCATCCTGAACCTTCCTCCCACCTCCCTCCCCATACCATCCCTCTGGGTCGTCCCAGTGCACCAGCCCCAAGCATCCAGTATCATGCATCGAACCTGGACTGGTGATTCATTTCATATATGATATTATACATGTTTCAGTGCCATTCTCCCAAATCATCCACCCTCTCCCTCTTCCACAGAGTCCAAAAGACTGTTCTATACATCTGTGTCTCTTTTGCTGTCTCGCATACAGGGTTATCATTACCATCTTTCTAAATTCCATATATATGTGTCAGTATACTGTATTGGTGTTTTTCTTTCTGGCTTACTTCACTCTGTATAATAGGTTCCAGTTTCATCCATCTCATTAGAACTGATTCAAATGAATTCTTTTTAAAGGCTGAGTAATACTCCATTGTGTATATGTACCACAGCTTTCTTATCCATTCATCTGCTGATGGACATCTAGGTTGTTTCCATGTCCTGGCTATTATAAACAGTGCTGCAATGAACATTGGGGTACACGTGTCTCTTTCAATTCTGGTTTCCTCGGTGTGTATGCCCAGCAGTGGGATTGCTGGGTCATAAGGCAGTTCTATTTCCAGTTTTTAAAGGAATCTCCACACTTTTCTCCATAGTGGCTGTACTAATTTGCATTCCCACCAGCAGTGTAAGAGGGTTCTCTTTTCTCCACACCCTCCCCAGCATTTATTGCTTGTAGACTTTTGGATCGCAGCCATTCTGACTGGCGTGAAATGGTACCTCACTGTGGTTTTGATTTGCATTTCTCTGATAATGAGTGGTGTTGAGCATCTTTTCATGTGTTTGTTAGCCATCTGTATGTCTTCTTTGGAGAAATGTCTGTTTAATTCTTTGGCCCATTTTTTGATTGAGTTGTTTATTTTTCTAGAATTGAGCTGCAGGAGTTGCTTGTATATTTTTGAGATTAGTTCTTTGTCAGTTGCTTCATTTTGGACAAGTTTTTTTGTTAAATGGTTGGTAATTACATCACTGTAGGTTAATGCTAACTGCTGTAATAACTAGAACATAATAAGTTTTCATTATCTTCATTATATCCACCATAGTTTGACAGACAACAGGGAGGGGACACAGCCCCAACCACTGACAGAAAACTGGATTAAAGATTTACTGAGCATGGCCCCCTCCATCAGAACAAGACCCAGTTTCCCCCTAGTCAGTCTCTCTCATCAGGAAGCTTCCATAAGTCTCTTATCCTTATCCATCAGAGGGCGAACAGAATGAAAACCACAATCACAGAAAACTAACCAAACTGATCACATGGACCACAGCCTTCTCTTAACTCAATGAAACTAGGAACTCTGCCGTGTAGGGCCACCCAAGTTGGACAGGTCAGAGTCCATCTGACCTGATAGAGAGTTCTGACAAAATGTGGTCCACTGAAGAAGGGAATAGCAAAGCGCTTCAGTATTCTTGCCCTGAGAACCCCCATGAACAGAATGAAAAGACAAAAAGATAGGACACTGAAAGATGAACTGCCCAGGTCAGTAGGTGCCGAGTTACCATGGGAGATCAGTGAAGAAATAACTGCAGAAAGAATGAAGAGACAGAGCCAAAGCAAAAACAACACCCAGTTGTTGTTTACTTCCAGTGATGGAAGTAAAGTCTGATGATGTAAAGAGCAATATTGCATTGGAACCTGTAATGTTAGGTCCATGAATCAAGGCACATTGGAAGTGGTCAGACGGAGATAGCAAAAATGAATATCAACATTTTAGGAAACTAAAATGGACTGGAATGGGTGAATTCAACTCAGATGACCATTATATCTACTACTGTGGGCAAGAATCTCTTGAAGAAACGGAGTAGCCGTCATAGTAAACAGAAGAGTCTGAGATGCAGTACTTGGATGCGTCTCAAAAACGACAGAATGATCTCTGTTCGTTTCCAAGGCAAACTGTTCCGTTATTGCAGTAATCCAAGTCTATGCCCCAACCAGTACTACTGAAGAAGCTGAATGGTTCTATGAAGACCTACAAGACCTTATAGAATTAACACACAAAAAAAGATGTCCTCTTCATTACAGGGGACTGGAATGCAAAAGTAGGAAGTCAGGAGCTACCTGGAGTAACAGGCAAATTTGGCTTTGGAGTACAAAATGAAGCAGGGCAAAGGCTAACAAGAGTTTTGCCAAGAGAATGCAGTGGTCATAGCAAACACCCTCTTCCAGCCTCACAAGAGAAGACTCTGCTCATGGACATCACCAGATGGTCAATACAGAAATCAGATTATGTTCTTTGCAGCCAAAGATGGGGAAGCTCTATACAGTCAGCAAAAACAAGACCTGGAGCTGACTGTGGCTCAGATCATGAACTTGCCAAATTCAGACTTAAATTGAAGAAAATAGGGAAAACCACTAGACCATTCAGGTATGATTTAAATAAAATACCTGATGATTATACAGTGGAAGTGAGAAATATATTCAGGGGATTAGATCTGATAGAGTACCTATAGAACGATGGATGGAGATTCGTGACATTGTACATGAGACAGTGATCAAGACCATCCCCAAGGAAAAGAAATGCAAAATGGCTGTCTGAGGAGGCCTTACAAATAGCCGTGAAAAGAGAAGCAAAAAGCAAAGGAGAAAAGGAAAGATACACCCATTTGAATGCAGAGTTCCAAAGAATAGCAAGAAGAGATAAGAAAGCCTTCCTCAGTGATCATTGCAAAGAAATAGAGGAAAACAATAAACACTAGAGATCTCTTCAAGAAAATCAGAGATACCAAGGGAACATTTCATGCAAAGATGGGCACAGTAAAGGACAGAAATGGTATGGACCTAACAGAAGCAGAAGATATTAAGAAGAGGTGGCAAGAATACCCAGAAGAACTATACAAAAAAGATCTTTATGACCCAGATAATCACGATGGTGTGATCACTCACCAAAAACCAGACATCTTGGAATGTGAAGTCAAGTGGGCCTTAGAAAGCATCACTACAAACAAAGCTAGTGGAGGTGATGGAATTCCACTTAAGCTATTTCAAACTCAAAAAAATGATGCTGTGAAAGTACTGCACTCAATATGCCAGCAAATTTGGAAAACTCAGCAGTGGCCACAGGACTGGAAAAGGTCAGTTTTTGTTCCAATCCCAAAGAAAGGCAATGCCAAAAATGTTCAAACTACCACACAATTGCATTCATCTCACATGCTAGCAAAGTAATGCTCAAAATTCTCCAAGCCAGGCTTCAACAGTACGTGAACTGTGAACTTCCAGATGTTCAAGCTGGATTTAGAAAAGGCAGAGGAACCAGAGATCAAATTGCCAACATCTGTTGGATCATCGAAAAAGCAAGAGAATTCCAGAAAAACTTCTGCTGCTGCTGCTGCTAAGTCGCTTCATTCGTGTCCGATTCCATGCGACCCCATAGAAGGCAGCCTACCAGGCTCCCCCATGCCTGGGATTTTCCAGGCAAGAACGCTGGAGTGGCTTGCCATTTCCTTCTCCAAGAAAAACTTCTGCTTTATTGACTATGCCAAAGCCTTTGACTGTGTGGATCACAACAAAGTATGGGAAATTCTTCAAGAGATGGGAATACCAGACTACCTGACCTGCCTTCTGAGAAATCTATATGCAGATGAGGAAGCAACAGTTAGAACTGGACATGGAACAACAGACTGGTTCCATATTGGGAATGGAGTACGTCAAGGCTGTATATTGTCACCCTACTTATTTAACTTATGTGCAGAATATATCATGTGAAATGCCAGGCTGAATGAAGCACAAGCTGGAATCAAAATTGCCAAGAGAAATATCAATAACCTCAGATATGCAGATGACACCAGCCTTATGGCAGAAAGCGCAGAACTAAAGAGCCTCTTGATGAAAGTGAAAGAGAAGAGTGAAAAAAAGTTGGCTTAAAGCTCAACATTCAGAAAACAAAGATCATGGCATCTGGTCCCGTCTTTTCATGGCATATAGATGGGGAAACAATGGAAACAGTGAGAGACTTTGTTTTCTTGGGCTCCAAAATCACTGCAGATGGTGACTGCAGCCATGATATTAAAAGACGCTTGCTCCTTGGAAGAAAAGCTATGACCAACCTAGACAGCATATTGAAAAGCAGAGACATTACTTTGCCAACGAAGGTCCCTCTAGTCAAAGCTATGGTTTTTCCAGTAGTCATGTATGGATGTGAGTTGGACTATAAAGAAAGCTGAGTGCCAAAAAATTGATGCTTTGAACTTTGATATTGGAGAAGACTCTTGAGAGTCCCTTGGACTGCAAGGAGATCCAACCAGTCAATCCTGAAGGAAATCAGTCCTGAATATTCATTGGAGGACTGATGTTGAAGCTGAAACTCCAATACTTTGGCTACCTGATGTAAAGAACTGACTCATTTGAAAAGACGCTAATGCTCTTAAAGATTGAAAGCAGGAGGAGAATGGGATGACAGAGGATGAGATGGTTGGATGGCATCACTGACTCAATAGACATGAGTTTGAGTAAGCTCTGAGAGTTAGTAATGGACAGGGATGCCTGGTGTGCCGCAGTCCATGGGGTCACAAAGAGACGAACACGACCAAGCGACTGAACTGAAGTTTTTATTGCAAGTTTATGTCATAGTTTAGAGCAGATGTTCAAGTTGTTGGATGAAATTTTTCTTATGATGACTCAGAGACCCAGACTTCTCACATTTTCTGGGACCTCACAGTGTCATGTAGCCTGCTAATGGGAAAATAAAGAGCAGAAAAAGGGCATTTTTTTTTTGCCCACATCCCATTGGCAAGAACCAGTCTCTTAGGCACATCATGTTGACAGGGAATGTCTTTGACATGTCTTTTGACTGGCTGATTGCCTCCCAGCAGTAACTTCCCTACTGTGAAAGGGAGATCATGAATGGCTAGTCAGCTCTGTCACACATAATGTTGATAGTAATTATGTGTTAATTTCCTATGGCTATATTTGCAAATCCCACACTTGATGACTTGAAACAGCACAAATCTATTCTTAATGTTCTGGAATTTAGAATTCCAGAGTGTATTTCATCGGGTCCAGATCAGAGTGTTCACAAGGCTGCTTTTCCTCTGAATACACTAAGGGAAAATCAGTTTCTTTGCCTTTTCTAGCTCCTAGAGCTACATTCCTTGCATTTGTTAATTCTTGGCCTCTTCCTCCATCGTCAGAGCCAGCGGCATAGCATCTTGCTCCTTGCCTTCTTATAGTCAAGTCTCCTTCTGTGCTGTGCTCAGTCGCTCAGTCGTGTCCAACTCTTTGCAGCCCTTTGGACTGTAGCCAGCCAGTCTCCTCTGTCCAGGGGATTTTTTAGGCAAGAATACTGGAGTGGATTGCCATTCCAAGTCTCCCTCTCCCTCCTCTTATGTTTGATCTTAGCCCCAAAATGGAGCAGTGATTCCCCTCTGCCTCCTGTTAAAAGGACACTTGTGATTACACTTAGAGGGCCCACCCTAATAATTCAGGATAATCTTCCCATTGCAAGATCCTTAATTTAATCACACTTGCGAATCTCTTTTTGCCATATATGGTAGCATTCACAGGTTTCAGAGGTTAGCATCTGGCTATCCTTGGAGCCATTATTCAGCCTACTAAATAGTTAATATTTTTTACCACTTTTTGCATGTATTAGTTTGTATTTTTCTGCCTGCCTACTTGGTTTATTTATAATCTCTACTTTACTTCTAGGCTTGCCTGTTTTTTTCGATTAGGCTTTGTTTATATTTTTGCCATCCTCTAGAAGATATATTCTTCACTTTCATGTCTAAAATTTTTACCAAAAACTCCTAGACTCTCAAAATTGGAAAGAATTTGCAGTATCCAGTTAAGTATGCTAAGATTTAGGCGGGGAGGGCTGTTAATTTATTTTTTGGAATATTTCTCTTGAACTTTGAAGAAAGTCCTTTAAGTCTGTTAGTCTCCTTTGGATTAATTAATGTAATAAACTGCTTTCTCTTTTCTTTCTCAAACCTACCTTTTTCAGTTACCTTTAAAAATCAAATTGTCGGGTTTTTTTCCTTTGGGTTTTTTTTTCCCCGCAAAAACGTTGAATTTCATTTGGCCATTGTGCTAATCACAGGAATTGACTTAATAGGATAAAAAGGAAGCACTTTGTATCAACATTTCCTGGGAAAAGAGATAGTTGAAGACTTAAAGTCACTCATAGGTTTTAGTAAAAGCACAGGAGTAGCAAGCAAACAGTTGTATAAAACATGCTAATAACTGGATGAAATTAAACCAAAAGCTGATGTTCCTGATTTAGAGTCATCAGGTAGAGGCATTGTGTTCTGTCATGGATTCGTTCAGACAAGTGCATATTATTGATTACATATTAGGTGCTAGGGATACAAAGATCATAAAAGCATCATCCTGTTCTGTAGGATGTAACAGTCCAGTGAGGATGTAGACATGTAGACATTGATGCATTGATGCTTGCAGGTGTGACACAAACTACAACTCAAGGTGGCTTAAACAGTACAGGAAATTTATTGATCAAGAACAGGTATATCTGGAAATGACCAAGGCAGATGAGATTTCCAAGTTTAATTACATTGTCACATGCCTCTCCCCTTCTCCTCTTTTTTTGTTTCTTCTTGCTGTTTTCTGCAGATCAGTATTGTTCTGGCTCCCTTAGAGGTTGTGTGATGACTAACAACTTCAGGGCTGCCCCCCAAAAGAGAGCAGCTATCCTCTCTAACCATTAAACTCCATTAAAGTCCTGGAGTTCACTTTATCTCAACTTTGATCTACTGTAACCCAGTTACCAAATTGGGGAAAAGGATAATCAAGAGGCAGGTGGAAAAGCAAAATTTAGAGCTTTCAAAGTATTTAGTATATCCCTGAAAATTGGTATTAGTCTCATTATGGCTTTATTATTTTTATCTTGGATTTTTATTAATATACTGAAAATCAAGAATTCTTACTAGTGGAAAATAAACCCAGCAGAATATCCTCCTTGTTTAGTGATTTTCTTTTGAAATTTTGAAAATATAAAAATTTGCTACTCTCCCTTTGGAGATCTTTGATTTTCATTTCAGTGCAGAAATGACAAATCTGACATACTATCTCTTCTCTACTACTTCTTCCCTGTAACTGGGACTGTATTGAGTTCATATGTTTCACAGTTTGGCTACTTCAGGCCTCAGTTAACATTTACAGGTGGCGAATGCCAAGACCAGAAATGTCAGAGCTTCTCATTATACCCTTGCTTTTGTGATGTAGACTGGTTTGGGAGGCCTGTTTTTGACTTTGCCACTAATATTCATTTAATCAGATTTTTCATAGTATATAGTCACACAGAGTCGGACACGACTAAAGCGACCTAGCAGCAGCAGCAATGCTTTAAAAACTGAATTAGTAATAAAAGCTGCTTTGATTTAAATGTAAGCACTTGTAGATGTTCTTTTTCTGCATAGTCTCTGGTTTACCACACTTGCATTCATGGCAGTTCTTTTTCTGTGACAAGTGTTCATTCAGGAGGCATAGTGTGTGACATTGTTATAGGATTGCCAGATCTTATTTCGAAGAATTTGGGCAAGGAGGAAAGGAGTAGAAGGGGAAAGATTATTTGCTTACAGTCTGACCAGGCTTACGTACAATCCCATTCTACATCCCAGCACACCTGGGACAAGGCACTCGAATACGGGATAGGCCTGTGTGTGGGGACCACCTGGTACCCCGGTACTGCTAAAGGCCTCTCAACTCTACACAGAGAACTGTGGAGGTACATTTGATAGTCTGGGTGTTTAAGGGTTCTTACCCTAACTTTAAAAAGAATTGCTTCTTTGTGTAAACTTATATTAAATGTTATTTGCTAATAGAGGGAAAAAATAATGTATTTCTAGTGAATTACGTGATGATTATATCCAGGGCATAATTGTAACAATAGTAAATGTTTATCTAATGCTTTCTGTGTGTCAGATACTGTTCTAAGCATTTTGCATACATTAGTTCACTTAACCCTTCCAACAGCCCTATGAGATAGGTGGTTATTATTTTTTATCCCCATTTTACAGAGGAAGAAATTGGCACAGAGAGATCAAGTAACTTGCCCAAGTCCACACAGCTTCGTCAGGGACAGAGTTAGGATTCGAATCCACACAGTCTGGGGCCAGAGTTCATACTTTAAATCGCTGTACTTTACTTTCTGTCAAGAAAGGACTAAAGTTGTCATTAAAAATAATATCAGCATAATTTATGATGTTTTGAAACAAGTTGACATTTTGAAATTTACCTGCTAAATATTCAACATGCTTATTTTTTATTCTAGGAGAAGACTTTGCAGTTGTGCAGCAAGAAATTATTATGATGAAAGACTGTAAACACCCAAATATTGTTGCTTATTTTGGAAGCTATCTCAGGTACATTGTTTTTTTCCCTTATGAAAAGCAATAATGATTTCTGTCGTTTAATACATTTAACAAAATTAAGTTAGCTCAAGTACCATGTTTTGTATATTTCTTCATGCTTTGGAGATACAGTATTTTCACATGAATGGGATTTTTATGACTTCTCTAATTCTGTAACGAGTACTACAGTCTGTGATACGTCTGCTGTACTCTTGGGAATTCTGGATGTAGTTTCACAAGTTAAAAGTTCTATGGTTAGTCTTTCTATGGTAGAGATCTAAATAAACCATTCTGTTGCCCCTTTCTTCTAGTCTTGGGTGAATTTAGAAAGTATATCTGTTGTTTTTATTAGAACCTTTTTTTTTTCTTTTGTGCTTCTATCCTCAGAGTATTGCATCATCCCTTCCTTTTGTTTTATCCAAAGGACTACGTATTATAAGTATTTCACTAGCTTCTTATTTTCCCAGGTCCTAAAGTGAACTTAGAAAGATTGAGTTTACCACCCCTTGTTTTGGTTGGCAGGACCAGGCTGGGTTTCCCAGATCATATTCCATAGGGGATGACCTCAAGGTCAAATCTTATGTTTCATTCACTTCTGTATGTAGTTATAAGTTGAACACTGTGACATAACTGTTTTCAAGGTTCCTTCCAAAAAGGGGGATTGCAGAATGTTTTCTTAGGTATTAAAAAAAAAAAAAAAAACCTCCTGTTTGGTTCCCATACATTGTAGGGTAAGTAAGATAAGGATGTAACTTATTACAGCGCCCCTTCCATCTATGAGCCAAGTACAAAACACTTCTCCTCTTCTGATGCAGGCACAGCATATGGAAAAGACTGGGCAGTTCTGCCCTCTCTTCTTTCCAGCTTGTGAAAAGCCAGCCGGACCAACTCTTCTTGATTCTAACTACTCTTGGACAGCTTTGATTGCCCACCTTCATTGAGGTCGAAGGGTGGGTTTAATGGAGACTTTAGTTCACATAGGGACAGGTACTACCCCCAGGTCAGTGACTATTAAACATTTTGAATGGGTTCTTTAACAACCAAGTTGAAACTGCTTTAATGGTGAGTGGTTCAGACAATACTCTAACAACCATTTCTGCATCAGTTTTTATTTTATGGACAGACCCAGCACAGGCAGTTACTGTTATCAGCTCAAAGAAGTCTCATAAAATCTTAGAAACTCATGATACAAATAATCGATTGCTATCAATGTGTTAAAATTATTTCAAAACAGTTTGTTTTACTGTTGGTTCTAACAAAATGACCCTGCTTAGACTCATTTGGGAGAAGTATTACAAAGTTTTCTTCCTCCAAGGAAGAATAGGTAATTTAAGAGTTTCTGTGTTTCCCCAAAGACATTGAACTGAGCTTTTCTCAAACATGGCCTGAGTCTTCTAGAAGTATGGGACCATTCACAGTCTAACCTGTTATTCCAAGATAGCTGCACCCATTTACATGGCAACCTTGGGGTGGTCTTTTTTGTGAAAGAGACAGTAGTATAGTTGCTAGTTTAGAGAGCCTAGAGTTCTGGAATCAGGTTGGTTGAACCCTGACGCCATCACTTACTGTGTGACTTATGGCAAATTACCTAATCACTCTGTGTCTCTGTTTGCTTATCTCTAAAATGCAGATAATAATAACAGATACATGATGTGATAGCAAATGAGGGTAATCGGTAAATACAAGTGTTTAGAACAATGATTACAACATAATAAATGCTCGATAAATGTTAACTGCTATTACTACTACTGTTGGTACAATTAGCTATTTTTTAAATACCATCAGGTCAGTGCCTTATTTTTTTCAACAATGCTGTTAACAATATTACTCTGGTAAATATTCTTCCAGTTTTACAAATAAAGTGTTTGAGAGAGTTTCCTACCAAGTATTTAGTTCCCAGTCTCATTTCAAATTATTTACAGAAGCTTTTTGTGATACTCTGCTCGTGGATCACATGACTTTTGACTTGGCCTTTCTACTTCTTGGCAAAAGAGCTGACCAGATAAACTTCTAACATTTCACATCTTACCCCCTGCCCTGCCCCAGAAAATCCCCCAAGCTCATGTTACACTAAATTGGACATTAGACTTTCTGGCTTCCTTAGGCTGGAGCCTTCTCACACAGGTTAAGCAGCAGAACATTTGATCTTGTTACCAGAATGCAGAATTCCTTTGGGGCTTATATCCATTTTTGTTGAGGCTTTGGGCAAAACAGCACAAGTTTGTAGTCACATACTCTTTAACCTTGAGACTTGCTGCAAGAGAGCCAGTTTGAGGTTATGCCTAACAAAAATATTACTTCCTTTTAGATTTCAGGAAACATGTATTCTGACTATATTTTGAATACCCTTTTTTTAAAAAGTAAACTTTTAAAATTGAAAGAGAGTATACATACAGAAAAGTGTGCAAATATCTGTTATGTGTATAACTGGATGGATTTTTTTTTAAAGAGGGTACTTTTATTTTAATCTGAATATAAGAGTGCAAAGGGCAAAACTGTCCAGAAACCATAATGAAACAGACAAAATTAAGGTTATTATTATTTTAAGAGAGGCTGTGTTCATTTGGAGTTGAATGATCTGACATAGGAATACTGAGATTTTTTAGGGGGATTTGTTGTTGTTTTGTTGGTGGTAGATTTTGGGGGTTTTGTTGTGGTTTTTGTCTTTTTGCCACACAGCAATGCATGTGGGATTTTAGCTCCAAACTCATGGCCATTGCAGTGGAAGCTCGAGGTCCTAACCACTGGAACACCAGGGAATTCCCAGTACTATTGGTTTAAATAGATAGTTTTATTCTGTAACTTGTATAGCTGATGAAAGTAATATGAAAGCAAATGGTAGTATTAATATAAAATACCAATTAATCCTTTCTTTCTCTTTTCTTCAATAAATTCTTCCCTACTTCCCTAGGTAAAAAGTCTAGACCCAGCCAAATTCAGACTATGGGATAATGATCACTAGCCTTGTGGGGTGTTAAAGCTGGAAGGGACTAAGAGGTCTTGTCACTTTAGCCCACTCTTTTTTTTACTGATGAGAAGATGGAGTGCTGGATAAATTACTTCTTCAGGTTATCCAACTACTCATTGTAGGCACTGGGATTTAAACCTGGCTTTGCAGGTACCTAGCCAGCATTCTTTTAGGTATAGGTATTACATAGTCCAGAAAGGGCAGATTTAGTCTCCAAGAAAACGTGTTTTCTTGGATTCTTTCTCATTTTACAGAAGGCAAGGAGCTTGTTTGTTTGAACTTGATACAAGCCCTCTAAAATATATATTGTTCTTAGTGACTTTCTTCTATCTTGTTGCCATTGTAGCCTAGTATAACAAATTTAGGCCAAAAATTGAGGAAATTGAACTAATGTAGTTTGTTAATAACTTTTCCCTCCAGAAAATTAGACTTAACCCTTGAATTTACTGAATAGAGGACCAGCGTATAATTAATTTCAGACGCATATTTTATAACAGGATTATAGTGAGCTATGATCACTTCCCAAGGAAATCTCAAGACTGAGCCTCCTGTAAAACAGGAGCCTAATATTCTTGATGGTGCCTTCCTTACTTGCTCTTCAATATCCTTAAAAGCCTGTGTTTATTCCAACAAGGATCTATAAAACACATGGAACTTTACTCAGTATTCCATGATAGCATAAATGGGAAAAGAATTTGAAAAATAATTGTTATTGTTGTTTTTCAGTCACTGAGTCATGTCTGATTCTTTATATCCCTGTGGACTGAAGCACACCAGGCTTCCCTGTCCACTGTCTCCCAGAGTTTGCTCAGATTCATGTTTATTAAATATATATATATGTACAGCTGAATCATTTTGCTCTACACCTGAAGCTAATGTGTAACTAATTAACTATGCTCCAATATAAAATTAAAAAAAATTTTTTAAAGGCCTGTGTTTATTGAGTGCCTAATTATACATACTATGCAATAAGAGCTGAATATATAAAACATTTCTTTGGAAATTTAAATAATCCTGTTGAATCATTTTGCTCTACACCTGAAGCTAATGTGTAACTAATTAACTATGCTCCAATATAAAATTAAAAAAATTTTTTTAAAGGCCTGTGTTTATTGAGTGCCTAATTATACATACTATGCAATAAGAGCTGAATATATAAAACATTTCTTTGGAAATTTAAATAATCCTGGTTTCGTATATATATTTATCTATGTATTTCTGTGTATATATTTATAAAACAACAGAGTTAAATCACTATAGGCCTATTCTTTATTCCCAGAAGAACTTCTTTTAAGCTTCTTTTAACTATTGTTTCTTTTAAGCAAATTATGATTTTGACTTCAGATTGCTTCTGAGCTTTCCTTAGCCCAGAATATCCGTTGAATAAAAGCAAATGCTCCTCAAAAGATAAGCCTTTGGAGGATCAGAGCCGGAATTGTAAAAACAATTTTATTTAGATGATGAGATATTTTAAACCTTTGAAATCCAGTGTACTTGAACATAATTTAATTTACAGTAATAATATACTTATAAATCACCACCACTTACAAAGTGTTTTTATATTATTTCTTAGCATGTCGAGTGCTGTATTGATTTCTGGAGATGTTAAGATAGATAAAACAGCCCTTGCCTTTAAGGAGCTTATTATTGAATAGAAAAACATGAGCAGATTGCAACATGATGTGCTAGGTGGGGCCCTCCAGGTGGTGCTAGTGGTAAAGAGCCTGCCTGCCAGTGCGGGAGCCATGAGAGACCTGGGTCAATCCCTGGGTTAGGAAGATCTCCCAGAGAGTGACAGCCCACTCCAGTATGCTTGCCTGAAAAACCCCATGGACAGAGGAGGCTGGCAGGCTACAGGCTATTGGGTCGCAAAGAGTCAGACATGACTGAAGGGACTTAGCACGCGATATGCTAAGTACAATAATCGTTTTGATGTAAGTTACAAAGTGGTAAAGATGGTAGAGTATCTGATTTTGCTAAAGCGAGTCAGAGAGAGCTCTTTGAATGATATGATTCCCAAATGGTGTTAAAGTGTTAGTAAGCATTTACTGTGGTGTGCGCATGCGTATAGAAGATGATAATTTCTGACAAAGGAAATGCATGCATGAAAAAATCATGAAGTGTTCAGGAGACAGCTAATAATCTCACATTAAAGCTTAAGGGGAAAGGGTGTAGTTCAGAAGGTGAGGCTGAGGAGATTTAGGCAAAGAAAGAAACCTTTTATGCCTTAATTAAGAGCTGTAAGTGTAGAGCATACTTGTTGGAAGGCTTTAACTCAGAGGTAGTATATTCTGTCGGGGAGGGACTTGGAGTGTAGGAGATTAAGACAAGGAGTCAGTTAATTTTATACAATATATTTATTACAGTAATCCAAGAAAGAGATGGTAGTCTCTTGATTTGTACAGAAAGTGGAAGAAATTTTTTTTCTAGAGCCAGAGAGAGGGCTTGCCAAGGAAACCACAGAATCTTAACTAAAAATGCCTTTTTGAATGTTCACACTATGAAAATTAAAATTACAGTTAAGTCATTTTAATTTATACCTAGTTACTCTCTTTTTTAGAGCAGGACATGGCAATCCACTCCAGTATTCTCGCCTGGAGAATAAGACAGAGGAACCTGGCAGGCTACAGTCCATGGGGTCGCAAAGAGTCAGACATGACTGAAGCGACTTAGCACACACACTCTTTTTTAAAAAAAGAAACTTAATTTTGGAATATGTTCGATTTACATAAAAGTTGCCAAGATAGTACAAAGAGTTCTCTCAGCTTTATCTGATATTAACATTTTGCATAACCCTGGGATATTTGTCAAAACTTAAGAAATTAGCTTTAATACAAAAACTATCAGTTAAACTAAGATAGCTTCATTCGAATTTCACCAGGTTATCCCTAATGGTCTTCTTTAAGTGTGAGAGATTTGATGGAACTACCTTACAAGGTACTTTCTTACATCAGTATTGCTGGGGTATTTCTACCGAACATTTGTTTTGAGGGGTGCTCATATGTGGGTTTATGGAAAAAAAAATTTGAGGGCGAAGCAAATCAGAGAATTTGTATCTCCTCTTTTTCTTCGTCTTCCCTCTCCCATTCTGCTGTTTGTTCTCCTTCCTCCTCCTCCTCTCCCTTCTCCCCTTCCCAGCATTTTCTGTTTCCCTTCCTCACCCTTTTCTTCTCTTCATCCTTGTTTCCCCACGCTTTCCTCCTTTTCCTACATCTCCTCCTTCCATTTCTCCTTGTACTCTGTATCCTCCAACCCCACTGGTTTTCTCAGAGCCCTTTAAATATCAGTGGCATTTTTAATTTCCAAGAGAAGGCTAATATATGACATTTCTAAAACTCATTTCACTGTCCAGCAGTTAATTTTGAGAGAGCATGCTTCACATAGAGCTGCTGTCCTATGATCCATTCTTGCTCAGATATTATGCCAAACTGGGGCTTGTTAGGTAGAATTACAGAGAAATAGGTCACCTTGTATCCCCTGAATACATAGCTACCCCACATTGTTAAAGGGGAAGCAGGTGGATGGGTTCCATATACCTTTTTGGAAGGCAGTCATTTTTTTTTTTGCATATGTTTAAAAATGAACCAAAACATTTTAAATTCAGCTCACATTAAAATAAGTTATCCTAAATTAAAACACCCAGCAGTTAGTGAACTTTATATTTTTCACATGGGGTGTGAGGAATGACTTGGTGTGCCAGTTTGTAGCAGACATTCAAGAGCTGTTTATCCTTGGTGATCATGCTCACATTTTTTCTTTTAAAACATTGTTATATTTGGGCAAAATATATAAATAATTATGCTTAGTTTGTTCAATCAGTGTGGGAAGGTTAAAAGGTGTGTTGTATTGATAGACATGATAAACTCTTCAATGAAATATATATTCTAGTAAACAGCGAACTAGAAGGTGAGAATAGTGAATTTTGCCCCTATTTATTTTTCTATTCCTTGTCAAATAGACCAATGATTTTAGAGGATAAGAAAGAAGAATTCTAAGGATTTATTGAGTCAGGGAATTAAGAGACACATATATTTACCTCAGTGATTAATTGTATTTCAGTCCCAAATACCCAGGGGCAAAGATTTTATAATTTATTGGCCTGCATAAAGTAGACTAATGTGATTCAAGTTCTTTCCTGTTAGACAGATGGCTTGGTGAATGACCAAAAGCAAATGAAGATTCACCATCACAAGAGAGACATTCATGGAACAGATGGAAGTCATTTTTCTAATAAACTCAGAATATTCAAGCATTTTTTATAATAGCAGAGTTAACTAAATAGAGAGCTATAAAGGTGAAGCATTTTAGACCTCTTGAAAAGTAAAATATTAAATGTATTATTACAATGTTTTTCCTCAGTCTGGAAGTTGGAATGAAGAGAAAATTGTACTTTTAAGCAAGGTAGGCAGAGGAGTAGACCAACTTCAAGGAGAGGATGGGGTAATACTGAAATATGTTAGAAAGCAGAGAACTCATTTCCTACATCCATTTTCTTTACTAAAGGAGAATTGTTTTCAAAATAGCAAGGATAGGAAAAGCATTATTAAGAAAGAATTGAAGCACAGATAGATGAGTAGATAATTATAGAGCACTAGACACTTTACATGAATCCAAGCCTTTTTAGATTTATATAAAGTATATCTCATTACTGTAGTGAAAATATAGCAGACATGATTGTCATCCACTGTCAGTGAGCGCCTTATGCGAATAGGAGAGATGTCAAAAGATCAGTGATCAGCATTGACCAATTCGGAAAGGAAAGGTGATTGCTAGAAAATATAGACCATTAAACTTGTCAGTCATCTGTCCCCAACAAGCATCTAAGATAATTAAGCACATAATTAGCACTTGTAAGAAGGAAGTGGTGATTAGGAAATGACAACCCACTCCAGTACTCTTGCCTGGAGAATCCCATGGACGGAGGAGCCTGGTAGGCTGGTAGGTACAGTCCATGGGGTCGCAAGGAGTCGGACACGACTGAGCGACTAAACTAAAGTAAGAAGTTACATCAAATCAATCCCATCTCTCTTCTATTTTTTTTTTCCTCTTAGAAAAGGGCAGTTTTATCTATTTACACCTTCTCTGAGTTCTAGGGGCAATGTAAGCAGTGTAAATAACTGCCCAACAAGATGAAATATAAGAAAAGAAGTAGAAATGGCTTAACGTTTATTGGGCTTATTAAATTCGAGGTCCTTTACTAAGCAGTTTACATGTTTAGCATTTCTGTTTATCCTAAGCAGATCCCAGAACAACCGTTCAGCCAGTTTTTGTAAGATGTGAGGAGTCCCTGTTGCCTGTTTGCATAATCACTTGCAACAAGAATTTTACATCAGATTCATGTGCAGCAGATGCGAAAGTGTTTTAGAGCCATAGTTCTCAAAACATTTTGAGAACTCTTAATTTTTCTGCACTCTTAAAAATTATTGAGTACCCCAAAGAGCTTTGGTTTCTATGGATCATATCTATTGATAATTAGAAATAAAATTGAGAAGCATTTGAAACAAGAATACATAAGCACATATCCCAGTAGCCATCAGAGGACTGACATCATCATCTCACTTCTGCAGCCTCTGGAAAACTCCACTGTATTCTCAAAAAAGAGTGCAAAGGGCAAGTAATCTTTAGTGTTGTTATGAAAATGGGTTTAACCTTGCTGACCCACTGAAAGGATCTCTGGCACTCTTAGAGGGCCCCAGACCATACTTTGAGAACCATTGTCCTAAAGAAAGGATTCAGTTTAGAGAGATGAGGCTATGAAATCCTGCGTTATACATATTGAATTATAGTCTAAGCATCATTTCAAAGAATATTGGTTGATGGACTTGCCTGAGTCTGATACCTCTCTGTGCAGAGAGGTGCCAGGTGGTAATTTTGAGCAGTATACTTAGAGTGCTATTCATGTCACCAGTGGAAAAATTTCTTAAGCTCATTAGTAACCTCACTTCTTCTTGTTTAGTCAGTAAGTTGTGTCTGATTCTTTGTGACCCCATGGGCTGTATCCTGCTAGGCTCCTCTGTCCATGGGCTTTCTCAGGCAAGAATACTGGAGTAGGTTGCCATTTCCTTCTCCTGGAGGTCTTCCCAACCCAGGGATCAAACCCACGTGTCCCGCATTGGCAAGTGAATTCTTTACCACTGAGCCACAGGTCCTGGTTTCTTTCGCTGGGCTTCACTCTCTCCAACTTTGTAGAATCATGGCAGTTTGTACTCTTGTTTGCTGACCACACTCTTAACAGTTTGTGTTCGCTTGTTACATGGTGCATGGTCCATCGTACCCAGCCAGGTCAGCTCACCTCTCAGGTCTGCTCCACCACACCAGCACTGCCATACGTGTCCACTCCTCACAGCAGCTCCACTTGTTAGTGTGCTGTTCATGTACTGCTCTGAGGGCTTCCCTTGTGGCTCAGCTGGTAAAGAATCTGCCTACAATGTGGGAGACCTGGGTTGGGAAGATCCCCTGAAGAAGGGAAAGGCTTCCCACCGCAGTATTCTGGCCTGGAGAATTTCGCAGAGTCAGACACAACTGAACGCCTTTCACTTTTCACGTGCACTACTCCGAATAGTACTTAACTCTGGGTGCCACATTTTAAGAGACACTGACAAACTAGAGACCTGCCAGATGAAGGTAACTAAACCGAGGCATCCACAGACCGCTGTTGGACAGTATGCCCTCCGTCCATTCTAGCTTCGTGTCTTGCACTCTCTCTTCAAGTAGCCTGAGTTCAGCTCATGCTAAATCATCCACAGTCTCTCAAATGTGGGTCTTCTTTCAGAGTTTCATTCTTTTGCACAGACCTTTTCCATGTCTCTTGGCAGTGGGTTCCTACTTTAACTTCAAGACCCAACTCAAATGTTTTTTCCTCCCTTAAATATCCCTTAACTTTGCTAGTTATTTTACCTCTAGGTTCTTGCGGAACTTATACAAGGCCGGATTGTTCATTAATCAAACTATAATCCTGTCCAAGTGTCACCAGACCTTTTCTGTAAATGACCATATAGTAAATAAACACTTTAAGTTTTGTGGATTTTGTATGTTTCTCTCTATAAGAATAGCTCACCTTTGCTTACAAAAAACAGCCACAGATAATATGTACGTGAACGAGTTTGACTATGTTCCAATAAAACTTTACACAGACACTAAAATTTGAATTTCACATAATTTTCATGTCAAGAAACCTTCTTTTGACAACCCTCCCCCAACCATTTAAAAATATGAAAACCATTCATAATTCCTGGTCTATGCAGAATCAGGCAGCAGGTTAGATTTGGCCCACTGGCCATAGTTTGCCAACCCTGGATCTAATCAATTTGTTTATTCTTTCAATCACTCATGTATTCATTCATTTATAGAGTAAACACTCATTTACTGGATACGTAGGCACTATTGATACAGGGGTGAGAGAGACAGACATATTATGAAGGCAGAATCTTCTGTGTTAGACTGAGTTTGCTGAATTCAGAGACTTTCTATTGCATCTCTGCCCCCCAAGAATAGTACATTTCCTGGTACGTTTTGAGATGAAGTAATTAATGATTCAACAAAGGAATGAACAAAGGAATAAGCAGTTATTTCTTTGCTAATTATTTCTCCTGTGACTTATGATTATGCTGTCTTATAATGTAAATGTGAAAGAGAAATTCTACTAAAGACAAGTGAGTGATAGTTTTTTTTTTTTTTTTTTTTTTTTTTGTTTTATGTGGTAAATTTTTTAAATAGGTTTTTTTGGAAAGATTTTTGTTTTGNCTGTGACTTATGATTATGCTGTCTTATAATGTAAATGTGAAAGAGAAATTCTACTAAAGACAAGTGAGTGATAGTTTTTTTTTTTTTTTCTTTTCTTTTGTTCTAAGTGATAAATTTTTAACAAAGGTTATTTTGGAAAGATCTCTGTTGAGTCTAGATATGAGGGTAAAATTTACATTTTGTCTGTTTTGTTGATAAGAGCGCCATCAAAGTGATGTAGTTTAAGATGTATTGCTATTCTATGTGATAAATATTCTATATAATTTTTGGTATGAACCTTCTAATTAGCATTTAACTTTTATAATACAGTCATAAGGTAGATGGATAACTGATGGAGGGGAAGTTTTTAACTAAAGGGACATTTTCTCTCATTTGAATGTGCTGGATGACATCTTTATATCCTGTAAAAGGGGTATTTTAAGAATTAAAACCTTAGGTTGAGTTACAGTAGCACATAAGTATCGAAGATTCATTTACTCATAGAGATTAGCTTCTCTCTTAAATAGCACATTGCGTTTATGTGGTTTTTCAAGATATTAACAGTACAGCCTTCAAATACTTGTTACTTCAAGTAGTTTTAATCATGAAAATGTGATAATGCTTATTTTCTTTTTATAGGCGAGATAAACTTTGGATTTGCATGGAGTTTTGCGGAGGTGGTTCCTTACAGGATATTTATCATGGTAAGACCAAAAGCTGTATGTTAACGAGATTAAGTAGAATTTCTTAAAATACCGTTATTTACTATATTAAACATCAGTGTTTTGTGGAAAGTATGTTTTATCATTATACTATATGGATACATAAGGAAATTTAAGATACATACAGGCGAAAGGAGCATTTGCTTTCTAAGTTAGAAAGCTGCATGCAGTGGAATTATTTGCTAATTCTAAAGAAGGCATTTTATATATAGTTAATTCAGTTGGCATAGGAAACAGGAAATGATAGATTTTTCAGAAGTGTTTTAGAAGGTATAATGAAGAAAGTGGGCTTTAAATTGGTCTTTACAAGATCGGTGAACTTTGGGTACAAAGAAGAGAGCGATGTGCGCTCCTGGGGGTGAAGCAGCAGCACAGTGACATGAAGGTGTGACTCGAGATCGCTCTCACTGTCTGGGGTGTGTCTGGGATCAGATCCAGAGAGCCTCGAAAGCCAGAAAGAGTGACTCACCAGGGAGTCTAGTGGCTAAGACTCATTGCTTCTACTCCAGGGGGCTTGGGTTCAATCCCTGGGCAAGGAACTTACAAAAAAAGGCCAGAAGGAAAAACATGAGAATATTGAGTATTTCTGCTTTGTGAAAAGTTACTTATTTTCTGAGAATGTTTTTTATTAAGTGTGGCTATTCTTTGTATTTGAGAATTTTTTCCTTTTTACTAATAACATTTTGATTCAGTGAAAATTGAAAAATATTTGGCACCATTTGCATTACAGAACATAGTGTTTCTGGAAGTTTGTTATAAATTTTAAAAGCTATTTTCCCCTTTTATTGTCTTCATTTGGACTAATTTCTCTACTATGGTTTCCATACTTATTGATTTAATTTCCTTCTTTCTGAAGTTTTTTTCAACTAAATCTCCTGGTGGTAAACTCAGTCTTTGATCCTCATTCTTAAATGATAGATCAAGCAGACATAGGCACATTTTATCTGCTGACAGATGTATTCTGTCAGCATTTCAAAGATAACTGGCCCATTGCCTTCTAGTTTCTGTAGTTTTTGGTACCTTCTGCTAACTATTGATCCTTTGCAGGTAATCTTCCTTTCTTTCTAATTGCTCTTAAGATTTTTCTCATTTCTGGTGTTTCTAGTATCTAAATGTAGATTACTTTTCCTGCTTGGGACTTAGAGTGCTTATCTATGAGATTTAGTTTTTTTATCAAATCTGACAATGGCTAATTACTGTCTCTTCAAATAGTTTCTCCTTCAGTTTCTATGATTGCTCCTTCTAGAATTTCCATTCCATGTCTCATAAAGTCACCTTCATATTTTCCAGTTTTTAGCCCCTCAGAACACTGAGGATACTCATAGCCATCTTCCAGTTCACTGATTGTACACATGTGATAAGTACATCCATTAGGTTTTAATTTTTGGTGACTGTATTTTTCATTTCTAAAAATTGATTCTGTTTCAGGTTTCCTTCAATTTTTTGTCTTATTCTTTTCTTTTAATTTTTCATCCGTTCTTTTACACCTTTAGGTTTTTGAAGCATACTTATTTTTCAGTCTTAGATTGCTTTATAATTTCATCAGATATATATGATTCATCTCAGATGTCTGATTCTGCTTTCTTCATTAGGAAAAGCCAGTTGTTACAGAAACAGGTTGTCATGTTATCTTTCCATATCAACCTGCTGATGGAGATGACATACTAATATGAATTTGTTGGTGCTGATGGGTTTATGAAGAACCTATGGAAGAAATAATTCTGTATTAACTTGGGTGCTGTCAGACATACATGCTGAGGATATACATGCTTATACACAGCTCCAAACCCTCTTTCTCTGCATTCACGCCTTTGGTTTCACCTAGGTTTCTACCAAGTAACCTCCTCATGGCAATCTATACTTCTCTTTGGCTGCAGTCTACAGTGCTGTCTACTCACATAACCATATAAAACGTGTACTTCCATTTCTCTGTGTGTGTGTGTGTGTGTGTCTTCCTCCTCTCTCTCTCTTTCTCATCATGTTGTCATTCCATTGGGAGTAGTATAAAATATGCTGGATTACCTTGTTTGGTCAAAGAGATGTTCTACTTTTCTAATAACCACAGTGCTTATGGGGTTTTTGTTTGTTTCTTTGCTGGCATATACAAATTATATTCTGATTCATTATGCAATTTTTTTTTTTACTAAAGCGGCTTTTTAAAAATTATTTCTCTTTATTTCTAAAGTACCATTAAGTGAATTTTTATATTTTTTTCTTACTGTCCTTAATTCCATCATCTAGTCAGTGTGGTTTTCTTAAATTTAAATCTTCTTAAAAGGTGAACCATATTAGTTATCTGTTGCTGTGCAACAATGATCTTAAAATTCGTTGTCTTAAAACAAACATTTGTTATCTCACAGTTACTAAGGGTCAAGAATTAAGAATGGCTTAATTGGATGATTTGCCTTGTAGGACAGGCTAAAACATGCATAAAACATTTGGTCCATGCTAAAAGTCCTTGTGATTTGGTCCTGTGCAGTGAGCATATCTGTTCATGCCACATGGTTTTATGTAGGACCTGATATCAGTCATCTTTTAGCATGGACCAAATGCCTTAAGGACATTGTGGGCAGGACCAAATATGAACAAATACCAAGAGCCTTTTGGTGTGAATTGAAAGTCTTATAGAGGTTTTAGGCAGAACCAAATGTCTGCTAAAATGGGTGATTTTAGTTCATGGTCACTCATGAAGTTGTAGTCAAACTCTTGCCTGGAACTGTAGTCATCTGAAGGCTTGACTAAGGTAGAAGGATTTACTTTCTAGATAATTCACTTACATCAGTATTCACAGGAGGTCTCAGTTCCTTACCATGTAGATTTCACCATAGGACAGCTTGAGTCTCTTCATAGGATGGCAGCTGATTTCTCCTAGAGGAAATGATCCCAAAGAGCAAGGAAGAAGCCACAGATTTTTTATGATATAGACTTAGAAATTGTATTCTGTCACTACCGTTACAGTTTGTTCTTTAAAAGCAAGTCATTTTGTCCAGCCCACTCTCAGGAAGGGAATTAAGTTGCAACTCTTGAGGGGGCTGTATCAAAGAATTCATGGACATATTTTTGACCACATGGCTGGGGGCAGTGGGGCAAATCCTTCTCCTCTCCTTTTGTTTACTTTTCTTTGCAGAACTAACATTGGAACTTTATACTGTTGCAACATAATAGATTTTTTGGTCTCTGTTTTTCATTGAACATTTTTTTTTTTTCTGTTTGATGTCCTTTAACAACTTTCTACACTCTGTTAAATCATTTATGTTGAATTTTTTTCTCATTCATTTCATAATTTTGAGATCATCTTCAGTGGGAGTTCCATATGACTTTAAAGAGTGTGTCCTTTCAACAATATTGGATTCTTTTCCCCAGGGCTCCAGTGGCCTCATTGTTTTCGATATATATTTGAAATCTAAACCTCGGTGAAGAAGCAACCTTATGAATTCCAAGAGAAGATATCTTTTTCCCCTGTCCAGATCCCAGGCCATGACACATCCCTAGTCACCTCCTGGTGCTTATCTGCTATTTTAATGAAGATGTAGCCCTTTGAGGATTCTGGTTTTATGTGGGTGTTTGTTTTAACTCTTCCTTTGCAGGCCTATAACCTTTCCTTCTGTGCTCATGTAGGGGATAAAACTAAAGCCATAGCTTACTAAGATTGGCCTTCTCCTAAGAGACAGCTAGAATATTTGACATTTTTACCATTCTGTTTTTCATTTCTCTTTTTGCTTTTGGCTTCTGGGCAAGTGTCTTACTATTTATAAACTTAGCTAGGTATTTTAAAAATTATTTTAAAATGTTTACCTGATGTTACTTTCAGGGTTTTCAAGTTATCTTATTTGTCATATTGTGGGAACAGACTTGTCAAGAAGGCCTTTCTTACTGGATGAGACTAGGCTTATAAACCACAGAAATTAGTTACTATATGGTTTATCCTCAGACATTGAAATTTAGCCTTGTCCCTAAAAGAATCTAAGTGAAATAGATTCTTCTCTCCCACAGTTGTAAAATACAAGTAGTCTGAACTACACATTTTTACAAAACGTTTAAGTTTGTCAAAGTGGGAGATCACTATGTAGTATATGATTTCATTGTTGGGATTTAATTCAATTTCTGGAATAGTTTCTCCCACGTAACTTACTTCTTATATTCTAGAGTGATTTAATAGTGAAAAAGAAAAAAACTGTTTGAATGTTTTTCATAGTCAGCAGATGCACACAGAGGAAATACTATTCAAATATTATGATATAATTAAACTATATATATATGTGATATATATATATATATAGAGAGAGAGAGAGAGAGAGAGATGGAAAGATGTCCGTGATAAGGAAAAAAGGCAAGTTCCAGAATTGTATGTGTAATATGATTCCATTTATGTTTATGTGTGTGTGCACTGCCTACCTGCACTGTATAAAACATCTGTGTATAAAGTCATTGGGTAGAGATAGGCCACACTGTTAATTTGTTTATTATTGAGTAATAGTGGTTTGAAATTTTTTATAGTGAATATGTGTACTTTCACATCTATAAAGCAAATAATTTTAGGGGAAAAGTATTATTTTTAACTTAGCCAATAATACATGTTATGTCAGTTTGTTTTTTTTTTTTTAAGTTTTAATAAAAACTAGTTAAACATCTTGGCTGTGCTTTCTTTAACATTTAAGAGGTATTATGATCAGGTGTAAAAAATGAAAATGTAAATTAATTTCATTGACTATTTCACTGTTTTATTCATTCTGTGAACATTTAGTCAGTAGCCTTTCCATGCCAGGCACTGTTCTAAACACTGGGAATACAATGAGTAAATCAGATTTTTTTTAATTCCTGCCCTCATGGAGCTTACATTTTAGTAGACTTTAAAATATTAAGTCTGTTGCTTAGTGGAACTTTTACAACTTTGTCTTTTATTGAAAAAACACACTTCGAGTAATTTTATTAACATTAATTTTCTCCTCTTATAGTAACAGGACCTCTCTCAGAACTGCAAATAGCGTATGTTAGCAGAGAAACACTACAGGTAAATTCAATGCTAATTGAAAAGTAATGTTCTTTATTAAACTAAATGTTTGATTATTGTGTATAAGCTGTTAAGTAGAATAAGGATTAAATATTCCAATTTGGAAAATTCTTGAATTTGCAAATTATATTTGCAAATAAACTATTTAAAGCTTTAGTATGATAATATGCCTCATAAAATTGGATTTACTTATTTACTTTTATATATCTCTTAGTACCAAAGAAAGTCTTGAAAATTAAACGCTCTTATGGAATTGAAACTCATTCTGATACTAATTGGATATTTATTTTTTAAATGTTATTTCAAACTGAGCAGAGTTTAGTGAAAATTATTTGTCTTAGGAAAATTAGCAGTTCAGAGTGAGCTCTGCTCTTTCATTTTCTTGATTCTTTTATCTTTTTGGATATTCCAGTAAAATAAAGTGATTGTCCCTAGAGCTTTCTGTGATGAGTAAATAAGTAAGAGAGACTACTACTCAGTTAACCACTTTAAATCCTAGAGTGTTTTTTGTAGTAAAGTCTTATTACTGTTTCTGCCTTTTTTTTTTTTTGAAACTCCAGGGATTATACTATCTTCACAGTAAAGGAAAAATGCACAGAGATATAAAGGTATATATCATATGTTTACTTAATGGCCCTCTTCTTCTTCTTAAAATATTCTGATCAAACTGAGCAAAATTGTCTCAGTTATTCTATTTGATGAATTTGTTGTCTTAATATGTTACTATAATAAAGTTGAGTGATACTTTGAAGATTTTCATTATTTTTTTTTTGTAGCAGCTCTATTGAGATATAGTTTACATACCATCAAATTCATGCCTTTTAAAGACAACAATTGTGGATTCATGGTTTAATAACACATTTTATCTTGTTTGTAGTTATTTATTTATAAAATGTAAATTAAGTCCGTAACTTCCACTAATTTACAGTCTTTAGGAAGTTTCTGGTTGGCCAAAATGTTTGTTCAGGTTTTTTTCTGTAAGATGTTTAGTAAATTTTGGCAGTCTTAAGGAACTGTCTTTAATAATGTATCAAGATGGATAAATTAAACCTTGACCTTTTCTGCTAGTCTTTAACTGGCAGGGGGAAAGCAGGTGCGCCAGACATGCTTGGTAAAACACCCCCGTGGTAGGACTCAGGTTATTTCCAAAGATAACTGACATCTCCTTTCTTCTTCCTCATCCACCTACCTCCTGCTTTTTCATTCCCCCTTTTGTTTCCTGAGGTTTTCTCTAACAAAGGTTCTAGCCTTTTGAGGGGGAGGGGTGGATCGTGTATTCTTTGAGTCTCTGATGAAAGCCATGGACTCTCTCCTCACAAAATGCCCTTATGCACGTGCCTTCAAACTGTGCATGAAATTTCAGTGGACTCTCAGATCACCTGCTGAGATCCTCTGCTTTAAGTATGGTTCGTAAGCCAGTTAAAAGACATAAGAAAAGAGCCTTGGATTCAAAGGTAGGAGGGATCCTATTGGCACTTCAGTGATCTGGAAGAAGTGAAAGATTTTTGTTGGAAATGGAGGTTGGAATGCTTTCTAAGCAGAGGGAACAGTGTGGTCAAAGATACAGAGATTAGAATTTTGGGGTCATTTTAGGGATTGTAAAGTCCGCATCTTACAGGTTTAAGAGAAGAAACTGTAGGAGAGTGTTAAGAGATCGGGTTGGCCAGGAGGTTTGGTGCTCCATTATGCAAAAACTTGTGTGCTAGACTCCAGAGTTTGGGCCTGATTAGCTAGATTCTGGCCATTGCCACTATTTCTCCCCTGTCTAAGCCACTTATGGAATAGCCTTCTAACTGGTCTTCCTGCTCCCATTCTTGAGTGATCCTATAAGCAGTTCTCTACCTCACAACCGAAGTGACCTTTTTAATTCAGATCTTGTCACCCTTCTGCTTATAAACTACCACTGGCTTCCCATGATACTCCACATATATTCAGATTTTTTAACGTGACCATTAAAGTTATGCATGATTTGGCCCCTGCTTTCCTCTCTGACCTCATTTCACACGTCTCTTCACTTTACTCATTCTGTCCTAGCCACACTAAACTTGCAGTTCCTGGAACATGTCAGGGTCATTCTGGTCCCAGGACTTTGTATTTGCTTTTACTGGAATGTTCTAGATTTTAGCATGACTCTTACCCTCTCTTCATCTGAATCTCTGGGTAATTATCACTGCCTTAGAGAGTACTTTTCTTCCAGCTTTATCTTCAGAGCACTTACCTGTGTCTGTCTTTGAACCATTTGTTGGTTCATTCATTCATTCATTCGTGTGTGTTCATTTTTAGATTTTCTTTCTCTCTTACTTGGACGTAAGCTCCATGAGAGCTGTAACTTTTTTGTTACTATAACCCCAGAGCTTAAAATAGCATCTGGTTGGTGGTAGTCTCTCAGGGAGAGAGGGATAAATGGGTGTGTAGATGGATGGATGGATAGAAGGAAGGAAGCATCATAACCACAGGTGACATGATATAAACTGTAATTAAAATAATCTGGAGAGAACAAATCAAAGACTCTGCAAGAGTCTAGATAGCTAGGGCCTAATTCAAGTTGAAATCGCTACTCTAGTGTTTTTTTCCTTTTCCTTGTCTCTCCCATTTCTCCTTAGAGCTGCGGTAATATCAGGGGGTGCAGATTTTGGTTATTTCTTCCTCTTTGGGGTGGGGAGGGATTTCCTGATATTTTTTCCCTAAGCTTACTCTTATGTAATTGATTGCATCCTGAACCATAGAGGCTGCTTACTTTTGCTTTCTCCTTTAAAAGTTGCCCAAGGAGGAGGGGATGCAGCGTATAGAGGCAGTATTTCTATTTAACATTTTAATTGGGCATACTTTAAATCATAAGTATTTCTAGGTCTGAGGTTGCCATTTGTTATTTTAAATGTGTATGTTTAGTGTATTATATGTGCAGTCTGATAAAATGTTTCCTTAACTAAAATGTTCTCACTTTGAAGGGAGCTAACATTCTATTAACGGATAATGGTCATGTAAAATTAGGTAAGTATTTTTGAGTTTCATCATTTACATAAATTTATTTCAAAGCATAGTAAGTTTGTTTTACTCTGTAGGACTAGGTTTCTCCTTTCAGCAGTGTCTATATATTTTTAGGTAGACATTTCATTGCAGGACATAACATATATAATCTCTCTGTATCTGTTTCCTCTTCTCTTAAATAGGAATCAGATTTGTCCTTCACATATGACAGATTTGTTATAAATAATGGTTGATGATATAATGAATAGTGAAATAATATACCCTGAAATTTCTTTCACCTCTAACCCTAAAAGAATGGGACGTCTAGTAAGAAATCTGTACAAAATATCCCCGGTAACCAGAAACAAGGCAAACAGACAAAATCAAAAAATCAATAATGCCAAAAATCCTACCTACTTACGTAAGCTTTTAAAATAAAACACAGTATTAACTTACATAAGAATGCTATTTAGATGCTAAATGGGCGCTTATTTTGTAACTTTTGGTTGTCACCTTATGATTAAAGCAGTTCAAAACCTAAATTATAACTTAATTTGAAAGTTTAAGATAGAAAACATGTACAATATAGTAACTTTATAAAATTGTGTCTGTTAGGTTTGAAACAATTATTTTTAACTACATGCCACTATAAAATCAAAATTCAAATATTTATTTTCTAAAAATAAGATAAAACTATTTTGATCTATAGCCTATAATAGGACGAAGCAAATTTAAAAGTACAATAATTTGCATAAAAAAATTTCCTTGAGAAAAGCAGCTATCTGTTGATGGCTTAGTGAACAGTTTCCATCTGCAATTTAATGTTTTGTGTCAATCTTATGTGCCTTAGAGACCTATGTATATCTTTAGTTTGTAAAGATTTATAAATCATTCATTAAAAAACTAGAAAATACAGAATTCAACATACTTAAATAGCAACATAAAAATAAACTGACACAAAGATAAATTTCTTGATAGTGATTGACATTGGTATTAGAATGTATTGCCAAGGTAAGATTTTTATAAAAAGTCTGTTTCAGTGTCATTTCATGGTAGATTTGCCAGTAGAGATTTCTTTTTTTTTTTTTAATGTCAGCTGTCATGTGTATGGCAGGAAATGAATGGAATTCCTACTTAAGGTCCCTTCCAGCGACTTTCCTTGAATTTCAGGTCCTGGGAATTAGAAATTATAACATTAAGTCTGTCAGGTTAGAGTCTCTCAGTTGTTTCTTCATCAAAATTATTGATCTTGACTTTTGTTGTCGCTTGATTCACGTGGGGATGTATGGGAATCCACATGGCTATCATGCACCGTATTTTGTGATATTTTAATGCTCAGTTCAGTTTAGTCACTCAGTCGTGTCTGACTCTTTGCGACCACATGAAACGCAGCACGCCAGGCCTCCCTGTCCATCACCAACTCCCGGAGTTCACTCAGATTCACGTCCATCGAGTCGGTGATGCCATCCAGCCATCTCATCCTCGGTCGTCCCCTTCTCCTCCTGCCCCCAATCCCTCCCAGCATCATAGTCTTTTCCAATGAGTCAACTCTTCGCATGAGGTGACCAGAGTACTGAAGTTTCAGCTTTAGCATCATTCCTTCCAAAGAACACCCAGGACTGATCTCCTTTAGAATGGACTGATTGGATTTTAATGCTAGTCCACTTAAAGATTTTAGAGTGATGTTTGAGAATGTCTCATTTCTATGAAATTAATTAAAATAATTATTGAAAATTTTTCATTTTACTTTCAGTTTTATTTTCTAAATGTTTCTCTCTTTTTTTTAATAGCTGACTTTGGGGTGTCTGCTCAGATAACAGCTACGATTGCCAAACGGAAGTCTTTCATTGGTACACCATATTGGTAATTTTATTTTGACTGATAATTTAACTTTCTGTTTTTCTATCGTTATTGTATGCAGTGTTTATTTAAAAATTGAATGGTCTAAAACAGATTAAGGAGGTCATCAACAGGCCAAGTAATTTAGGCATATAAACTGTGGATGAATTACATAATCATTGATGGAATATTCTACCATGTTATTTTTCATTAAGTGGAAAAGGCATTAAAGATTGATGTGGCTTTTAGAAAACCTGATACAAACCTGATAGTTTCAGTTTTGCCCCCAAAACCCTCAACTCTTGGTCCTGCACATATTACATGTATTTTCATAGATCAGCCCATATTCTGACGCATTTTTCAACATTTTATTATTCACAGTATTCTCTTGCTCAAAACTTTTTGAACCAACTAGTTGGAAGGAACCTAGTCATCAATAAAGTGATAATTGGCTTACATTAAATTCTGCTTATTTCTGGGATTCTTGGCTTGCTCGTTGGTTTTTCCTCCACGCGCTCTTAGATTTGTCCTTTCTCCTATTTGCCACATCATTTACTATTATTTGACTTCTGTCCAAATATGTCTTCTAGATTTTTCAAAGATGATATGTTTATATTTCTCTTTTTGTTATCATTATTTGGGGTTGATTTCCGAGAGGAATAAGAGATTAAAGAGTTATCTGTCACAACTCTTTTTAGGAACTCTGTCTCCCCAGTTTAGTTTTAAACATCTGGGGGAGCTCTCATTCAGTTTCCAGGATCTAACATGATTCTCCTCCGACTCTTCAACTCTCTTTCTCATGTCATGTCTTTCCCACCTAAACTCTAGGGATGTAGAATATTTACAGAGTCTCTCATTCACTGTCACCAAGGTTGGCAGTTATTTCAGTTAATTGAAAAAAGTCTGTGATATTGGCAAATCTCAAAATTAATACACTACACATGTACCTTAAACATTTTATTTCAATTTAAGGTGAATGTACTTTTTTTTGGCAGGGGACAGTCTTCTGATATAGGATCAAGGCCTTTTCTTTGTGCAGATAACTAGTAGATGTATGCAAATGAACCATATTTTTTAGTTTGTGTTTCTCTAAAGTCTAGTGAGAGCCTAGCCAGTCGAGTTTGTTGAGGTATAAACTTAACATTATTAGGTATACGATTCTATGAATGTTGAGAAACTCTGTGGTTGTGAAAAATGCCACCACAATCACTGTAAAACATAGGTTTCCATCACCCAGGAAAGTTTCCTTTAGTCGCCTTTTCATAAATTATTTTTGCCCATCTCTAGCCTCTGGCAGCACCTGATCTGACTTTTGTTTCCTATAGTTTTGCCTTTTCCCCCAGAGTCATGCAAATGGAATCATGCAGTCTGTAGTCTTCCTAATCTTTTATAGCTGTCATGTTCTTAACCTGGTTTGCCAGATTTTTTTGGTTTTTCGTCTTTAGAAACTTGTCTTCAAGAATCTTTTCTAAAGCATACATTTTCGTTTTCATGACACCTTATTCTTTTTAACCTTCATAATAAATTAGTTTTTGTAATATTTAATTCATAGTAACAAATGTAACAAACAGCTTCACAGATGCCTCAGTTGGCTGTGGTAAGGATGCAACCTAATTGGCAGGAGTAGAAGTGCACAGGGTGGAGTCTGCCACTCGTATTTTTGTAGAGGAAGGGGGAGCATCACCTGTGAGCTCGTTAAGGTGCTGCCTGTGTGCACCTTCATCCTCTATAGGGCATTTCCACAGCTATCAATAAAGTTACAACCGTCATCCTTAAAAATTCACTTTTCTTATGATAATTTGGATAGTCAGAAGAGCTACTTTAAAGTTAAAAACCATCTTAAGATCAAGGGTTTAGAAAATTAGAACGAGTTTTATTGCTTGTTTGTTAACTTGACTGACTTGCTTGACTTTCCTGAAATAATACTGGGAAACATTCTTGTAAGGCTGCCTAGTTAAATCATACTTTTTTTTTAAAATCATACTTTTGATATGTAAGAGTTGAAGTGTTTACCTCATGTAGTTATTTTCAAAACTACTGCTTAGGATTTGAAATTTTTTATATTTGAAAATCAGTGTAAGTATTTAATAAAATATAGATTTATAGAGATAGAATAAGGCTACAATAAAGTTGAAAGAAACAAAAAATTTACTGAATTTAGGTAACTTTCCTCTTAGTAAATATATTTCTTTAAAAAAAGCAGACACTCATTTTTATAACTTTCTACACACCAAGTTTATAGTAAATACTAGTTAAATACTAAATCAAGATTCTTGGTAAATAGTTTTGGTCAAGTGAAAACAGTCAGAGACCAGATGACAGTTATTGATGTAAAAAGGAAGAGCTAAAAATGATAAATTATTTATTACAATATGTTATTTCTCTATAGAATTTTGCATATACAGAGGAAAGATTGGGATTTGCACAAATTTAGTACATGTTGCTATATTACATTTGTAAATTGTTAAAAACCTTTATACTAAATAGCTAACTTAGCAAAGTAACAGATGAGAAAGCAGTAGAGGCTTGGGATGGGGAGGGTCTTACGAGATGTCACGATCTCATCTTATGAGATGTCACGATCTTGGGAAATACGAGCCACCTTTAAGTACTACATACTTATTTTTCAGATGTCAAGGTCTAAGTAGGCCTCAGCTTACACAGTGATGGTTCCATGTGTCTGGTGGGAATAAGAGGATTAAAATACAGTAAACAGTTTTTTCTTTTCTGGAATATTTCCTTCAGGATGGCTCCAGAAGTCGCAGCTGTTGAGAGGAAAGGGGGGTACAATCAGCTGTGTGATCTCTGGGCAGTGGGGATCACCGCCATAGAACTTGCCGAGCTGCAGCCTCCTATGTTTGACTTACACCCGATGAGGTCAGTGTATCGTACCTGCAGAATGCTGTGCTTAAATTAAGGTCCCATCCCCCTCCCACTACTATTTACCGTGTCATGACCAAATAGCATTCTTAGTTTTGCTTCACCTTATTTGGGAATAGTAGTAGTAGAATTAATGTTTTATACTAAAGTATACAGTCTTAAAATGCTGTGTAATGATTGTTGTTTTTTCAGAGCATTATTTCTAATGACAAAAAGCAATTTTCAGCCTCCTAAACTAAAGGATAAGATGAAGTGGTAAGTATTTTTGTGCTATTTACTTTTACTTTTAGTCATGAGCAAAAAACAGAATTGAAATTTTAAAATCTGATTTTCAAAATTTCTTAGGTCAAATAGTTTTCATCATTTTGTGAAAATGGCACTTACCAAAAATCCAAAGAAAAGACCTACTGCTGAAAAGTTACTGCAGGTATAATTTTTGCCCTGAAAAATGTCTTTTTTTCAAAAGGTAAGATGTCACTTAATCAAGACTTCTAATAAGTACTATGTTGTTTTATTTTTATAGCACCCATTTGTCACACAGCCTTTGACACGGTCTTTGGCAATCGAACTGTTGGATAAAGTAAATAATCCAGATCATTCCACTTACCATGATTTTGATGATGATGATCCTGAGGTAGGAACTGTTTTTACCATTTTTACCAAGTGATATATGTAATGTATGTGTGTATAAGTATATACATCTCAGAATCAGTTTGCTTAAGGTCTGGGTCTAATTTAAATAAACTCTTGAGGGAAGAAATACCCCTTGATTTTGCCTATCCTAGAGAAGTCATGAGCTGAGTTTTTTCTGTTGACTACTTTAGAAGACTATTTTCTGAAAAGATTAAAGGTAAAGGGTGCATTTGCGACCCCATGAACTATAGCCTATCAGGCTCCTCGATCCATGGGATTCTCCAGGCAGGAATACTGGAATGGGTTGCCATTTCCTTCTCCAGGAGATCTTCCAAACCCAGGAATTGAACCCGGGTCTCCCACATTGTAGGCAGACACTTAACCATCTGAGCCACCAGGAAAGTCCCATAGTAAAGGCAGAATCATCTAATCCACTTCTTGAAATTACTCTAGTTGTTTTAAAGTAGTCATTTTAGATGAAGTTGCCAAATAAATAACCCATTGTAAAAGAGAACACAAATGGGAACCACGTATACAAGTGAAGTGAAGTGAAGTCGCTCAGTCGTGTCCGACTCTGCGACCCCGTGGACTGTAGCCTACCAGGCTTCTCTGTCCACGGGATTCTCTAGGCAAGAATACTGGAGTGGGTTACCATTTCCTTCTCCAGGGGATCTTCCCAACCCAGGGATCGAACCCGGGTCTCCTGCATCAGAGGCAGATGCTTTAACCTCTGAGCCACCAGGGAAGCCAAGATGTTAGAATATACACAAAATTTCTGTTCTGTTTTCTTCTCTAAAAGAATCCATATACAGTACTTCATGAGTTATTAGTGGTTAGTGGAAAGTATAGGATTGACTTTGTTGGTGACTAATATCCTAATTGTCTGCTATGTTTATCCAGTGTAATTGGAGAATTAATTAACCCTAGTGTGATGGGAGAATAGATATAAAAGGAAGCTTTCACTTTGGTTTGCATATTTAACATTCCTAACTCAGCTAATAATTGTGACACCAAAGATCAACTCATATATGTTACATGTCAGGATTCTGTTACTGAGTGTGTAGCTGAGGTGGATAGTCTTGAACTTGACTGGCTTTTAGAAGGTACTTAAAATGATGTCAATTTCAGTGATGATAGTGAAGAAACTATGGCTCTTGGTGGTCAGAAAGATGGTCTCAGCTTATCTTGGGTCAGACAACCTTTCTATCAATTCACCACTGTTCTAACTTATATTTATACAACTGTAAATAAGCCACTGTCCTTTTGTTTAAAGGTCTGGAAAGGCATTTGGAAATTTTAAAAACTTAAAAATTATTAAATATTATTGACTTTATACTAGGGAGGAATGGGGTTTTGTTCTTTTGCTTTATAAATTCTTCTTTAATATATAGGTGTTGCCTTGATTTGGATGGTAGTAAAGGACTGTAAAAATGATCAAGTAAGCTGAAATCCTGCAAAGCAATCTAAATTGTCTATAAGGAAAATTACAATTGTTTTGTGATCTTAAAAAATTTTTGTCAGAAGATTAAAATCTCTCTTATTGTCAGTTTTAAATGTAGAGAGAAGTGAAAAATAGTAAAACTCATATATTTAGTACACTGTGATATATTAGAACCTAGGAGAATTGTTTCCTTTCTTTGTTTAAATAACAAAACCACTTTGGTGGATTATTTCACTATCAGGTAGTCTGTTTATTGAGTAGACTGCACAGTGTCTGCCTTCTTCTTGCCATTTAACTTCATGACACAGAGCAGGTATTTTTATGCTTTGGTGAATGTCATTTTCCTACGTTCAGAGCGCCTCTAGCATTTTATCCTTTGAACTCTCAGTGTATGAAATGCTCTCAGTATTCCTGTGATGGGAAGTTTTTTGCTAGTGCCCCTTCTTCTAGGGCATCTTCATCCTTTTTACCAGAACTTCTGTCTTCACTTGTGTCAGGTCCATCCTCACCAAGTTACCAAGTTACATGTTACCATCCTTACTAGGTTACCATGGCTGTATGTCTGCAGTCTCCTGAACAGCAGCAATGTCAGCATTCTCACTATCGTCTGTTTCATCTTGTAATTTCATTTCCAGCATTAATCCAGAGTGCTCGCTTTCTATTTCTTTGCAGCAGTTTTATCTTTGTTGGCTAATTCCTTCTTTCAGTTAATGAGTTTTTGTAAAAATGTCACATGAGTATATTATCCCTGGGAGACAGGGAAACAACACAGCTACACACTTTGCTGTCTGTGCATGACTTGAATAACAGATGCTCAGGGATCAGTCACAGATGTACTTTGAAAGTAGTGATGTGATTAGCCATTGAGCATGATGTACGTCTGTTATTATAAATAGACTATATATAAATTGTCTTGCCTGGTGGCTCAGTCAGTAAATAGTCTGCTTGCAATGAGGGAGGCCCAGGTTCAGTCTCTGGGTCAGGAGGAGCGATCCCTTGGAGAAGGAAATGGCAACCCACTCGAGTATTCTTGCCTGGAGAGTCCCCTGTATAGAGGACCCTGGTGGGCTACAGTCCTTGGGGTCACAAAGAGCTGGACACGACTGTGACTAACACACACACATAAATCTACAGTCATCTGTGGACTGAAGAGCTCACAGTGGAGCTTCTGTCTTAGGCAATTACAATCAATATACTGAATGTTGGTAAGACACTAATATACTGAATAACATAATTAATAATTCATAATATACAATTGATATGTTGGTGACTAAAATTTAAATCATGTTATAGAGGGCTAGTATAATTTAACTATATTCTAGTAACTGAAATTCATGTGTATCAAGATTCAGGACATGGACCACCTGTACTCATTCAGCGCATTAGATGCTGTGCTGTTGTCTCTCACTTCATCCTGTTTATTTGTGCTGGATTATAAAGTCCTTTAAAATGTGTTTAAAGAGGAGAAATAATAAACCAAATGTAGAAGCAAGCTGTAGAATAAAGACTCTTCTGAAATTTTCTCATATGGCAGAGAAAGAAATTTTCTCCTTATCAAGACTATGTTATTGGTATTATAATTATAGGTTAAGGATGGGGGTAGCTTTTCTTTTGACCACAGTTTAAGATCTTTTTATTTTTCTTTTTGATCATACTTTTCCCAGAGAAATTTGTAATAATTTATACATATATACTACAGTATATGTTATGCATAAAAAGTAATATCAAACAGTCTTATTATATGCAAATGATTTGTAATTGCTAAGTGTTTGAATGTGCTTAGTATTTCAGCAGTTGCTGATACTGTATATATATTGTGGAAACTGAATTCTCTTGAAAATATTTAGCACGTGTACTGGTTCTGCTTTCGTCTTTAGTTTTTCTTTAATTTATTATACATTATTCACAGTGGAAGAAAGTCCACTTTTCCTATAGGGTTCCCCTGTAATTTCTACTTTAGAAGTACTGCACGTTGAAGTAATTGTGATTCTGGTTTTTACTTGATAGTATTTTCTTCTATATGTTAACCCATTTACTAGGCACAGCATTGTAAGATTTAATAACTTTATACCTATGAAGCTGGGAAAGTAAAACGATTCTCATAGAAAGGGCAGATTTCATCCTTGTTCGCTGATAACAGCAATATGTGTTACTAATCTAACGTGATACCTATTTTTGCTTGTTTTTGTTCCAAATACTGTTAGCAAAAGTCCAGAGTTTTTCTCATTCTGCAGCTAACTAGCTGAATGTCCTCATTTATAAAATGAAGATAAAGATTTGTTTCACAAGTTTGAGAACAGAATGGGCTGAGGTATATGAAAGCACTTTGTAAACTACAACTCACTGTGTATGTTTGAAGTTTAAATACTTACTTTTTAAAGTTATTTTTGCTTCTGTTTTATTACCCACTGGTGTTTTAATATTTGGGTCTCTCAGATTCGTATCTTTATTTCCTGAGAGATGTCTACACTGAAAATAGTTAACTTGGGTCCTGTTCTTGATTTGCCTTATAGAATCTTAAGAATTCAAGCTCAAGTGTTTACAAATTACATTTTCCAAAAAGATAGATGTAAGAGTGTATCTTCTTCACAGCTAATAACTTCAAAGATAATGTTTCACACACAGGGAGAAAAACCTATTTGGTACGTGAAATAGATGCTGGCATAGAGTATATAGAATGAAATTGCAGAAGCCTTTCAGATAGAGACATTTTTACTCCATAAAGATTGGAGAATGTCCATGTGTTAGTATTAACAGCAAGAAGACCTCACCCCCACTTCCGCTTCCCCCAGGATACCTCTCTCTGAATGTGTCAGTACACATAGAGAGATTTTAATAAAGAAAATTTAATAAAGAAAATAAAGTGCTGCTTCTACAAGAAAAAACATTAAGATTAAGGTGGGGGAGATGTTGTGTTTACTAGGTAAGAAGACCATAAATCATTAATACCTTTAGCATTATTTCATTTCATTTATTTTATCCCTGATATAAGAAGTTGAGGCAGATTATTTTTTTAAGTACAGTTTTCTCCTCTGAAACAGGGAAAGCTTGCTGCAGCTTTTGAACACCTATTGTATTGTCAAAATACTCATTTTTGAATATTTATTTATGTTCAACTCATAAGAACACTCCTGTGTTCACTTATAAGAATATGCCTGCAATGAGTGAGACCTGAGTTCAATCCCTGGGTTGGGAAGATCACCTGGAGAAGAGGAGGGCTATCCACTCCAGTATGCTTGCCTGTAGAATCCCAGGGACACAGGAGCCTGGCAGGCTACAGTCCATGGAACCGCAAAGAGTTGCACACAACTGAGCAACTAGCACTTTCATAAGAAAACTTATTGGGAACCCGCTGTGGATAATGTTTATCCCTGATCTTAAGCTCCCAATTTGAAGAGAAAAGAGTGTTCAGTTTGTGGTTGCCATTTTAAAATACCAATAATAAAGTTGTATTTTGTTCCCATTTTTATGTCAAGTGAGAGCTTTCTTTCATCTGTGGGTAATTCTGTGGACAAGACAGTGACTTGTCCTTGACTTTATTCTTTCCTAGCCTCTTGTTGCTGTCCCACATAGGATTCACTCAACGAGTAGAAATGTGAGAGAGGAAAAAACACGCTCGGAGATAAACTGTAAGTATATATTGTATAGAGTTTGTAATTTAACAATGAAAAATAAGATTTCAAGTTGTAATTTAGTTGCCATTATTTTTGCTCCATTTTCTTCCAAATAGTTTTTATGTTTTAGATGCTTTGAAAGGTAGAGTTTAATTAAGGCAGTAAAAATTTTGTTTTCTTGCTCCTGGGAGCTTTCTGGCGGTGGCTGGGGATGTGTATTTATGTTGTTATTGTTTGGGAAGAGGAATAAAATTCCTAGAGTAGGCAGGATAGAAGGAATCAAGGCAGTGCTCCCTAAACTTCCTTGTTAGTAGCACTTGCCTAGAGAGCTTGCTAAAATGCCCTTTCTGATTCAGTAGTTCTGAGGTGAAGTCTGAGGTTCTCTGCTTCTGACAAGCTCCCAGGTTACATAGAAGCTGATGGCCCAGAAGAGGAGAGGACTGCAAACTTAAAAGCTAAGTAAGGCAAGTAGGGACAGATTCTATCACTATTTAATAGAAAATAAAAAAGAAACGCAAAGATGAATAGATCTGCCTGTGGGGTGGAGTCATACAACTGATTAATAACAAGCCCAAGATCGCTGAGCCTCCAGGCCAGAGGTCTTTGGCTCCGCAGAAGCCACCTCGGCACACCTGTGTGACCCTCACCCTGGAAGTCCTTTGTGAACCTTCCTTTGAAATGGTGGCTGGACCTTACACTGTGTATTAAGTTCTTGGCAGATTTTGGTGCTGGTGCTACCTAGAAATGCTCATATAAGATGGAAATTCTTGAAAGATAAGCACAATCTACTTGGCAAAAAGCCCAGGACTGGGATTTATACTTTGCCTGTAGGCAGTTTTGTGACCATGTTAAATTACCTTTATAGCTCCCACTAAAGCCACATGGTTTAAATTTGCTAATTTCTCCTCAAAAGTGTTTTTCTAAAAATGACAAACTTAGCATGCAAGCATTCCCCATTAAAAAAAAAAAAAAAAACTGTTATTTATTTTATTTAGTATTATTATTTTACTTTGGCTCTGCTGGGTCTTTGTTGTGGCATGCGGGCTTAGTTGACCTGCGGCATGTGGGATCTTCCCAGACCAGGGATGGAACCCACATTCCCTTCATTGCAAAATGGACTCTCAACCACTGGACCGCCAGGAAAGTCCCCCATTATTTTTTAAACTTTAAAAAATTCATTTGTTTTATTTTTGACTGTGCTGGGTCTTCGTTGCTACGTGTGGGGTTTCTCTAGTTGGTGGCAAGTGGGGACCTCTCCCGGAGAAGGCAATGACAACCCACTCCAGTACTCTTGCCTGGAAAATCCCATGGACGGAGGAGCCTGGTAGGCTGCAGTCCATGGGGTCGCGAAGAGTTGGGCACGACTGAGCGACTTCACTTTCACTTTTCACTTTCATGCATTAGAGAAGGAGATGGCAACCCACTCCAGTGTTCTTGCCTGGAGAATCCCAGGGACGGGGGAGCCTGGTGGACTGCCGTCTATGGGGTCGCACAGAGTCGGACACGACTGAAGCGACTTAGCAGCAGCAGCAGCAGCAGGGGGCTACTCCAGTTGTAATACGTGGGCGTCTCGTTGCGGCGACTTCTCTTGTTGCAGAGCATGGGTTCTAGAGCATGCGGCCTCAGTAGTTGTGGTGCAGGGACTTAGTTGCTTGGTGACATGTGGAATCTTTCCAGGCCAGGGATCGAACCCATATCCTCTGTATGACAGGTGGATTCTTAACTGTTGGACCACCAGAGAAGTCCTCCGTTATTTTTTAATATGTGAAAGTAGTTACAATATGTCTTTGTCATTTCTTTAATAATACAAAAGGTGATTAGAGATGCCTTTGTAGTTGATTCAGAAAACCTTATGTGTTCAGTACTATTGAAAATCTAAAGTATTTTCTATTATGTTATCCAGTTATATTTTTAAGTTGTATTGTCAGTCCCTTTATTGCAAAGTACAGTTACCTCTGGGCCCTTCTTTAGAAGTTTGTATCAGTGATTATCAGCTCCTAACTACATATGCATATATGTTCATATATGTTCAGCTAAATACTGTTACCTAGTTTTTCTGAGATTCTGATATGCTCTGTTTTTGGTGGGAGCAGGTAATATGTGATGGACATTTTATCCCCATTTACCAGTAAGAAACGTGTCATGTCCCTCTGGTATGTTGAGGTAGCAACAGGATTAAAATCACCACTTCTTACAACTTGTGGGTTTGATATTTGAGCCTTTAAAATCTTATACATTATACAACATATGCTTTCTTAGGATGTTTTATGATTTTATATGAGATGTTATAAAGAATACACAGTCATACTATTGACAATAAAGACAGGCTTTGAAAAATAACTTATTTGAGTAGTCGTCTATCTTTGTTCCTTTAATAATGTTTTCTGTTTACAATTACATGATGTCTCTTCATGTAACTGAGGTTTTCTGTTTATTAAGCTAGATGGTGTTAAGGCAATGTATGTAAAAACTGACTCACTTTCAGAGAAGTTATTACTTTTTCCCTTTTAGAAAGTCCCCTCTGCCTTCAGTTAAATATGGTAAGCAAAGACTTGCTTTGAGAAGTAATTCTGGGGCTCTTCTTGTCTGCCATAGTAGGATCAGTTTTGACCCTAGTGGTAGTGATGGGTCAGCAAATGATCGTGTCAGAGCTGTTTCAAAGAACTAAGAGGGAGTTTTCATCTGGATGCTGCTGCTTAGTCAGTTCAGTTGTGTCCGACTTTGTGTGACCCTATGGATTGCAGTCCACCAGGCTCCTCTGTCCACGGGATTCTCTGAGCAAGAGTACTAGAGTGGGTTGCCATGCTCTCTTTCAGGGGACCTTCCCAACCCAGGGATTGAACCCAGATCCCCTGTGTCACACGCAGATCCTTTACCACTGAGCCACTAGTGAAGCCCTTTCATCTGGACAGTAAAACATAAATTTATGGTTTGTAACTTGACATATGTTCAAGGAGATAGTAGCAGAAACAGAGATCAAGACCAGTAGATGATTACAGATAAGTAGGAATTTTCAACATTATTAAGAATATCATAAATAGCACTGCAGCCTGGGGTGATTGTCCAGCAGTTATTTGAACAGAAGCTGGAAGGTCCTGTGGCAGAAACTGTCATAACTTTAGGGAAGTTGGAGAGAACAAAAGAGTGATACCAATGTAAGGTGTGAAGAATGAATCTCCAGAGGAACTTTGTGACTTTCTGGGGATGCATTCCCACAGAGTTTAAGGGTGTTGAATACCCGTGACAGTTGGGGTTCTGTCCTTGTTATGAAAGTTAGTCTTAAGACAGTATCACTTAAATCCATGCACCTTATCTTTGACAAAGGAGGCAAGAATATGCAATGGAGAAAAGACAGTCTCTTTAACAAGTGGTGCTGGGAAAACTGGTCAACCACTTGTAAAAGACTGAAACTAGAACACTTTCTAACACCATACACAAAAATAAACTCAAAATGGATTAAAGATCTAAATGTAAGACCAGAAACTATAAAACTCCTAGAGGATGAATGGATAAGAAAGCTGTGGTACATATACACAATGGAATATTACTCAGCCATTAAAAAGAATGCATTTGAATCAGTTCTAATGAGGTGGATGAAACTGGAGCCTATTACACAGTGAAGTAAGTCAGAAAGAAAACACCAATACAGTATATTAATGCATATGTATGGAATTTAGAAAGATGGTAATGATGACCCTATATGCAAGACAGCAAAAGAGACACAGATGTAAAGAACAGACTTTTGGACTCTCTGAGAGAAGGTGAGGGTGGATGATTTGAGAGAATAGCATTGAAACGTGTATTATCATATGTGCAACAGATGGCCAGTCCAGGTTCGATACATGAGACAAGGTACTCAGGGCTGGTGCACTGGGATGACCCTGAGGGATGGGATGGGGAGGGAGGTGGGAGGGGGCTTCAGGATGGGGAACACATGTACACCCATGGCTGATTCATGTCAATGTATGGCAAAAACCACCACAATATTGTAAAGTAATTAGCCTCCAATTAAAATTAATTAATTAATTTTAAAAAGAAGTTAATATAAGAACCAGATGCACTTATCTCCAAATGGAATAACTTTGGGATTTGTACTGTTCACAGAACCCATTAGAAATTTCTCCTTTGAAATTCTAGAAATATCCCTGCTGTGAAAGCTTGCCAGATTTTTTTTTGTTTCGTTTTTATTTTTTGTCTCTGCTTTTAATTGGGGTGTTGGAAAACAATGAAATAACGAAAAGATAGCCCCCTTTTAAACTTTATTACATCCTTCTCACCCAGACATTGGCAAGCTGGTTATTTTGGAGCGTGTGGAATATTGAAGCACTATCTGTCACTCCATACTCGCACTAAAAAGATGACCTCCTTCTCTTTCGGTTTCCACCATTTCTGTGCCTAAATCTCCTCCAGTGAGAAAACTGACAGCCCTGGGCACTCTCTTTGTGCACCCCTGCATCAATGTTTGGTGACAGGTGTAGGTGAGAGTTGTTCAGTAGGCCTCTATCAAGGTGAGATACATATATATATGTATGTGTATATATATGTGTATGTATGTATATACATGTTTTAATATCTTACTAAAAACTATTTTGTAATCTTTGATGTGTGACCATATGTGAACAGGCATGAGGAACCCATTATTGAAGAGCCTGCTTATCTCCAAGAGCCAGAATTTGATATCTAGTTCATAACAGCTATAAAGCATATACATACTTCACAGACAACTGTGTATTTTGTAGGGCTGTTTCTCAGCTTTCTTTACTTGTGCTTCCTATTGCTAAATATTCAGATCTCATGATCTCCTTTCATTGTTATTAACATTCACAGTAATCATACATACTAAGCTAAAATCAAAACAGTTACAAAATGAGTGTGCTTTGAAATCTCACTCGTTTCCCTGCCTTGATTGAGAATTGGTGTTTTGGCTGAAACTCAAGCTCTTCCTAGTTGAGCTGTAAGACTCTGTGACTCTGTTTTGCTGCTGCTTCATGTTTTATATTTGTGCCCCTGCTTTTATCTCTGTGGTCTTGAATGCTGTACCAGGTTATAAAAGCAGATAATGACAATGAGATACAGAAATTAAAGATAAAGGTAGTGAATCATTCATTAAATTAGAATGGCAGGGGGAAAGGTGAATGTAGTATAGTCAGTTTGTGTTGGCTCTAATATTTAGGTTATACTTTCGCTGTAGAAGTGTGCTAGTTATTTATTGTTGTTTAACAAATTAGCCCCAAAATGTAGCAACTTAAAGCAATAAACATTTATTCTCTCATACATATTCAGGGATCCAGGACAGCTTGACTGGGTGGTTCTAGCTCAGGGTCTGCCATGAAGCTACAATCAGAGTGTCAGCAGGGGCTGCGGTTTCCCAAAGACTTGACTAGGGTGGCAGTTGGCTTCCAGGGTTACCCACGTATTGTTAGCCCAAGACTTCATTTCCTTGCAGTGTAGCCTCTCCATAGTGCTGCTCCACTTCCTCCAGAGCCAAGTGATCCAGTAGAGAGAGCACCCAGGACAGAAGCCTTATCTCAGAAGCTGTATTCTACCACTGTGCCATCTTCCTCTCATCACATAGGCCACCCCAGGATATAGGAAGGGACCACACAAGTTCATGAAGGTCAGGAGGCAGGACTTATCAGAGACCACCTTGCAGGCTGGCTTTCAGAAATACTCTGCCTGAATTGCTGTCTGTCTATAAAGTCCTAAGTTAAGATTGTCTATATTTAATGCTGGGTCACAATGAAGTAGCAAGTTAGATCCTGACATAATTTTGCGAATCATCTTTGGGTTAACAGCTTAGATTTTCTTAGGTTTCTTCCAGCTAACAGATTGTTTATTTAAATCTTTGGGTGTTAATCTGTAGGTGTTAATCAATCTAAGTTAAGATTGTCTATATTTAATGCTGGGTCACAATGAAGTAGCAGGTTAGATCCTGGCATAATTTTGCGAATCATCTTTGGGTTAACAGCTTAGACTTTCTTAGGTTTCTTCCAGCTAACAGACTGTTTATTTAAATCTTCGGGTGTTAATCAATCTGTAGGAGATGGTGGGATTAAATGTGTTTTGCTATGGAGTAACCTTTTAAATTATTATTAAGAATGTTGAAACAGATAACAGCTTTACTTTTTATCTTTTTTAGTTGGCCAAGTAAAATTTGACCCACCCTTAAGGAAGGAGACAGAACCACATCATGAACTTGTAAGTAGTGTAATCTTGGAATCTTAACACTGATTATAAATGTTTTAATTAGTCTTTCTGATTTGTTGGCACTGACTACAAAAGCTAGTTAGTAAAATTTTCTAAGCCTTTGGGGAAATAAAAAGGTAAGTAATTCTGAAATTCAAAATAAATAAATCTGTGTTGCTGAGATTAAATATTTTCAAAATTACTTGAGGAGAAACTTAGTTTTGTACCATTCTCTGTTTAAATGTTTTTAATGATTTTTTTTTCCTTTTTCATTTTTGCTTTGCAATTTTTGAGGGGCTTTTTGCAGATATATTTATTAGGATAAATGCTACAGTCTTAAAATAGAATTTTGGACCAGTGATAGTATTAATACCTCTTCTCATTAAGAGTGTCAGCCACTTTTCTAAACATCAAGGCAGAATCCAGTCTCCTTGGAGTAACTGAAATTCAGGAGAGACTACGTGTACATAGCAGATTAAGTTTATCATTTATTTAAAGATTGCTAAAATGTTCTTTTCATGATTCTTTTGTGTTAATTTTTTATATACTGCTTTCCAGATATATGATAAAATATTAAATGTAATCTCAGAAGCAAAATGCTGTGCAACCATTTGAGATGTTAATAGTCTACAGAGGAATAAAAAATGAGACTTAAAAAACAAAATCAATCTTAATGAAATTACTTAACCAAAGTTCCAGATTGTATGTTTCATTTTTTTTCCCTTTCCTGCCTAATAATGAGAAGAAAGTAACTTACTGAATGCTCAGGACTGAAGTGGGAACTTTCTTCTTAAATTTAATGCTTATTTTAATCCACCTGACTAACAGCATACAAAGAGAGTCTTTAGCTTTTAATCTAAAGAGTTGTTCTCAGTATACCAGCATGGAAGAAAAATTCTTAACATGTTAAGAATGTTAAAAGAAAAATTCTTAACATGATCATGTTATAGTACTTCAGCCTGACCTTTATGGAGAGGATGGAGAAGGTAAATCATGATGTTTATAAATGCCAGTTGTTATTTTCTGCTTCTCTTTTTAAGTTAGCATTGCATGTATTTAAGTTCTGTACTAATTTAGTAACTGTATTATATAGCAAAGTTGTTGCACTGCTGCTTTTTTAGAAGCTGCTTAATTGAATTTGACTTTGCATTTACCTTAATAAAATGATGTTAGCAGGACTGACTTAATTCCCTTGTGAAAGTCTCCCTTTGTGAATTTGTGGCTTTTAGTCTGAGTGTAAATAACTTGGGTTTTTTGGTCTCTGCTGAACAGCCCGACAGTGATGGTTTTTTGGACAGTTCAGAAGAAATATACTACACTGCAAGATCTAATCTGGTATTTCTCATCTTCTGATTTTCTTTGTCAGCATTGTTTTAGTCATAATTGTTTTTAGGTTTTTTTTTTAATCAATCATTTGGTTCAGTTTTGATGAATCAGTTTAAGCATTGTTTTATAAATTCCTGCCAGTAAGCAACCTACCATATATTAAGGATTATAGCAATTTTTTCTACAAAGTAAATGTATTTACTCAAAGATACTATAATGTTACAGGAAAAATTAATTTTTTTATTTGTTAGAAAAACATTTTTTTCTCACTCAGATATAAATTTTTTCTTTAGATATTGCATTTCCCTATAAACATGCCCAGTGTGAATAGCTGTCTCTTATACACATCTAGATGTGTATAAGAGACAGGTCTCTACATTGCAGGCGGATTCTTTACCAACTGAGCTATATATCCCAGAATCTGTCTCTTATACACATCTTTAGAAAAACATTTTTTTCTCACTCAGATATAAATTTTTTCTTTAGATACTGCATTTCCCTATAAACATGCCCAGTGTGAATAGTGTGACTTGTTTTAGTGAACTATAAACCATCCATGTATATACATATCCATATATTACAAAAATAAAAAATATATATATAATTTAAAAAAATAAATTACCCCTAATTAACAATGAAATCCATCTCAGATGAAATTTTAACTTTGTAATATTATATAATATCCAGTTTTCTCAGGCCAGAATTTGGGTTATAAGGACTCCCTGAAGTTTTAAATACTAAGACTATCTTACCACTAGGTAAGAAAAGATGAGAAATTAGCCCTAATTTCTAATTCATAATTAGAAATTACTAATATTAAATAACTAGTACTTTTAATAGTTGTTATTAAGTAGTTTTTTCAATTTTTGTAGCTGGTCAGGGCCCCAAGTTGCCTCAGCATTTACTTCTTGATCTACTTTTCTGCCTTTTCAATTGAATTTTCCTTTTCTTTCCTTCCTCTCATACCTGTTTTAGTTCTGGTTAGTTTAAATGATTCCTTATAAAAATTTCTAAATCTATGCCAAATAACATTTATAGAACATAAAAGAGACTTAAGATATAGTTTCCCTTTTAGGAAAGTTGCTGTCTTGATAGGTGGAAAATACTTGTATGTGTAAACTCTTAGCCTTGCAACAAAATGTATAGTGCGCTGCCAGAGTTTCTTCTGGTGGTGACTGTTGTTGAGGAGAGTCTAACATATAATAGGTACTATGGAAATCAAAGGAGAAAAGCTTTGGCGTTACCGTGATTCATCTGGTTTGTGGGAGGAACTAAAAGTCTGATTTCAGTATTGTGTAGAAATCATTCTATGTTTTTCAGGAAGAAAATGAATAAATGACTCCCATGTCTCATGGGAATGAATGTGGGAACAGTCATTGACACAGTTTTGAGAGATGGCAGATAAAGAGCTGAAATTATGGCGTGGTTATACTACTACTACTGATGATGAGATTAGCTCAGAAAAGGAAGGTTCATGTCATCAAAGAGGAAATGATAGATGAAACCATGAGATTGGATGTGTTCCCCAGTTAGGTCTGAAGAAAGAAAGTGCAGAAAGCACAGCAGTGATGCCTGTTCTGCGGTCAGAGGTAGAACCAGCACTGGCGGTAGGGAAGAAGCAGCTGAAACACTGGAAGCCGAAGCTGAAGTCGCTCAGTCGTGTCCGACTCTGCGACCCCATGGACTGCAGCCCACCAGGCTCCCCCGTCCCTGGGATTCTCCAGGCAGGAGTACTGGAGTGGGTTGTCATTCCTTCTCCAGGGGATCTTCCCAACTGGAAGAGTCAGTAAATGGCCCAGAGAGGCAGAAGACATGAGGCCAGAATTAATCATCTGAGGGGACAGGTGAGATGGAAGGTCTGAAGACAACACTGCCAGTGATTTGTGGATAGAAAATTTCTTCAAAATTAGGCATATGTACGCTAGAATGACAGTGAAATTTGTTGTGGGAATAAAAGACCACAGACTCAAAAGTTTAAAATGACTATTTTATGTATTTATATTCTCCAGGAAAAAAAAACAACAAAACGAGAAACCATTTTAGAGTTACAGTCTTTTTCTCTACCCTGTGTGTAACTCGCCTAGTAACTTGAGTGAGTTATCATGGCTCTGTTCCCTCGAACTACCTCCCACACCCCTTATGTTATGATAGTGGGGGCAGTTGCCAAGGGGGACTTGTGACAGAGAAGAGCTTTAGAGCCATTCAACTTGTGGATAGTTCTGGAAGAAGAGGAATGAATGAAGTATTTGTCATATCCTACCATTTATAAAATCAACCTTTAAAAATCCACTTTTATTGATAACACTCCCATTCCCCCATCCCCAGCCCCTGGCAGTTGCCATTCTATTTTCTATGTCTTTGAGTTTTTATTTACTCTATGTAAGTGTGTTCCGTATTCCATGTAAGTAGAATCATGCATTATTTGTCCTTTTGTTACAAATAATGTAAGTGAACTAACTGGCTCACTTCACTTGGCATAATGTCGTAACATCTTCAAGATTTATCTATATTGTAGCATGTGTCAGAATTTCTTAAGTCTGAATAATATTTCATTGTATATATAGCACATGTTGTTTATCCATTAATCCATCAATGGACTATTGTGCATAATGCTGCTGTGAACCTGGATATACAAAAATCTGTCAAGTTTCTGCTTTTAGTTCTTTTGGGCATATAACTAGAACGGTGGTTGCTGGATCATGTGTTAATTCTATGCCTGATTTTGGGGGGGAATTACCATACTGTTTTCTATAGCAGCTGCATCATTACACTCCCACCAGTGTTACACAAGGGTTCCACTTTTCTCCACATCCTCAATGCTTGTTATTTTCTGAGTGTATGTTTGTTTTATTGAAGTATAGTTGATTTATAGTATTCCATTAGTTTCTGGTGTGTCACATAGTGATTCAGGTTTTTTTGTAAGGATTATATTCCATTATAGGTTGCTATAAGATATCAGGTATAATTCCCTGTGTTATACAGCAAATCCTTTTTGCTTGTCTATTTTATATTTAGTAGTTTGTATCAGTTAATCCCATACTTCTGTTTTTCTCTCCTCCTGCTCTCTCCCTTTTGGTAACTATAAGTTTATTTTCTGTGTCTGTAGGTCTGTTTCTGTTTTGTAAATAGATTAATTTGTATTATTTTTTAGATTCTGCATAGACTAGGCATAATATTCTATAGGCTAGTCCACGTTGATGCAAATGGCAATATTTCATTTTATATGACTGAGCATTATTTCATTGTGTGTACATACCGCGTCTTTTGTTGACAGCCACTTGGGTTGTTTCCATGTCTTGACATTGTAGGTAGTGCTGCTGTGAACTGTGAGGTGCATGTGTCTTTTCACATCAGTGTTTTTGTGTTTTGGTGTGAAGTATCCATAATTATTTCAGTCTCCTGCTTTCATAGTTCTTAGCACTGTGAACAGGATTTCAACTCTTAACAAATACTTACTGCTGGCCACTAAAATCCTGATGGACCCAAAGTGTCTGGCTCTTATCTTAGAAGAGTGTTGGCACCAAGATGACAGCCCTAAATCTTTTGCAACCGAAAAGAAGCATTTACCCTCTTAAAGACCTCACCACCTTGCTTGTCATCAATGATTTCTGGTTGCAAGTATTTTCATCTTATGGTTTTTGTAAATGAATTCAGAATATTATTATACCTCAATTTTCATTACTATAATAGAGGATTTTTTAATCAGGCAATCCTAACATGTGAAATATATATGAAATATATGAAACGAAAAGAAGAGAGCTTGATTTTGGCATTGTTAGTTTAAAAAAAAAGAAAGTCTTTAAATTTTGAAACATGCCTGAGTTAAAAAAGCAAAGTAAAAAACTCAGCAAAATTCGATAATAGTAAGAGTTTTGCCCATAACCATATAAATGGATATATCCCATCTACAGGATGCTGTCTTTATGTTAGAAGAATATATTACACATCTGTTCAGCTACTGCTGATTTTCCTAGTTGTACTAGGCATTTTAGCCCATATACCAGGGAGAAATATATGGAAAGGTATTTACAGTTGACCCTTGAACAACAAAAGAATTAGGGACACCAGCAGTCAAAGGTCGTAGTATAACTGTAAAGTTGGGCATCCTGTGCTTCTGTGTTTTCAGGTTCAGGCAACAGCATATCATGTGGTATTGTAGTATGGACTTACTGAAAAAAAGTCAACATATTAAGTGGATGCATCCACGTGGCGCTAGTGGTAAAGAACCTGCCTGCCATGCAGGACATGTAAGAGACTAGATCTGACAGACAGAGTGCCTGATGAACTATGGACAGAGGTTCATGACATTGTACAGGGATCAAGACCATCCCCAAGAAGAAGAAAAGCAAAATGGCTGTCTAAAAACACCTTACAAATAGCCGTGAAAAGAAGAGAAGCAAAAAGCAAAGGAGAAAAGGAAAGATACACCCATTTGAATGCAGAGTGCCAAAGAATAGCAAGGAGAGATAAAGAAAGCCTTCCTGGGTGATCAGTGCAAAGAAATAGAGGAAAACAATAAAATAGGAAAGACTAGAGATCTCTTCAAGAAAATTAGAGATACCAAGGGAACATTTAATGCAAAGATGGGCTCAATAAAGGACAGAAATGGTATGAGAGATGTTTCTAAGAGAAACAGAAGATATTAAAAAGAGGTGGCAAGAATACACAGAACTATACAAAAAAGATCTTCATGACCCAGATAACCACAACTGTGTGATCACTCACGTAGAGCCAGACATCCTAGAATGTGAAGTCAAGTGGGCCTTAGGAAGCATCACTACGAACAAAGCTAGTGGAGGTGATGGAATTCCAGTTGACCTGTTTCAAATACTGAAAGATGATGCTGTGAAAGTGCTGCACGCAATATGCCAGCAAATTTGGAAAACTCAGCAGTGGCCACAGGACTGGAAAAGGACTGCATTCCAATCCCAAAGGAAGGCAGTGCCAAAGAATGCTCAAACTACCACACAATTGCACTCATCTCACATGCTAGTAAAGTAATGCTCAAAACTCTCCAAGCCAGGCTTCAACGATACATGAACTGTGAACTTCAAGATGTTCAAGCTGGTTTTAGAAAAGGCAAAGGAACCAGAGATCAAATTGCCAACATCTACTGGATCATTGAAAAGCATGAGAGTTCCAGAAAAACATCTGTTTCTGCTTTATTGACTATGCCAAAGCCCTTAACTGTGTGGATCACAATAAACTAAAAAATTCTGAAAGAGATGGGAATACCAGAGCACCTGACCTGCCTCTTGAGAAATCTGTATGCAGGTCAGGAAGCAACAGTTAGAACTGGACATGGAACAACAGACTGGTTCCAAATAGGGAAAGGAGTACGTCAAGGCTGTGTATTGTCACCCTGCTTATTTAAATTATCTGCAGAGTAGATCATGAGAAGCATTGGGCTGGATGAAGCACAAGCTGGAATCAAGATTGCTGGCAGAAATATCAATAACCTCAGATATGCAGATGATACCACCCTTAAGACAGAAAGTGAAGAGGAACTGAAGAGCCTCTTGATGAAAATGAAAGAGGAAAGTGAAAAGTTGACTTAATACTCAACATTCAGAAAACTAAGACCATGGCATCTGGTCCCATCACTTCATGGCAAATAGATGGGGCAACAGTGGCTGAATTTATTTTGGGGGGCTCCAAAATCACTGCAGATGGTGATTGCAGCCATGAAATTAAAAGACGCTTACTCCTTGGAAGGAAAGTTATGACCAACCTAGATAGCATATTGAAAAGCAGAGACATTTTTTTGCCAGTAAAGGTCCATCTAGTCAAGGCTATGGTTTTCCAGTTGTCATGTATGGATGTGACAGTTGGAGTATAAAGAAAGCTGAGCGCCAAAGAATTAATACTTTTGAACTGTAGTATTGGAGAAGACTCTTGAGAGTCCCTTGGACTGCAAGGAGATCCAACCAGTCCATCCTAAAGGAGATCAATCCTGGTTGTTAATTGGAAGGACTGATGCTGAAGCTGAAACTCCAATCTTTGGCCACCTGATGTGAAGAAGTGACTCATTTGAAAAGACCCTGAAGTTGGGAAAGACTGAAGTCAGGAGGAGAAGGGGACGACAGAGGATGAGATGGTTGGATGGCATCACTGACTGAACGGACATGAGTTTGGGTGAACTCCAGGAGTTAGTGATGGACAGGGATGTCTGGCATGCTGTGGTATGTGGGGTCACGAAGAGTCGGACACGACTGAGTGACTGAACTGAACTGAACTGAACTGAAGAGACACAGATTTGATTCCTGGCTCTGGTAGATCCCCTGGAGGAGGGCATGGCAACCCACTCCAGTATTCTTGCCTGGAGAATCCCATGGACAGATGAGCCTGGCAGTTTACAGTCGATAGAGTCACACAGAGTTGGACACGACTGGAGCAACTGAGTACACCTGCTCACAGTTTAAACCCATTGTTGTTCAAGGGTCAGCTGTATATGTAGAACACTATGTTAATTGCTGTGGAAGAACATCAGCAGTAACATAATCATCGCTCTACATTGCAGGCGGATTCTTTACCAACTGAGCTATATATCCCAGAATTAAGTCAAAATTGAATAAAGTCTATAAATAAATTTACTATGGAAAAGAAACAGATCAGCTGTGTTTATTTTAAATCTGTTAAACTATTACTTACTATAAAGTTATGTTGTGTGGTCACATTTCTTACCTTTTGTGTATGAAGACAGCTTCTAGGGAGGACTCATTTTATAATTGCATGTTGATAGGACATTTGCTGGAAAATCACACCTAACCTGTTTCAAATATACTTCAACAAAATTAAAAAGAGAAAATAATAACCTACTGCTATTCATTCCATATTTATTCAGTTCGCATCCTGTCTTCTGCTTTTATTAATCAGTGTTCCAACCCTACTTGCTTTTCTTTAAGAAACAAGAATTATCTAGGGTTCAATCTCTTTTACATAAGTAAATTGTCTGCAACATTAAAAAATATTTCCTAACACTTTACTCATGCACCATATTTTCTCATTTTTTTGATGAGAAAAAAATTCTATTTTCTATTTTCTTGGTTAAAATATATTGCTAAAGTGTTTCTTTTGTGTTTTTGTAGCTAACTGTAATAATTGTTTCGACTTCCTGCTGTTTCCTCATCAGTTATAGATAGACTTTGTAATCTCCAGCTAAGTTAAAAAAAAAAAACAATAAGATTTTCTTGGTCATATATTCTCCTTTTCCAGTGTTCTGCATCATATCCTTTGTTTATTTTCAGTTCTTGCAAGGCCCTTCTTTTCTTAGAGCGTTTATCCTAGTTCAGAAGTTTTCCCCTATTCATTAAAACACTTAGGACTTTCTGACTCCAAAAGATATTTTAATTGGGCCTACGTTAACCATCTTAAATTTTTTGCTGAATGTTCAGTTTGAATCTGTTCTGGGCTATTGCATGTTTTCAATCTATGTTGGTTGGTTTCTTTATAAAACACTGTCGTTCATTAATAAGTTAATGCCTGATTTATGCTACTGAATTTTTTATGTCTATCTAGGCATGTTCAAATATATTCTTATTTAGCTTATAAAGAATGGGCTTATTTTATTGTCATTTTATAGGGTTAATTTGAGTGTTTTTGCCAAAAGTGTTTTGGTAGCATTTTTCTATTCAGAATAGCTTCCAGGCCCGTTGGAAAGCTTTCTAGATCAGTCAAGACTGCCCTAAAGATACATTAATGACTACTAACTTTGCCCAAGCTTCACTTTCCTTCCTTTCCTTTTTCTTCTTCTAATTTTTCTTATCTCATTTGCTGTCTGAATTCCTGCCATTTAATAAGTGCTTGATAAATAATAGTTGAATTAAACAAGATTAACTGATTATTAGAAGAACTTAGTTTAGTCCTTTTACTTGATGACATGCCCAGCACATTTTCCCCCCACTTTGGATGGTAAAACATAACTTAATTTACAGAGAAGGAATTACTAAAGAATGAAACCCTTTCAGTTTTAGCTTTCCTGGTAGGGCTTAATACATGGCACATTTAATCATCAGACTTGGATCTATCAACAAATTCTCCCCAACCTGAGTGTTATGCTGTATGTGAACTTAGGCTCCATTTTCTATTAAAATATTTCATTAGTTATTTTAAATTCTTCTCTTACCTTTCTAAATATCTCAGTTGATTTTTTTTATTATCATCGACCTGGTAATTGTCATATAGCAGATGAGCTAGCTATTCTTAGGACCTATTTATACTTATATAACACAAGCCATGGCCCCTCTGCACGAATGTATGCTTTCAAAAGCTGTCATTTGATTAAAGGCTTAAGAGATTATATTTAGATTATATTCTAAAGAGGTTGCTGGTCTGGCTTTTAGAAGGGCCCAATTACTTGTAGCTAAAGAAAATAAACTTGAATTCAATAAGGTATGCATTGATATTAGTGTTTTTCTCTTCTAAATACCAAAGCTTAAAAGTTCCTGTGTAACATGACCACTTAAATAGTACAGCATAATAATTGTGTGGTGGTCTAATGATAGTACTGATTTCATCCTATTAAAATATATCATTACAAATTAAAGAGAACAAGTGTCCTTTTTCATTAGTATTAATGAAAGGCAGTGTAAATGCTAAAGGAGACATATATGTTAAATACTGTGGAGTCATGAAGAAGGTCCCACCTATCTTCCTGGACAGTCTTGAAAGGCTGCTCCAAGAAGGTAACTTTTGCATTAAGTCCTCATTGTGCATCTGGCAATATCTTGTAAAATTAGAAAGCACTTTGAGTACACTAATGTATTCTAATGAAAATAACATTCATTTAAAATGTGAAATATTCCCCCCTCAATCATTAAAACAATGCTTGAAATACCGTGGGAGAAAATGAAGCTTTGTACTTTTCATAGTTGTTGGAAGGCACTTTTTCCTCAAGAAGGCATCTGAGTCTAGCACACTTATTATTAGTTCCCTTATATTTCAGCTCTTAACTCTACAACTTGCAGCATTCAGTGGAAATGTTTAAATAGTTGAACTACCTTAATAATAATCACATGAAGTTTTGCTATGTAACTCTTTACAAAAGTATTAAAAGTCCTTAAGTGCAGTTTATAATCTTGTGCAAGTTGACATGTATAATTTACTTTAAAAAAAGCACCTTGTTTTTTAATCTTTAAAAAAGTATTACCTGTTAAGGCAGTAGTAGAAATATGTGAATGTGTGTATATGCATAATGAATCCAGATCTTATTTACAAAGTCAAGTCAAGATTTTTGTTGCTTGTTCTCTTTTGTAATCGTTTTTGCTTCATTATAGCTTGAGCATAAATACCTTATTTAAGCTTTTTTTTTTTTCCAAAAACTTATTTTTGCAAATGTTAATTATGGTAGCAGTAACCGTAAATGAAACTTGCATATATTATTCAAACTAGTTGCCAGAATATTTTTGGTAACTTCAATCATAAAATGTATAAAGCAAGACTACAAACTTCTGAAATCTTTTTATTGTTGGAAGTCTTACCTTGCCTCCTTTTTAAGAACATATAGCAATATAATTATGGTAGCAGTAACCGTAAATGAAACTTGCATATATTATTCAAACTAGTTGCCAGAATATTTTTGGTAACTTCAATCATAAAATGTATAAAGCAAGACTACAAACTTCTGAAATCTTTTTATTGTTGGAAGTCTTACCTTGCCTCCTTTTTAAGAACATATAGCAATACAGATTTATTTGAAGTCTGAGGTTTCTCTTTTTAAAAAATATTTATTATAGTATCATGATTTGTGATATACAACCGTTTTGCTAAATATTTTATTTTGTACCATTAGGATCTACAACTAGAATATGGACAAGGACACCAAAGTAGTTACTTTTTAGGTGCAAACAAGTAAGTAAAATCCTTTTAAAATTATATTTAAATTTAAGAATAATTAAGTTGCCTTTAAATATGTTATTAATTTTATTTTAACTATTTACAGTAGTAAATTAAACTAGTCTGATAGATTATATTTTATAATATGTTTAAAACTTTTTTTTATTACTGTCTTGCCAATCATCTACTCAATAATTGTCATAATGGGGACAAAAACATTAAATTTTTTATGTCAAGCTACTTTGTAGACCTTACCTGTTAGGGAAAGCTAAGTACATTCCAACTGAAGAGGAATATATGTTTCAGCAATGTATTTCCTTTATTTGAAGAGTTGACATGTGTATTCCTTACAAAACTTGTTCTGGTGCATCTTGCAGATGCGTTGGCCTGTGAAAACAGATGGAAATAGTCACACAGTTTAGAAATCTTTGTCTTAACTTTAAAAAAAATAAATAGTTAAAATGAGTCTCAAGGTTTTGAAATTATCATATATTTTATGCAAGAAGTAAATCCAACAGTTAATTCAAGGTCAGCTCTATACCAGGCCCTGTGTACCTGGTGCAGCCCTGTGGTGAAAAGGCACCTAGCTTATAGGGTGACAGTCTAAGATGTTCATAGGCCTGAATTAGCATGCTACCTGGCCAGGGCCTGCTGTTTCTCAGAGTCCATTTCTTGAGTTCATGGATGAATTATCATTATAAAAGCTAATTTATAGGGAAATATTTAAACTGAAAAAATCTCATAGGTGATCAGGCAGACAGATTTCCATTTATGGGTTTCTACCTATTCCAGACCACTATCGAAGAGAGTTTTGTTGTTGTTGTTGTTTTAAAAATAGAATACATATGTATTTTGACTTAGTTGTTTTTCTTTGAATTCTGTTATAATTGGGGTCAACTTTTCTATTAAAAACCAACAAGATATTATTTTGAAAAGAAAAATTATTTCTGATTTCTTTTAGAGCCAAATAACAGCTGTGTGGCTGTTATTTCAATAATCAGAACTACTTAAAATTTCAAGATACATTTTCAGTGAAATTAGAGAGTTGAGACATATTTTAAGTTAAGCAGGTGACTAAAAGACAAGCAACTTAGATACTCAGATTTAGAGATAGTAAAGCAAAATCTTGTCTCTTTTTTTTTATAAACTCAATGTTTAATTTAAATATTCCTTTTTTAACTCAGAGAAGGCTTTGACAAGCTAGAAAAATGGATTAGTTATGATTTAGCTCAAGGTTTTGTTTTTTTTAAAACCTTATGTTTCCTAAAATTTAAAATAAGTCTAAAATTTCCCTGCTAGGAAAATGAAGTTTTGTCAAGATGGTAGCAATGTGTTATTTATAGTTTGTCCTGATTTATTGATGGGCAACAGGGAAAGTCTGTCTCATAATGGGTTAGCAAATAACCCATTCTGATGTGTTTCTGTGTTATTTTTGTCTTAATTTCAGGTCCCTAGTTTTAAGAATCTTGTTAACAAATTTTGATGTATTTTTCTGAGATTAGATAATTTGGGAAAATATTTCATTTACTTTTTTTAGTTTATTTTAAATATATTTTTATATTATATACTTGCAAAAGTACCCCCAAAATAGCCTGTCACTAAGTGCTTTTCCAGATTCCTTGGTTCTCATTTCTCTGATTCTGTGGTGGTTTTTTTGTTTTTTTTTTTTGGATTGTTAAACATTTTCATATTATATAGTTTACTTTGGCTAGGTAAAATGTTAATAATTTGCCCAACCTTCATTTTTTGATTAATTGGATCCCTGCTTAAGGAACTGTATTCTATATAACGAATCACTGGCAAGGTAGGTTGGCCAAAAGTTTGCACTTTGGCTGTGTTTCACGTACAGGTATATACATACATGTGACATGAGCATGGATGCAGCACTTCTCTCACTGTACCGATATGTCTGCTTTATTCTTGTGACGAGGCAGTGTTTTAAAACTCACAGGATTTTCTGCTTTCTCCATAGGTGATCAGGCAGACAGATTTCCATTTATGGGTTTCTACCTATTCCAGACCACTATCTAAGAGAGTTTTGTTGTTGTTGTTGTTTTAAAAATAGAATACATATGTATTTTGACTTAGTTGTTTTCCTTTGAATTCTGTTAGTATTGGGGTCAACTTTTCTATTAAAAGCCAACAAGATATTATTTTTAAAAGAAAATTTATTTCTGATTTCTTTTAGAGTCAAAGTTCTAAAAATAAATTCTAAAGACTTAAATAACAGTGAAAGGAAATTCCTGGCGTAATTAAGTATAGCAGTGCACATGTGTGTGCTAACTCACTTTAGTCGTGTCTGATTCTGTGAGACCCCATGGACTGCAGCCTGCCAGGCTCCTCTATCCGTGGGAGTCTCCTGGCAAAATACTGGAGTGGGTTGCCGTGCCCCTCCAAGGGATCTTCCCGACCCAGGGATCAAACCCACATCTCTTATGCCTCTTGCATTGGCAGGTGGGTTCTTTTACCACTAACACCACCTTGGAGTGTAGCAGTAATAAATGCCAGATCAGTGTCAGAACTGTCTCTTGCTATAACTGTGTCAGTTCAGTTCAGTTGCTCAGTCGTGTCCGACTCTTCGCGACCCCATGAATCGCAGCACGCCAGATCTCCCTGTCCATCACCAAGTCCCGGAGTTCACTCAGACTCACGTCCATCGAGTCAGTGATGCCATCCAGCCATCTCATCGTCCCCTTCCCCTCCTGCCCCCAAACCCTCCCAGCATCAGAGTCTTTTCCAGTGAGTCAACTCTTCGCATGAAGTGGCCAAAGTACTGGAGTTTCAGCTTTAGCATCATTCCTTCCAAAGAAATCCCAGGGCTGATCTCCTTCGGAATGGACTGGTTGGATCTCCTTGCAGTCCAAGGGACTCTCAAGAGTCTTCTCCAACACCACAGTTCAAAAGCATCAATTCTTCGGCGCTCAGCTTTCTACACAGTCCAACTCTCACATCCATACATGACCACAGGAAAAACCATAGCCTTGACTAGACGGACCTTTGTTGGCAAAGTAATATCTCTGCTTTTCAGTATGCTATCTAGGTTGGTCTTAACTTTTCTTCCAAGGAGTATTTTAATTTCATGGCTGCAGTCACCATCTGCAGTGATTTTGGAGCCCCCAAAAATGAAGTCTGACACTGTTTCCACTGTTTCCCCATGTATTTCCCATGAAGTGATGGGACCAGATGCCATGATCTTCGTTTTCTGAATGTTGAGCTTTAAGCCAACTTTTTCGCTCTCCTCTTTCACTTTCCTCAAGAGGCTTTTGAGCTCCTCTTCACTTTCTGCCATAAGGGTGGTGTCATCTGCATATCTGAGGTTATTGATATTTCTCCCGTAACTTTGAGAAATTTACTTCAGTTTTCTCTAATGAATGGGAATTATAATAGTACCTGCCTCAGTATGTTCTGGAGAAGGCAATGGCAGCCCACTCCAGTACTCTTGCCTGGAAAATCCCACGGACAGAGAAGCCTGGTGGGCTGCAGTCTATGGGGTCACTAAGAGTCAGACATGACTGAGCGACTTCACTTTCACTTTTCACTTTCACGCATTGGAGAAGGAAATAGCAAGCCACTCTAGTGTTCTTGCCTGGAGAATCCCAGGGACGGCGGAGCCTGGAGGGCTGCTGTCTCTGGGGTCGCACAGAGTCGGACACGACTGAAGCGACTTAGCAGCAGCAGCAGCAGTATCTGTATATATC
>SJYT01057597.1:297531-314757 GCA_006410635.1 Cephalophus harveyi | reverse complement strand
TGACATTATTTATTATGTTGCATCCAGTCTTGTGATTAAATCAATATCATATTTTTCTCCAATGCATTCAAGATGCAATATTTAGTATAAATTAACCTTTATGAAAATGTAGCCATATTTCATTTTCTCTTCTATAAAGGCTGAAAAGCAAATTCTATAAAGGCTGAAAAGCAAACCATGTTTTCTCCTTTTCATTAAAACTTCATGAATTCTGTAACTTCATTAACAAAATATCTTAACTCATCATAGGAGATTTACAAGTAAATGAATAAAAAATATATGAGCCCCTAGCCATAGAATATCTGCTTTTTCATGTTCTCTTATTTTTACAGAACCTTTAATCCCAGGAAGATAATGTTTTAAAAAGTGAAATGCCATATGAGTCCAATTAAATATGGTAAACTGAAAATAAAAATACATTTTAAATTCTCCTTTTAATTATTTTCAAATGCTAATATTCTCTACTGGAAAAGAAATGGCTCAGAAAATATTGTCATATGCTTAAGAAAAAGTTTTTTTTGTATTTTCTAAGATCTTCTAAGATGGCTTCCCTTACAGCTAAGTTGGTAAAGACTTTGCCTGCAGTGCAGGGTACCCGGGTTCGATTACTGGGTTGGGAAGATCCCCTGGAGAAGGAAATGGCAACCCACTCCAGTAATCTTGCCTGGCGAATCCCATGGACAGAGGAACCTGGCAGGCTACAGTCCATGGGGTTGCAAGAGTCGGACACGTCTTAGTGACTACCCCCACAAGATGATATGAAAGCCTACTGTAGAGTTTAGAAGAAATTATGTTTCATTTGATAAAAATACAACAGTGCTTCTGAAATTTTTAGTCTTTGGATCACTTTACAGTCTTAAAAATTTATTAATGACTTCAATGAGCTTTTGTCTATATGGGTTACAAATATAAATATTTGTAGTACTGAAAGCTTCAAAATATTTTTTTATTTCAAATAGTAATATACTCGTTACATGTTATCATTTAAAAAGTTTTTTGTGTGTATTAAAAAATTCCTCATCTTTAAGAACAAAGTGAAATGCCAACTCTTAATGGTACCTTCTTTGTAACACCAATTGATTCTTCTCATGAGACTTAGAAGCAGCTTATATATGGCAGTATAATACAGCAAACATTTTGTTGAGGCCCACAAACAACATTGTTTTATGAAGAATACCTGGTTTTCTTGAAGCAGAATAATACTAGGAAAAAAAGGTGGCATTGTTTTATGTTTTTTGCAGAAATCCTTAATATCTGGCTTGACAGAACATAGCTGGATTCTCATGTCTGTTACTAGTCTATTATGATATACATCTCATGACAACGTGAGAAGAGAAAGTGTTAGTCGGTCAGTTGTGTCCTGCTCTTTGGGACCCCATGGACTGTAGTCTGCCAGGCTCCTCTGTCCATGGAATTCTCCAGGCAAGAATACTGGAGTGGGTAGCCATCCCCTTCTCCAGGGGATCTTCCTAACCCAGGGATCGAACCCAGGTCTCCCACATTGCAAGCAGTTTCTTTACCATCTGAGCCACCAGGGAAGCCTTTCACATCTCATAGTCTCCAGAAAACTCTCTTGAGTTTCATTCTCAATGAAAGAATAAAAGTGAAAAAGAAAAAGAGTGAATGAGTTTGTTTGTTTTTTAAGTGCTTTAGATCATGAAAATAGTTTTTACCTTGCAGACCTCTCACAGGAGCCTAAAGGACCTCCAGGGTTCCCAGACCACACTTTGAGAATTGTTAATTTAGAGCAGTGTTAATTAAGAGATGGCCATACCAGACCACCTGACCTGCCTCTTGAGAAAGCTTTATGCAGGTCAGGAAGCAACAGTTAGAACTGAACATGGAACAACAGACTGGTTCCAAATAGGAAAAGGAGTACATCAAGGCTGTATATTGTCACCCTGCTTATTTAACTTATATACAGAGTACGTCATGAAAAACTTTGGGCTGGAGGAAGCACAAGCTGGCATCAGGACTGCCGGGAGAAATATCAGTAACCTCAGATATGCAGATGACACCACCCTTATGGCAGAAAGTGAAGAAGAACTAAAGAGCCTCTTGATGAAAGTGAAAGAGGAGAGTGAAAAAGTTGGTTTAAAGCTCAACATTTAGAAAACAAAGATCACGGCATCCAGTCCCATCACTTCATGGCAAAGAGATGGGGAAACAGTGTCAGACTTTATTTTGGGGGGCTCCAAAATCACTGCAGATGGTGATTGCAGCCATGAAATTCCTTACTCCTTGGAAGGAAAGTTATGACCAACCTAGATAGCATATTAAAAAGCAGAGACATTACTTTGCCAACAGAAGTCCATCTAGTCAAGGCTATGGTTTTTCCAGTGATCATGTATGGATGTGAGAGTTGGACTATAAAGAAAGCTGAGTGCCGAAGAATTGATGTTTTTGAACTGTGGTGTTGGAGAAGACTCTTGAGAGTCCCTTGGACTGCAAGGAAATCCAACCAGTCCATCCTAAAGGAGATCAGTCCTAGGTGTTCATTGGAAGGACTGATGTTGAAGCTGAAACTCCAATACTTTGGCCACCTGATGCGAAGAGCTGACTCATCTGAAAAGACCCTGATGCTGGGAAAGATTGAGGGCAGGAGGAGAAGAGGACGACAGAAGATGAGAGGGTTGGATGGTATCACTGACTCAATGGACATGGGTTTGGGTGGACTCCGGGAGTTGGTGATGGACAGGGAGGCCTGGCGTGCTGCAGTTCATGGGATCGCAAAGAGTAGGACACTACTGAGCGACTGAACTGAACTGAATCTAGTTGATAATAATAATTTTAAAAACTCCACTAACTGAATACTTACTGTACTCTAAATTACTATTCAAAGCATTTTACCTATATTAATTCATTGTATTTTCAGATAGACATTTTGATCTAGATACTATTGTAATTCCCACTTTACAGATATGGAAACTGAAGCTTAGGGAAATCATAGTAACTGATTGAAGGCCACATCACTTACAGTGGCAGAGGCTGCTTCACAGCTTGAAATCTTTTTGCTATACTGCCTCCAGGTAGAAGCTCTGTCTCTTAGACCTAGCCCTTGAAGAGCTTTGTGAATTACATGCGAAATAGGGTTTGCGATTAGTTTATGGTTTTCCTATGTCATTTACAACTCCAGACTTAAAATTTTGTCATTTTGAAAGACTTAAATTGTTATTTAACTATCCTAATTAAAACATTTGATGGCTAAAATCATTCTGTTAATTGTTTATATCAGCTAACCATACTTTTCATTTTCTCTGGTTTTATGCTTTGATAATTCTGAGGGTAGTTTTTTCAACTTTATATAATAGGAAAGGGAAGTGATTAGAAGGTACTACCTTACAACTTTTGAGGCGAGTAAATTTTCTGCTGAATCACTTTTACCACAGTAATCTATCAGTAACCATATTTCTATCTCATTAGCTTTAAGAAGGCTCTTGAGTTTTTATGCTTAAAGATTATAATACAGGAGGTATGCTGCATGAATGGGCAGGGAAAAGAAGTGAGGGACCTTCAGGAATGCTGTGAATTCTCTCTTACATTCCTGAATACCAAAGTTTTGTAAATTGCTCCTAATGATAAAATCCTCACACCTGGTCTGATACAGGCTTAGTCTCCCAAAAGTGTAAATGTGTTTGCCAGTGCACCACTGGAGAACAGATGCTTCAGGTAAGTGAGTGTCTTCTGTGGAGGCAAAGTGCTACTACATTCATGTATTCACATCACATGCATGCATGCTTTTGCAGAGATCCAACATGCTGAGTTTCATTTCGTAGGATTGCCTGAGAGCATGGTGTTTTTTAAAGTGTGTCACCTTTCTTAAGAAAAAGAAAATATAATTTCAGGTGTCAGGTAAAATAGTCCAGGTAAAAATGTAAATCCTGGAAACCCTTGAGTGTGACCCTGCAATTATTGTTTTGTCAGTTCTATTGTGACATTTCGTGGTGGGTTGTCCTTTGTTTGAATTGGTAATTTTTCAGTAAACGCTAGAATTTATTTTGTTCATTTAAAATACATGGATAAAGAAATGAGCAGCAGAAAATAGAGATACTTCATTAAATGATGTTTTATGGCATAGAGATGATGGCTGTAGCAAGTTTTTAGTGAGTAATAAAAGTATTTATTTGAAAATTTTATATATAAGGTTAATGTGATAAAAAATATTGTACTTGGTATTTCTTTGCTTTATTCACATTATTTTTAATTTTTACTTTTCTCCTAAGGAGTCTTCTGAAGTCTGTTGAAGAAGAATTACATCAGCGGTAACTTTAATTTTTAATTAAGTTTAAAATATTTTATGTTACAGATGAGTCAAGTCCATTTGCCCCCTTCTCTATCATATAGCCTAAGAGTGTTTCGTTGTTGTTTTAATATTCTGAATCCTATAAAGATACAGAAATAAAATTCTGTCCTGTGTTTGCTCTTCTTGCATTTTGTAAAATTTCTTCTTAAGCATTTTGGTAAAGTCCATTTAGTAACAGTGGAATTACCCTTTTTTATCCCTAGAGGGCATGTGGCACATTTAGAAGATGATGAAGGAGATGATGATGAATCTAAAAAGTAAGTTCTGTTTCCATTTTTAGTAAAAGAAAGAGTGTCATTTAACCTGATTGACTAAATCTGATGGCTTAATATTGAAGTAATTTTACTATCTTTTATAATATAGTATCATGGGTTGTACCAGAGTTTCTTTCCTTTTCTCTGTTCTAGTTGTATTAGTTCAGACATCCTTAACAAAATACCATAGACTGGGATTTATTTCTCATGGTTTTGGAGGCTGGGCTGCTGGTCAGTTTACTTCCTGCTGAGAGCTCTCCTCCAGGCTTGTAGACGGCTGCCATCTCAGTATATCCTTAGATTTCCCTCAGTGTGTGCATGCAGACAGATAAATCTTTCTTCCTCTTTTTATAAGGCCACCAATCCTGTTGGATTAGGGACTCATTCTTATGACCTCAGTCAAATGAGCTTAATTACCTCCCAAATGCACTGTCTCCAAATATAATCAGTCATATTGGAGTTAGGACTTCAACATATAAATTTTGAGGAGACACAGTTCAGTCCAAAAAGTCTTATTAACTCCTTCCAGCATCAACTCTAAAGTCCAAAGACTCATCTAAATATCATCTAAATCAATCTGATTTAGATCTTATGATCCCTAGATCACCTTCAGGATTTATTTTTTCCTTCTTTTGAAGAAGCATACATGTTTGGAAAGCTCTGTCATCCTGTCCACAGACCCCCTTCATTTTTTTCTTGTCCATCTTCCGTTCAAGCNATCAATCTGATTTAGATCTTATGATCCCTAGATCACCTTCAGGATTTATTTTTTCCTTCTTTTGAAGAAGCATACATGTTTGGAAAGCTCTGTCATCCTGTCCACAGACCCCCTTCATTTTTTTCTTGTCCATCTTCCGTTCAAGCTGCCGGTGTTTGTTCTGGTACAATCCCATGAATTCTTCTCTGAGTGATAGTTCAGGCATAAATGTAATATTCTCTCCAGTCCATGCTTTCTGATGCCATCCATTTCTGAGCTAATACGGATAGGCTGAGGATTTTTCAGGCTTCAAGTTCTGGCTCCTTTTTGCTTAGTAATTCCTTCTTCAGCTCACCTCTCTTCTCTCATTTCACTAGAAGTGATCAGAAAGAACCAAGCCACTCCTTCAGCAGTTTGCTTCAAAATCTCCTCAGCTAACTTATCCAGTTTCATCCCTTGCAGATTTTCCTTCCACAGAACACTAGAACAACACAATTCAGCCAAGTTCTCTGCCACTTTTTATGAAGGATTACCTTTCCTGCATCTCCCATTTTGAAACCTCACCAGAATAGCCTTTAATGTTCACATTTCTACCAACATTCTGATAATGACTGTTTGTGTATTCTCTGAGAAGATGGAACTTTCTCACCAGCTCTCCTGTTTTCTCACTGACCTCTCACTCTTAGCGTCCATATTTAACTCTTACAGTCTTTGCTTATTACTCAGTCCCAAAACTGTTTCCACATTTTTAGGTATTTGTTACAGTAGCACCCCACTTCTTGGTACCAAAATATCTTTTAGCTCAGGCTGCCATAACGAAATGTCATAGACTGAGTGGCTTGAGCAACAGAGATTGGTCACAGTTCTGGAGGCTGGGATGTTCAAGATAAGGTATCTGCAGATTCAGTTCCCAGTGAAGCCCTCTTCTTGGCTTCTAGACAGTGGACTTCTTGCTTTGTCCTCACACAGCCTTTTCTCAGTCTGTGCACACACACACAGAGAAGGAGATCTCTTCCTCATCTGACAAAGCCACCAACCCTATTGGATCAACTCTCTACCCATATGACCTCATTTAAGCTCAGTTACCTCCTAGAAGCCCTATATCCAAACACAAGCACATTGGGGGTTAGAGTTTCAGCCTACGAATTTTCAGTGGACACAGTTCAGTCCATAGCAAAAGTTGATTAAAAAAAACAAAAAACTTTGAAAAATGTTTACAGAGACAGTGGACATGTCTACTGTGGTTTAATGTTATAAATTACTAATTGCTAGAATTATGACCGGAGAAGGCAATGGCACCCTATTCCAGTACTCTTGCTTGAAAAATCCCATGGATGGAGGAGCCTGGTAGGCTGCAGTCCATGGGGTCGCTGAGAGTTGGACACGACTCAATGACTTCACTTTCACTTTTCACTTTCATGCACTGGAGAAGGAAATGGCAACCCACTCCAGTGTTCTTGCCTGGAGAATCCCAGGGACAGGGGAGGCTGGTGGGCTGCCGTCTATGGGGTCGCACAGAGTCGGACACGACTGAAGCGACTTAGCAGCAGAATTATTACTGTAACTACAAAGGGTCTTACTATATGGTTGATTAAATTTCATCTGATATGTTTCAAGTAAGGAAATCCTTTGGGTACATTTTTTTTTTTCCTTTTTTTTTTTACAATTGTATTTTTAAGGGGAGAATATTTTTCCCTTCTGTATTTATTGATGTTAGTTTTTGAGAGAGGAGAGCGGGTTTGTTTTTCTTTTTTTTAAGAAGGATGCAGTTTCCTGGTAGAGTGACAGAAACACCTGAGAAGCCATTGGAACATTGATTTTCTTTCCTACCTCACCACTATGCGCTGGGTCACTTAACCTCTCTGACCCTCAGTTTCCTCAGCTGAGAATTTATGCTCAATAGTCTTTTATTTTAGTTCAATCCTGAGTTGTAATGAATCTCAGTTTCAGTCAAGTAAATTCTGCCATTAGCTTCACAGAGCATGTAGATGAAAAAAGCATGAAGCTTTGGATGAGCTTCATCAGAGATATTTCCTATCTAATAGTAGTAAAAATGAAGCTTATATTGTGACATATTTTTATATCATTTTACTGTCTTTCCTTAAACCAATTGTTGCTTTTGTTTTTATATTAATTACCTTTCAATTGATGTAAATTGGAATTACAGCTATCTTTTCCAGTATTAATTACTAAATAATATTTGGAAACAAGAAAGCATATAAACTCGGTTACTTCTTAGTAATACTTCATTCAGCATAATTATTTCGCATAATATTTTGGAAAACACTAATCTTAGAAAAAGAAACCTGTATATATAAATCATCTATATTTTTGAAAAATGAATCATATTTTAATNTGCCTGTCTCTTATACACATCTCTTTTGTTTTTATATTAATTACCTTTCAATTGATGTAAATTGGAATTACAGCTATCTTTTCCAGTATTAATTACTAAATAATATTTGGAAACAAGAAAGCATATAAACTCGGTTACTTCTTAGTAATACTTCATTCAGCATAATTATTTCGCATAATATTTTGGAAAACACTAATCTTAGAAAAAGAAACCTGTATATATAAATCATCTATATTTTTGAAAAATGAATCATATTTTAATAATGATTTATTTGCAAAATGAAGACTTCTGATTCTCAGTGTTTTTGTTTTTATAGTTCAACCATGAAAGCCAAAGTTCCACCTCCTTTGCCACCAAAGGTAAGAAGATTTATTTTTCGATGTGAATTGTGTATGTGTATGTTACTGTTCTGCCATTTTAATACTGTATTAGTATTTACTCTGTAGCTTATTTTCACTTGAGATTCACAAAGAAAAATCTTAAAGTTACTAATCATGATATAAGTAGGTGATTGTAATTGTTTTTGTCTTTTTTTTCCAATTTATTATTTGATGTTAATTCTAAATAATAAGTTCTAGAAATTCATAAATAAAAATGATTATTTCACTTGGGTTAGAAAACTCATGTATTTAATAAGATTTTCTCTNTTTTCGATGTGAATTGTGTATGTGTATGTTACTGTTCTGCCATTTTAATACTGTATTAGTATTTACTCTGTAGCTTATTTTCACTTGAGATTCACAAAGAAAAATCTTAAAGTTACTAATCATGATATAAGTAGGTGATTGTAATTGTTTTTGTCTTTTTTTTCCAATTTATTATTTGATGTTAATTCTAAATAATAAGTTCTAGAAATTCATAAATAAAAATGATTATTTCACTTGGGTTAGAAAACTCATGTATTTAATAAGATTTTCTCTCCTCTAAATCTATAATCTACAAGTAACTGATTTCCTGAGAATGGGTAAAAAAGATAGTGACTTACCATTCAGTTCAGTTCAGTTCAGTCGCTCAGTCGTGTCCAACTCTTTGCGACCCCATGAATCGCAGCACGCCAGGCCTCCCTGTCCATCATCAACTCCCGGAGTTCACTCAAACTCACGTCCATCGAGTCGGTGATGCCATCCAGACATCTCATCCTCTGTCGTCCCCTTCTCCTCCTGCCCCCAATCCCTCCCAGCATCAGAGTCTTTTCCAGTGAGTCAACTCTTCGCATGAGGTGGCCAAAGTACTGGAGTTTCAGCTTTAGCATCCTTCCTTCCAAAGAACACCCAGGACTGATCTCTTTTAGAATGGACTGGTTGGATCTCCTTGCAGTCCAAGGGACTCTCAAGAGTCTTCTCCAACACCACAGTTCAAAAGCATCAATTCTTCGGCACTTAGCTTTCTTCACAGTCCAACTCTCACATCCATACATGACCACTGGAAAAACCATAGCTTTGACTAGACGGACTTTTGTTGGCAAAGTAGTGTCTCTGCTTGTCAATAGGCAAAGTAATGTCTCTGCTTGTCAATATGCTATCTAGGTTGGTCATAACTTTCCTTCCAAGGAGTAAGCATCTTTTAATTTCATGGCTGCAGTCACCATCTGCAGTGATTTTGGAGCCCAAAAAAATAGTCTGACACTGTTTCCACTGTTTCCCTATCTATTTCCCATGAAGTGATGGGACCAGATTACAGATATTTAATTTTCAGAAGATAGTTTTAAATAAAAAATACAAAATAGGACAGTAATTTTAAAAATAAAATTTTAGCAACAAAATCTTTTTGTCAAACAAAACAAAGCATCGTTAGAAAATTCCCTGGCTAAGACTTGGCACATTCCTTGCAAAGGCCCAGGTTCAATCCCTGGTGAGGGAACTAAGGTCCCACAAGCTGTGTGGTGTAACCAAAAAAAAAAAGGAATCATAAATAATAAAAATAATCCCAACTGGTAGGATATTTCATAAGTAAAATAAGTTGATAGATATGGTAATTTAAATTCATAAGTTCATATGCATAGCAAATTTTAACTATAAAATGAACTATTTATAAAATTAGTTGTTATTAGGTTTGAAATCAGGAGTTATAAATGAGAATTGGAGTCCAACCAGCCTAGATATCCAATGTACTGCTATATTTTGTTTTCATTTTATACTTTAAAAAAAATCATGATGCACACACATAAGTAATATTGTTCTTTTTTGTTTAGTTTTACGTTAGAAATATAGAGATCTGAATTTCACAGAGATAAATACGGCTCAGTCTCCCTAATAAGGGACACATTATAAAAATTTATAAATTCTGCAAACCTTTGGCTGACTGGAGGTTTTCCATTGTCTACACAGAAAGTCTCTCAGGTATCCTATATTGCTGAGTTTGTGTTCTCTGATTTAATAAAATTTTAATCAGCATCTTCTGTTGCGTGTCTGGAAGATTAACATTAAAGACTTTGAGTCATCTGGAAGGGACAATTTAGAGATTAGCTTTGAAAGGATTTGAACTTTGATTAGCCTGAATGTTTAAAATACAAGAAACTCATTTAAATTGGAGAGCATAAAGACCAGAATATTTTTATTTGGCAAATTCAAGTGGGAAGGCTTGTGGGGAATTAATAGAAAGAGTAGAACAAGGTCTTTTTTCTTGAGAAAACATTTTTGTGTACATTTTTAGGATATATATTAAGATTATCTGAATCAGATAGTTGAATATGCTTGAAACTCAACTATTAAACATAGTTTGAAAGCCTCTGATATGTAATAATATTTACTTCAGGGAAGATACTTAATATTTTTCATGTTTAATAAAGCATGAATGATTTCTTATTTAGTCATGGGTCTCCTTTTCTGTATTGTTTCAGCCTAAGTCCATATTCATACCACAGGAAACTCATTCTACAGAGGATGACAATCAAGGAACAATCAAGAGGTGTCCCACATCAGAGAGCCCAGCAAAGCCATCCCAAGTACCACCTAGGCCACCGCCTCCCAGGTTACCGCCTCAGAAGCCTGTGGCTTTAGGTAATGAGGAAGAGGGGGTGAAATAAGAGTGTTGCCAGGTTTTCATAATGTGTAGAGAAAAGTAGAAGGACTCCTTGTAAGAGATGATTTGAAATTCCTTTGAGGAGAAGAAAAGGAAGCAGTGGCTCTCGAGAGAGATGAAGTTTGCATTTTGCTTCACAGTTTGAAGTGTTTTTATGATAGGATTACCTGTGACCCAGCCTGAGATATTTTGCCCCTTGCTTCTCATTTCATGTCTGGCTTTCCCTCTTTTGGAGAATTGTTTCTGCCCAATTTGTCATTCATCTGTAGAGTGTGGCAACAAAAGAAATTAAACTCTGAACAAACAAGGAAAATGTATTTTGGTCCTAGGCTACTTCAGTTTGAGAAAAAGGAGAGGATGCCTTGTCGAACTCGTTTGTTTTATTTTGTTTAATCATTTTTAGAAAAATTATTGTCAGTATTTGCTAGGTATTTGCCTCCAAATTAATCCTCAAAGGTGCTGTTTTAATACTCTGAAGTGTCTTATGTTTATGCAAAAGAAGCAATTAAAAGAAAGAGTAGTAATGCTCCTTGGATAACAATAAATTGCCCCTTTCCTGAAAGTAGTTATGTATTCAGTACTTTTTTCTTTTTAGCACAAATATATGTACTTAGATACAACCTGAATTTTAATTTCCCTATGTGAAAAAAAGAGAGATAAAACTAGAACATATATATGATTGTTACACTACTAAATATTCTGATTGGGTAAGCCCAAATGAAGGCTGAAAGTGTCTCAGAGATAATATATTTTTTTTTCCTACTTGATAAGTTTCTGAATGAAAACTTTCATGGAAATTAATCCTTTTTTTTTTAATATGTTTAAACATATCTTATTGAAGGAAATGGGGTGAGCTCCTTCCAGCTAAATGGTGAACGAGATGGTTCATTATATCAACAACAGAATGAATATAGAGGCACTAACCTTTCAAGGAAAGAAAAGAAAGATGTACCAGTAGGTATTTATGTTCATAAGCTCTACTTGTATTTGTTTCCTTTTTGACTATTAGTTTTGCAGTTTTAATTAATGAAACAATAGCAATTATATATTTTATAATTAGTGTATTTGTATTTTAGTATGTTAATAATAGGTTGTTTAAATCTTAAAAAAAATGACTTTGCTGTGATAAACATGAATGAAGGCTTTCTACTCTTCAAATTATTTAGGCCCATTGGTTATACTGCATATTATAAAATGTGGCCTTCAACATACTGGTAAACACTTAATATTTTTGCGATTGTTGAGAAATATTATTCTCATCTATGAGAATGATTCTTGTACACTCCTTTTATGGTCTCAAGAACTTATGGAAGGAAAGCCATACCTTCTACCTCAGGACAAATTTCTGTCACGTAATTTGTGATGTTACTACTTTTACCAAAAAAAATAGCAAACAAGGAAGGAAAATTAAGGTTATTTCTAGTAGATGTAAGATACCACTTCAGGAAAGATGAAATTAGCCTTAGCAACTGTTCCTATTAGAAAAATTAGATGAAACACTGTGACATGACTACTAGAACATCAATAGAATTTACCAAGGAGATTAAGAATTTGTGAAGAATTTACACTTCATCATCGGAAGACATTCTGTGATGTCCATCATCATAGACTTTAACAACAAAAAAATCCTTAAAATTCCCAATTCAGCAGATGTCAACATAAGTCAGTATTTGGGGGGAATTTTTTGTGTATGTTAATTTTTGTTATTCTTCTAGAAATTCATAGACCATTTAATATGTTTATGTGCATATAGCTATAATAACTTCGTATGCTAAATACATTGCTAGAGGTTTTTGTACTGTATCTGTTATTTTATAAGATTTCACTATAGAATGTGACATACCATTTTTATGATTCATTTAAAGCATTTGACTGGGGTTATGCATTGTAATTTGTGAAACTTAGGACATTTTTAACAAAAGTGAAATGTCTTTTAGAAATCATAGGGTTTATGTAGTCTCTCCAACTGAGTAGTGCCTTTTTCATTTCATCAGCTTAAATTTTAGCAATCCTTCTAATGTAGTAGTTTAAAAATTCAGCTTAATGACTGTAACAGTATAATAACCTTTGAGAAATGAGTACTTTTTAAAATTTATATATTTTAAATTCACTTTTTCTATTACCTTATTAGGATAAGGAACTAGTAATTAAACTAACAGTCTCAGTAATTCTGAAATAAGTATGTCATGACTGTATCATAGGATAAACAGTATCCATGGTATATTGCAATGTGATTACAGTTTGTGCAGCTTCTCGAAATTATTTATAACCGCTTCTTGAAATTATTTACAGCCAATTCTGTCAGTACTTAAATTAAATCCAATAGTTATAACATTTAGAGCTCCCTAATTAAAAATGTTTTGCTAAAATAGATGATATATGATAATTTAGGGACATCTATATAAAATTATGTACATAAATTATTTGCAGAATGAAAAAAATTATCAGAAATTGATGGCAGTATGTACATCCTCATAAACATATCTCCAAAATAAAATTTCATAGTCTTCTTTTTTTAAAAATGATACAATTTATTTATTTATTCAGCTCTCCTAGGTCTTAGTTGCCACACGCAGGATCTTCAATCTTCTATTCCTTAAAATGCTATTATTAAGATTAAAAGAAACTAGACTATCAGAAAGCTTATGTTTAAATTATAATCTCTCCCAAGGAGATTCTTTCTCCAGGGATAAATCATAAAATTGAAAATAATTTATTCTCCAGGGGTAAATCATATACCACAGGAATGTAGCCCCTTGGCAAAATATCTGGAACTCTTGAGGATGTTGTCATAGATGAGTGATGTGATTGTTTTTGCTTTCCTTACATTATCATTATACTCTGACCAATGATTCATGCATTTGAGTCCATCAGAGTTTAAAAATTGAATGGACAAAGCACTTGGTAAATGAGGTTAAAAATCTACAGACTAGGAGAAAACATTTGTAATATATAGCAGATAAAGTATTTAAGTCTAATTTATATAAAGAGCTCCAAAAAATAAGTAACTCAGTTTAAAAAAAAAAAGCGAGGCAGGGAGGGGAGAATTCACAGGAGAGGAAATACAGTTAGCCAGTAAACATTTCTTTAAAAAGGTTCTCAACATTCCTAGATGTCAGAGGCATGCAAATTAATGAGAAACAAAGGGGAAAACTTTTTTTACTCCTGTACAAACTGTTATCAGTTTGATAACATTGTCTGTGAGACTGTGAAGAACCAAGACTCATACATTGCTGATGGGAGTGATACAAAATGGGCCCTTGGAAAGGCAGTTTAGCAGTCAGTATCCACTAAAATGCAAAAACTACAGACCCCGTGTCCCAGTGTTTTCACTTCTCACAGCATATTCTTTAAAAAAGCCATTCACACATCGTGTAGTAAAGTATATGCGAGGATGAGGATTTCCACATTGTTGTCGTAGTAAAAAATGGAAAATAATCTAAATATCCAACAACAGGAAGCAGCTAAAATTTGTTATATTCATACTGTGCTGCAATTAAAGCCAATAGCAAACAGGTCTGGAAGGATACACAAATACCTGAGTATTTTGTAATGTAATATAATTGCCTTGAGAAAGATTTGGAAGGGTATACAATAAACCATTTGGAGGGGGCAAGTTCTAGGACTAAGTGGACTGTGAAAGGATATAGGGATCTTCAGTATTATCTATAATGTTTTGTTTGACAAAGAAATATATTCATGTATTTTATTGGGACAACACATGAGTTTGAAATAACAGTGTTGATATATCAAATAAGAAGTATAATCATGCATGTGTTCTTTTTCTAGAAGCCTATTAGTAATGGCCTACCCCCAACACCTAAAGTCCATGTAAGTATAAATATCAAATAAGCTAAATTTGCAAACTGAATACAATGACATATAATTTCTTGAGTACCTGCCTTTGGTTGGATTTTTTTGCCTGTTTGAAAGAACCCCCATTATATTGAAAAAAATCTTAAAAGTTGCTAATTTAAGTACTGATTGATTATATTTGAAAAGTATAGCTTTTCAAAAGATGATATACATTTTATAGCTTCTTTATTTGAAAATTGCTAATGTTTTTGTACATATTTTTAAAGGAATATGAAAAATGCACAGTTACCAAAAACAGAATTTTAGAACTAAAAAGAGCATTGAAGGAGCATCTGGGCCTAACTTTATTTTGTCCATGGGTAAAACTGAGACCCTTTGGATCCAGTTTGGGTCCAGAATCCTGTTTGCTTAAAAACATGGAGAACTCATGGCTTCTGACTCCTTTTCTCTCTTCAGTCCCCAAGTCTGGGGAAGGAGCATTTAGCTCCTTTGGAAGCTGACCCAATGGGAGCATGGGGTCACAGAGTTGGACACGACTGAGTGACTATCACTCACTCACTCAAAACTGAGACCCAAACAAGATACTAGTCACCAAAATCACAAACCGCCACCCATCTCTAACCAGAACTAAAACTAGACCTTAGATGTCCAATATTACCCTTGTCATTTTTTATATCTCTCTCTATATATATATACCATGCTGTCATTTTCAGGATTAAAATTATATTGTGCTCAGTCATGTCAGACTCTTTGCAACCCCATGGACTCTAGCCTGCCAGGCTCCTCTGTCCGTGGTATTTTCCAGGCAAGAATACTGGAGTGGGTTACCATTTCCTTCTCCAGGGGATTTGCCCAACCCAGGGATCAAACCAATGGCTCCTGCATTGGCAGGTGGATTCTTTATCCCTGAGCCACCAGGGAACCCCTTAAAATTATATTAACTCAGTTTAATTTTTGTTAAATATGGATAGAACTACATTTTGCTGATCTCAGTCTATAGCCTGAAACTTCATATAACACTAGTTTAGACAGTGTCCATAGTTTTTCTAGTTTGTAACCTCTCAAGTCTACTTTTTAACCCTTTTACTTTTTAACTCTACTATTAGTATAAAAATCTGAGTAATTATACCTCATCTTACAAAAAGAAGTTTTGAGTGTAAAGGGCTTCCAGGTCTAGGAGATACATATGTACGATAGGGGTGAGATTTATTGTTGGGCTGCAGGATGAAACTCCTTTATCAGGCATGCAATTGACAGGGAAGAGCTGATAACTGTGGACCAACTGTGCAAGTTAGCTTTAGGTTGGGACTGGTTTGATTGTTTTGTACCTCAATCTGTCATTTAGATTTTTAGGAGTTTAGCAGTACCTTAACACAGGAATTTGGTATACCTATCTTAAAGGATAATTATCAGAATTAGTTAAGTGATAGAATTTCTCCCTACACCATAGGAACATTTCTTATTGGTCTTCTGCCATGCACTGGTATTGCCAGGCGGTTGTTCTTATTGGATAACTAAAATCTTAAAAATACTGGTTGCTAGGTTTCTATACATAAAAAGGAAATTTTAAGATCAAATATTTTGATTATTTTGTGTTAATATTTTTAATCCACTGTAGTCAACAATAATCACTCGTTGTATTGTCTCTGTGTTTGTGAAGAAACTATTTCTGCTGTAAAATGATGCACAGTAGAGTTCCCCGGCGGTCCATTGTAGGACAAGGTGCTTTCACCGCCGTGGGCCTAGGTTTGGTCCCTGGTTGGGAAACTAAGATCTCACAAGCTCTATGGCACAGCCAGAAGGAAAAAGAAATGAGCCACAGTGCAGTTTTTCTGATCAAATGCTTCTGTATCCTTTATCCCCTCCAAGTTATTTATTCTAACCAGAACAGTCATTTCAAAATTAACATCTTACTCTTTGAAGATCAAAAAACATTCAAATGAGTGATATTATATTTCATTATAAGATATTTATTATCTGAAAAGTTTGTAAATGAGCTTGATAAATAAATATTAACATCAAAGAATAAAGCTTTTTGTTGACTTCTTCCAAGGAGAATAATCAGATTGCTCAATTTTTTTTTGTAAAATGCATCTCTCTGTTTTGAGATTAAAGTACATATATGAGTTTCAAATCAACTGTACCTCTTCAGTTTGTAATATGAAATTCAGTGATTAATACTATTTTTAGGCTCATGAAACCAAGTAAGAAAATTTTCACCTTTATAGAGAGATTATGGTTTTCCTTATCAGAGAATATTGTATTATTCTTAATGTGGGATATGTAAGAAATACTTCTATAAGCAAATTATTGTGCAGAATAAATTGCTGTTATTGCTTTGTTTATTTGAGAAGATAGGAAGAATAAAGTGACTTTTAAGTAAAATCATATCTAATAGTCCTTGTGCCTGGAACCTCCTTGATATCACTGTAAGGCAAATGAGTAAGACTTGATAGATTCATTTAGTTATTTTTTGTTTTTCCAGATGGGTGCCTGTTTTTCGAAGGTTTTTAATGGATGTCCCTTGAAAATTCACTGTGCAACATCATGGATAAATCCAGACACAAGAGGTAGTACTATATGTTTTTATCTTTCTGATTGCTTGGTGTTTTCATGAGGCTAGAACAGCACTAGGCAATGCAAAAGAATGCTCCAATTACCACACAATTGCACTCATCTCACATGCTAGTAAAGTAATGCTCAAAATACTCCAAGCCAGGCTTCAGCAATACGTGAACCGTGAACTCCCTGATGTTCAAGCTGGCTTTAGAAAAGGCAG
>SJYT01057597.1:283389-295184 GCA_006410635.1 Cephalophus harveyi | reverse complement strand
TTATTAATTGCTGAGTTTACAGTATAGCTAAAATTTGCCACTTTACGCACAAAAGTTTTTTAAAAATTAACTTTTCAATCAAAATCATTTTAAAATATACTGCAAGCTTTTCTGTCTTCTTAAAATAGATTACACTGAGTTTAACTGGATCTTTTCATGATGAATTAGTTATGATTATGAACTTGATTTATTATGTTTGTACTATAGTATCTATAGTTGGACTTAAGAAAGAGGTTTCTTTCTTTCTATATAGCTTATGTGCCCCATTTTTTCTCCCAGCTGCCACTTTCTGCTGTTGTTTTTCTGCCTTCTTAGAGCATGACTCCATTCTGCTTTCTAACTTGATAAATCTTAAATTCCTGTGGGCATGGAAACTGACCACCAACCTTTAAAATCATATAGAGCTCCTGAACAATGGAAGGCACATAAACTTTAATGTATTAACTTTTTGATACCATTTTTATCCTATTGTTTTCCCAGTTTGTGGCTCATCTTTTTACTTTCTCAGCTCTGTCTTTTGGTAATCTAAAGTTAATAATTTACTAAATACATTCAACGAATTGAATGCCACTCATAGTTTGATGGAGAAGGCAACGGCACCCCACTCCAGTACTCTTGCCTGGAAAATCCCATGGATGGAGGAGCCTGGTAGGCTGCAGTCCGTGGGGTCACTAAGAGTCAGGCACGAGTGAGCGACTTCACTTTCACTTTTCACTTTCATGCACTGGAGAAAGAAATGGCAACCCACTCCAGTGTTTCTTGCCTGGAGAATCCCAGGGACGGGAGAGCCTGGTGGGCTGCCGTCTATGGGGTCACACAGAGTCGGACACAACTGAAGCGACTTAGCAGCAGCAGCAGCATAGTTTGAGATGCTAGGGATACATCAGTGAAAAAAAAATCAATCTTAAGTTTATCATTATTTTCCTGTATAATCTATTTTTGCATTTCTTAAAGTAATCCTGTGGTCATATTCTTCAAAAATCTATATATTTTGTAGTTTTGTTTTTCATGTTTAAATTCTTTATCCATTTGGAATTGATTAGAGGGGGGTTGAGAAAGGTATCCAGTTGATTCTTATTTTTAATAGATAACCCATTATGTCCGGACCAGTTTTTAAACAACTCATCTTTTCTCCACTATTCTATAACAGTAGTATTTTCATATACTAACTTCACCTACATGTATTATATATTCATTTCCATTTCCATTTAGGAAATTTGCTGTATCAGCAAAAATCCCTGAAACCAAATGGTGTCAGAAGTGTTGTGTTGGTAAGTAAACCATCCAAAATCACACAGCTCTCCTGTTTTACAGAGTGGATAAGAGGATGCTGTGAGGCTCATTTTTCAATCTAGTGTAAAACCATAGTACTCCAGGACATCCTGCCAGTAATAGTTTACTTTTCTCCCTTAAGTAAAATAAATGTATTGCCCATTCTATTTTCATGTAAACTAAATCTAATGTAGAACTTTGCATACATAGTTGTTTCACAAATAATTTATTAACTAAATAAATGGAGGATGACTTTATTACAGCACTTTACCATACCCTGTTCTCTAAGGAGCCTGTTACTAATCATTCACCATTCTGCTTAGTAATGGCTTTTGAGACTGCATTTATTCACTCAGTATACTTGTTATTTACTCTCATACCTTTAATACATGAAACTTAATGCTTGTGATGCGCAAGTCATAGTCTCCTTGTTCACATACCATGAGCCTAAAGTCCTCCTCAACCCCCATAACAATTAACTGGTTGATTCATATCCAGGAAAAGCAAAAAATTGTTTTCTTTCCTCCCTTAAAAACCTCTGAGACAATTCAGTTTTTTGATTTGTGAACCTGCATCTTGATTAATGTCTTCATCTGGTTAGGACCAAAGCAGTACTGCCTCTGAACAATACTACCAAGAGCACCCCGAATCACCCTAAATGTGCTACAGCTATCCGTGTGGGAACATTTCCCCAAATCTGCTTTAAACCTTTCTTCAGGATCTTGCTGTCTCAGTTAATCTCTCTGCTACCATAAGACCTAAAGTTCTTCTTCCCACCCCCTGGCCCCATAACAACCAGCAGTTTTTGAGCATACAAATAAAAATCCTGGAAGTGATGAGAGTTTTGCACTCCTATCTGAAACAGTATTTCTTTTTCACTCTGCAATCTAATTAACAAATTGAACTGGCCTCCACCTTTCGTTTGTTTGTTTTTGGAGCAGGCAACTATTACTGTAAAAACTTTGCGTTATAAGAAAACTTACATATACTTTTTTGCCTTGACAGTGAGAAATCCTTACACAGGCCATAAATACCTATGTGGGGCACTTCAAACTAGCATTGTTCTATTAGAATGGGTTGAACCAATGCAGAAATTTATGTTAATTAAGGTAAGCATGAATGTCAGCCTACATCATTTTTAGCATAAAAGCTTATCAGTTTTCCTGTTCTTTCAAGAAGACCTTTTTTTTCCAATTAATTCTCAAGACAATGTATTGATTTTGGATTATATGGCAGAGTGGTAAAAATCTGCCTAATTATTAAAAAAAAACTCCATTGGCCAGATAGAAGTTTTAAAAGAGACTAGATAGATAGTTCAGGACTTCTCTGGTGGCTCAGACAGTAAAGCATATGTCTACAGTGCAGGAGACCTGGGTTCGATCCCTGGGTCAGGAAGAATCCCTGGAGAAGGAAATGGCAACCCACTCCAGTACTCTTGCCTAGAAAATCCCACAGACGGAGGAGCCTGGTGTCCATGGGGTCGCACAGAGTCGGACACGATAGTTCAGGGATGTGACAGTGGAAGCCTGAAATACTGAATCACATACACAGTCTGATATCAGGAACAGGAGGTACTAAGAGAGCAGTGAAATTTTGTCTGAATATGTTCTCTGGTTGACCTGTTCCATTGTAGCAGAGGGACAGTCTACAGATTGGCATTTGGCTTAAAAAGTCAAGGAATAAACATCATGAAGGGGAAATAATTTGTTTTGAATATCTGCCATCCTGTTATTTCACCTAGGCCTTCCCATGGATCGTTTTTTGTGCCTTTGTGTCTCTAGAATCTTTTAACAAAAAAAAATTTTTTTTGGCTGTGCCACATGGCATGGGGATTTTAATTGCCTGGCCAGGGATCAAACCTGTGCCCCTTGCAGGGGAAGCGTGGAGTCTTAACTGCTGGGCTGCCAGGGTGGTCCCTCTAATGAATATTTTTTTAAGCATTTAATATTACTCAGCTGTAATTTAACTTTAGAGGAAACGCTAACTGCAAATGTATGAAGTGCTGGCTCAGTCACTCCAAAGAAGTATCAGATGAATTCTTTATGCTGTTTTACTTGCTATTTTGTATAGATTAAGTAGTATTTCATGAGCATTTGCTATCTCCATAGAAATTGGGATCAAAATAATTGGAGTGGATTCTTCCTAAATTATATAATATAGAATTAAGATGTTTAAAGTATTGGCTTCCTGTTATTTAAAATTTTATGAGTGACTAGGGAATCTAGTTTTAATTTTCACATCAGTATTTATTAACCTCACAATTAACTAGGACTAAAGAAATGAAATAAAGAATTTCAAGAATTTACCACCCATTGAAGTAATATTTCCACAAATTTACTGAAACAAAAATTCTTTCAACAAAAAGCTGAAAGGGAAAATAACTTTATAAATTGTTCAAAACAGAACTTCTGAACCCAGCCCATTTCTGTCCACCTGTTTTTGTTCTAAGTTCCTCTTTGTTCTTTTCTGTTTGACAAAAGCACAGCATATTCTAGATGGAGTGGTAAAGTGTATATAATTATTTTTCTGTAGCCCTTCCCTTCCCTGTCTTTATCCTTAGTCTGTTACAGTATGTCCTTCCTATTCCTTTCTTTCCTGACCTCTATCAAAATGAAAAATAGTTTGATTACATCAGTTGTTCATGGATACTAATAGTCTGATTAAACCTAAGTATGAATGAATTTTATGTGTTACCCGATATGTTAAACTATTTATCTTAATACATAGTGAAAGATCCTCTGTATTAAAGGAACTTTTTGTGTTAAGAATGTACAGGTGGTTGCTTTGATAGCACATATACTATTAATAAAATTGGAACAATACAGAGATTAGCATGGCCCCTGCACAAGGATGATGTGCGAAGTCATGAAGCATTCCATATTTTTGTGATGTAATTATGCTCCAATTAAAAATAAATATATATTAAAAAGAGCATGCCAGAAAGAATATGTATTTTGAAGGCATGGGAAGCTTAAAAATTACCCATGCATGTTTTCTTTTTTCTGGGTACCAGGGAGCTTGGCGCTGACTGATGAGGCCTATTGCCAGGATTCTAGGATGTTAGCCTTACATACAGTTCTACTTGTAGGCCTCCTTTAAGACTTCTCACGCTTCCCACTTTCCTTAAACTCCCTGAGCAACATGCCCTTCTTTACTGTCCATCTAAACCCAATTCTCCTTTCTTTGTCTCTCTGCTTTGAGATTTCTCTTGAGTATATTTTGTTTCTATATTTGATATTATCTCAATTAGTATTTATGATATTTCTATACTATAAGTCTTACCAGATGTATTAAAAAACATTCTTATGTTTTCTGTATTCTTACTCTTCATGACATTTTCTAAGTTTTTGCTTCACTACACTGTTTTATTTTCAATATAAAGAAAAGTCATAAATTGAAGCAGATATTCATGTACTTATTACAAATCGAGTACAGTGCTATTTAATTAGACAGATAAAAATGAGTAAGAGAGAGGGAGTGGAGAAAAGGGAACGCTCTTGGACTGTTGGTGGGAATGTAAATTGATACAGCCATTGTGGAAGACGGTATGGAGATTCCTTAAAAAACTAGGGTAAAGCCACCATATGACCCAGCAATCCAACTCCTAGGCATATACCCTGAGGAAACCAGGGTTGAAAAAGACACATGTATCCCATGGTTCATTGTAGCACTATTTACAATAGCTAGAACATGGAAGCAACCTAGCTGTCCATGGACAGATGAATGGATAAAGAAGTTGTGGTACATATCAGTTCAGTTCAATTCAGTTGCTCAGTCCTGTCCGACTCTTCATGACCCCATGAATCGCAGCACGCCAGGCCTCCCTGTCCATCACCAACTCCCGGAGTTCACTCAAACTCATGTCCATTGAGTCGGTGATGCCATCCAGCCATCTCATCCTCTATCGTCCCCTTTTCCTCCTGCCCCCAATCCCTCCCAGCATCAGAGTCTTTTCCAATGAGTCAACTCTTCGCTTGAGGTGTCCAGAGTACTGGAGTTTCAGCTTTAGCATCATTCCTTCCAAAGAAGACCCAGGACTGATCTACACATTGGAATATTACTCAGGCATAAAAAGAAACGCATTTGAGTCAGTTCTGATGAGGTGGATAAACCTAGAACCTATTATACAGAATGAAATGAGTCAGAAAGAAAGATAAATATCATATTCTAACACATATATACAGAATCTAGAAGAATGATACTGAAAAACTTATTTACAGGGCAGCAATGGAGAAACAGACATAGAGAATAGGCTTATGGACATGGGGAGAGGGGAGGAGAGGGTGGGATGTATGGAAAGAGTAACATGGAAACTTACATTACCAACTGTAGAATAGATAGCCAATGGGAATTTGAGTATGGCTCAGGAAGCTCAAACAGGGGCTCTGTACCAACCTTGAGGAGTGGGATGGGAAGGGAGATGGCAGGGAGGTTCAAAAGGGAGGGGGTATATGTATACCTATGGCTGATTCATGTTGAGGTTTGACAGGAAACAACAAAATTCTATAAAGCTATTATCCTTCAATAAAAAATTAATTTTAAAAGAAAAAAAATGAGTAAGAGATGATTATTTCCCTCATGGACTATCATCAGTAGCAACTGGTTTTGAAACTGTTTTATGGGAACACTCTTCTGCTAGTGACTTATACATATTGTTTAGTTATTATTGGAAGCTAAGTAGAAGTAGTCACAATCTGTTGGTTTTCTAATTTACTGAGGAAAAAATACAGAAGCATTGTTTTCTTCCTGTCCTACTGCTGTTTCCACATTTCAAAGAGAATTATTTTAAATGTTTTACTTTATTAAAAATAGGACAGATTTTATCCAAAGCACATCCCCAGGTGGTAGAGATGCTCCCAGCGAGCATGTGCGTAGGGTGTTTGTTGAAGGCATGTCTAGAGCTCTGGGATGGAGGCACTTGGGCAGTTTCGGGGAAGGAGCAATGTGGGAACAACAGGCGTGGGCAGAGTTTCACCTTCCAGTTGTGAGGATCACACTACATCTTCTGACACTTTAAGACAGTTGGTTGTGGTAGCCCCATTTCACCTGTTTATTTTCTCTATAATTTTCTTTAGAATTTATAAGTAAACTACAGAATTAAAAAATATTAATTTCAGTAGCTTTTAAAGATACTAACAGTAGCCATTGGGAAATATAATGAAAACAGCCCATTTATAGGAACAACAAAAATAAATTATAAGTAGACCTAATAAAATATGTGTAAGTCTAATACATTTTTTAAAAACCTTCTTATTGTAAGGAAGAACATTGCCAGCACCCCAGAGCTCCTCATGGTACCACCTCCCACTACAAATCAGCTCCCTTATTTTCCATTTTTACCATTGTTAGCACATACCCCTAAACGTTAGCATTTTGCCTAATGTTTCAACAGTATGGAAGTGGAATCATATTCATTTGGGTCTGACTTCTTTTGTGCAGTACCGTATTTGTGTACTTGTTGGATATAGCCCTGGTTTGTGCATTTGGATTGCACTCTAATTTCTGATTGGGTGAGACTGTCCTCATTTTGTCTGTGTAGGCTTTTGGGTTACTTGCAGGTTTTTGTTACTCTTAGCAATGAAACTTGTGTGTACTTTGGTATATGTCTCCTGTGTGCATGTACAGTCACGTTCTATAGGCTGTATAACTAGGAGTGTTATTTGTAACACTCTAAGAGATGCATATCTTTGGCGTTAATAAGTGATGTAATTAACCACTGTGGTCGTACCAGTTTGTTCTCCCACCATCAGTGTTATGAGCATTTGTCTGCTTTTCTCTGAGTAACCCTTATTATTCTCGTTCTTCTGGTGGATGTGTATAGTTATCTTGGTTGTTTTCCCCTGATTACTAATGAAGTGAATGTTTTCTGTTTTTCCAGAGTTTCAGAATGTGAATTTAGTCTCTTTGTAGTAAACTAAAAATAATTTTAAGCTTATGTATAATGAAAATCAGTTGCATTGTAATTAAGTTAATTTATTGAATAGAATCACTTGAAATACAGGGCTAATTTCTTTTGTGGATTGGTTTCCCCACCCCGCCACCCAGTCCATACTTACAAGAGGAATGTCTCTTTCTAATTAGCATTCCAGTTTTCTCACCCATGTTTGCTCAGTTGGATAAGAAGGCAGAGTATTACTGAAGTGCAGTGTCTAATTAGGAAACAAGAGACTCTACCTCAAAGGGTGGAGGTGGGGGGACTCTTAGACCAGCCACGCAGTTGCTGGATCTGTTTCCAGTTCTGATGCTAAAATGTGTGGTATTTAACTTAAAAATTACAGTGCTGAACCTAAAATCTTTATAAGATGCTTCATAATTTGGATTTTTCTGCATATCCTGAGTTTCTGTGAGAAGCCGCAGTCTTGATAGTAGAGAGTACTCTGTTACGCATTTTCATAAAACTAAACATTCTTAATGGCATTCCCGTGAAATTATTTGGCTTTTGTTTTCCTTTTTTAATATATTTTGTTTTTTTCCAGCACATAGATTTTCCTATACCATGCCCACTTAGAATGTTTGAAATGCTGGTGGTTCCTGAACAGGAGTACCCTTTAGTCTGTGTTGGTGTCAGTAAAGGGAGAGACTTCAACCAGGTGGTTCGATTTGAAACAGTCAATCCAAATTCTACCTCTTCGTGGTTTACAGAATCAGGTTTGTGGTTTTTATTTAATTATTAAGGCCAGTGCATAGACTGGTTTTGTAAGTAATAAATTTACTGTGTCTTTCATCAGGCAAGTAACAGTGCATAAAAATCCAGTCTTGTGTAACTTAGTGAACTGGGAAAAGAGAAGATGACTTGCTTTGAAATAGCTTATTTGTTTGACACATTTAAAACATTCTAGTTTCTCCCAAACTTGAGTGTGTGTCAGAATCACTTGGCTGGGTCCCACCCCCAAGTTTTTCACTCAGTAGATCTGGGTGAGGCCTGAGAATTTTCAGTGTGTAAGTTCCCAGGATGTTGACAATGTTAATACAGGGACCACACATAGAGAACCACACACATATATATACACACACACACACACACACACACACACACAGACCTTGTTGGTAGTGCAAGTCGTATCCAACTGTTTGCGACCCCGTGAACTGCAGCACACCAGCCTTCTCTGTCCATCACTTACCTCCCTGAGTTTGCTGAAACTCATGTCCATTGAGTCAGTGATGCCATCCAACCATCTCATCCTGTATCGCCCCTTCTCCTCTTGCCCTCAGTTTTTCCCAGCATAAGGGTCTATTCTAATGAGTCGGCTCTTCGCATCAGGTGGCCAAAGTATTGGAGCTTCAGCATCAGTCCTTCCAATGAGTATTCAGGGTTGATTTCCTTTAGGATGGGCTGGTTTGATCTTCTTGCTGTCCAAGGGACTCTTAAGATTCTCCTCTAGCACCACAGTTCAAAAACATCAGTTCTTCAGCTCTCAGCCTTCTTTATGGTCCAACTCTCACATTCATACACGACCACTGGAAAAACAAGCTTTGACTATATGGACCTTTGTCAGCAAAATGATGTCTCTGCTTTTTTTAAGACACTGTCTAGGTTTTCCACAGCTATTCTTCCAAGGTGCAAGCATCCTTTAATTTCGTGGCTGCAGTCATAGTCCACATTGATTTTGGAACCCAAGAAAATGAAATCTGACACTGTTTGCACATTTCCCCCATGTATTTGCCATAAAGTGATAAGACCATATGCCATGATCTTAGTTTTTTGAATGTTGGGTTTTAAGCCAGCTTTTTTACTCTGCTTTTTCACCTTCATCAAGAGGCTAGTAGAAAACCTGATTTATATAAAAAGGAAAAGCTGCATTAAGTATATTTTCCAGTATATTTTTGTAATTGATACACAGGTACTATCTGGTAACTTTAATAAATATCTTTAATCATTTGTAATTAGGATATGAAATATTAAGTAAATAGTAAAGCACCTCCAAAGTGTTTGAGGGTGCTTGAAAATAATTCTTTTATATATTTCCTAAATTTTGATCTACATTTCCCAGTTGTAGCACATTCTTCCTTCATAGCTTGTACCTTAGGAAATAATATCTCCAATGAATCAGTTTTTTACAGAAATTTGATGATAGTTTGAAACCTTCAGTTGCATTGTTGCAATCCATACACATTGGCAAAACTTCGGTTTTGTGATAAATAAATCTGATTAAACTATTACACTTAAAAAAAAAAAAATGACCTTAAAGGTCTTTTTATCTTTGTTTTAAAACACTGTGTTTGTTATGAAGCTCCTTTTGTGTTTTTGCCTAAAAAATGACATTATACAATGTTCTACTGTAAAATAGGCGTGGCCATTTTTGAAGGTAATTTTTAAAGGTCTTGCAAAGGCCCTTTGCTCAGTGTCTTTGACAACTTAGAGAAGTGTTAAAGAACCAACTTGCCAACAAATATTGATTAGTCAGGAATTTTTTGGAAGCCTGAAAGAGTGTTCACTAAAGGAAAAAAATTAAGAGACTGAGGTTTTTGGCATTGGGGGAAAAAAAAATGATCACACATTTAGACACATTCAACAGAAATCTAAAGACAGTCTCATGGCTGCTGAAGCCCGGGGAACTCGAGCAGCTTTCCACTGAAGGAAAGCATGACCAGCCCTTGGCAACATTATGTGGCTTATCTTTGGCTTCCTCAGATTCTCTTGTTAAATTCTCCCTTTTAGACAGTATCTACCCTTTCAGACATGGGGTTAACTCCTGCTTTCTAATTTCTTCCCTTTTATTGTTGGTTGACTAATATTTTATTTAGTGAATTTCAGTTGTCTTATTTCTCCCAACCATTTTAATTTTAAATCCTTTTCTACCAATTGTTTAATGAAGGGCCTCTCATTTCCTGACACAAGAGTTTTTTGCCTTCCGTCCCAGGAACTTTTGATTGCTTATCTTAGCATAATGAAATCCCCTTATTAGAAGTTAAATACAACAGATATAATTCATTTCTGATTTTGGGATGATGAAGTTGAGTAAGAGTAAGAGTAAGTAAGAGTAAGAGGGTGAAAGTATGTTTAAGGTTTTGTATGAGCTGAAATTATAAGCTGTGGTTTCCTAAACTCTGCTGCATAGTAGAATCCACTTGAGAAGATTTTAGCACTCTTGATACATCAAGTCACACACACATACCCCCATTTAAATAAGAATATCTGGAGGTGGCAGCTGGACATCAATAGACCTCCAGATGACTTCAGTGTTTGGAAACTAATTATTATAAGCCATTTGTAAATCTCGTTTTCCTGGCTTTCTATCTAGTAGTGCTAGACTGGCTTTTTGACTAATTTTCACCAAATGTGTAAGAGTTACAAAGATCTGGTAGGCCTGGTTTATAGGAGGCCTGTTCCTTATCCTTCCAACCCTGGCTAGTTACAGAATATGAGTGAAAGTCTGAACTGCAGCTGCCCTTGGATTTATTAAGATTCTAAATACTAAAGGAAGTAAAAAACTAGGCTGATCGACTAGACTTCAGAACCATTCTCCAGGAACAAAGGCCTATAGCTCAACAGTTTTAGCTTTGATATTCATACAAAGTTTGGGATATCTTACTTCTCACTTCCTGGAAAACTAAGTCGTTTAAATATTTTAGGTTTGTTAGAACTTGGATAAATCATTATTATAAAAATAATGCCTCTGCATTTTTATGGTGCTTCATACTTCTCAAAATATGTCAGTATTTTTTTAACTCATTTGTATTCAAAGTGATTAACTCTCTGATTCATTCATTCAGTAAATATTTATTGCATATGCTAGGCACCACATATAATGATGTACAAAGCACAACCCTTGGCCTTCTGAGCTTAAAATCCGAAATTAATCATTGCCATAATATAGATCTCACATATGAATAGGATAGAGCATCACCCACCGGTAGTAATGACAATCGCTAACCCTCCATGAAGCACTCACTCAGTTTAGCTCTTGTATCAGAGTTTGAACCCAAACCCATCTGAGTCAACCACTGCATGCATATGACTAAAAATATATATCTATTTCAAATTCAGTTATATTCAGAATTCTTTTTTTAATGTCTCTGTGCTTTAAATATTACTGTGTCCTGTAAGTTTTATCAAGTTTGTTTGTGTTGTAGATACCCCACAGACAAGTGTGACTCATGTAACACAGCTGGAGAGAGATACCATTCTTGTATGCTTGGACTGTAAGTTTTTGTTTATGAATATCTTTATCTTAATAAGATTTCTTTTATCTTAGTTTCTAAGTGACTTTTTTCCATTATAGGTTGTATAAAAATAGTAAATCTCCAAGGAAGATTAAAATCTAGCAGAAAATTATCATCCGAACTCACTTTTGATTTCCAGATTGAGTCAATAGGTAAGTCAGAGTTTTGTGTTTCTTGTTTGATTGCATTATCAGCTGCTTAGAATAATTTGTCCAATAGTTATTGAAATTATAAAAATATATTGAGATGTGTATAAGAGACAGACCTAGAACCTATTATACAGAATGAAATGAGTCAGAAAGAAAGATAAATATCATATTCTAACACATATATACAGAATCTAGAAGAATGATACTGAA
>SJYT01057597.1:250043-283327 GCA_006410635.1 Cephalophus harveyi | reverse complement strand
ATATATGATCTAATGAATGTGAAGTATTAGTCTTTGCTTTTACATATTCCCTAAAATAGTTTAACAACTTTGATATAATCGGTAAATAATGTTGTCTTCCCTACAGATTGGGCATTTTCAAAATAATTAAATATTGTTATTCATAACCTAGTTATGAATTTCCATTTTCTTGAGACCCCTGTAGAGTTTCCCAATAAGTGCTTTACAATTTAGTATAATCTATTATTTTTACTGTTATGTCTGCTGATCACAGATCCTTAAGTATATGGAATTTCCTTCTTGCTATTTTTACATTATGCTTGATAAGAATTTTTCTGGAAAAAGATTTCTTACAGAATCAGTATTCTAAAATGATTGCATTCAGGAAAAACAGGGTAAAATGACCATAATAGAGAGAATGCTGATGAATATGAATGGCTGTTAATTTAGCTGTACACCAGTTTTTCTGGTGTCCTTTATCAGTAAAGGGCTTCCCTGGTGGCTCAGAGGTTAAAGCGTCTGCCTCCAATGCGGGAGACCCGGGTTCGATCCCTGGGTCGGGAAGATCCCCTGGAGAAGGAAATGGCAATCCACTCCAGTATTCTTGCCTGGAGAATCCCACGGACAGAGAAGCCTACTGTCCACGGGGTCGCAAAGAGTCGGACACGACTGAGCGACTTCACCTTCACCTTCACCTTTTATCAGTAAAGATCCTTGCATGTATATGCATTAGCAGAAGGTAAGGGCCAAGAGCAGATAGTTCATGTCTTATTCTTGGTCCTATTTTTAATCTTTCTCCCAAATAGAATGCCTCTCTCCAACAAGCGGACACTGATGATAAGAAGTCAGTTTTGAGGGACGTCTGCTCAAAATGTTCAAATGGAATCCATACTTAAAAACACATGGCCAGGTCAAAAAAAGGCAAAAAAACAGAAAGTCAAAGTGATATGCCCTCATGAGTAGTAAAAAAAACTAGCAGTGTCCCACTGAAGATGGGAACCAGAGCCAAGCATGTTGTTTGAAGCACCTGCTAATTAACACTCCCCACATAAGGCCTGGTGGCTTTATAGGGGATTTTTATCCACTATTAAAAGAAGGAATAGTCCCTGTCCTATATACAAACTGCTTCAGACTGTAGACAAGAAAGGAATGCAGAATAAATTAGTAACACTCACTTCAGTTCAGTCACTCAATCATGTCCAACTGTTTGTGACCCCAAGGACTACAGCACACCAGGCTTCCTTGTCCATCACCAACTCCCGGAGCTTGCTCAAACTCATTGAGCACTGCTGATAGTGAAATCAATCAAATTATACAGAAAACACAGTTTCCCAATCTCATGAAAACAGATTTTGGAAAATTTATATAAAATACTAGCAAATAGAATTCCACATCATCAAATAGTAGACTTTATCTCAGAAAAGCAAAAGTAGTTCAGCAGCAGAAAATTTATTTGTGTATAGCACATTAAAAGCCAAAAGTTACATAACTCTTCAGTAGATGCACAAAAAGCATTCAGTAAAATCTAAGTTATTCTTGGTTTTTTAAAAAGACAACATTTTAGAAATTATCAGTAGAAGGAAATGTACTTCATCTCGTACAGCCTATTAAAAATATTGTTTAATGGTTAAACTGATTCCCATTATACTAGATAATGAGATAAGGAGGTTTGCTATCATCGTATTAAAACACAGTCTCATTAGACTATGAAAAGGGACCTATGAGGATTAGAAAGAAATAAGCAAAATATCTTTTTTTGCTGATGGTATGATTATCTACTAGAATATACAACTCTATACTATTAGAACCAATTAGAAAATTCAAAATTGCTAGATATGAATAACATAGATGAATAGCTTTCTGACATGCCAGTTAGATGCATAGGAATAAATGTAGTCAAACGTGTAAGATCATTATCTAGGAAATTCCAAGTTATCTTTTAAAAGCATAAAAGAAGATTTAAACAAATGAGCTACATCGTGTTGAGGTATAGGAAGGCTGAGTATGGGAAAGATGTTAGTTCACAAATTAATCCACACGTGCAATGCATTTGCAGTTAAAAAAAAAAACCCAGTTAAGGTATTCTTGTGCTGCTTGATAAGCTGATCTTAAAATTCATAAGGATAAGCCAAAGGCCAAGAATAGTAAAATAAATTTTGATGAACACTTGCCCTGCTTGATATTGAAACTTACTGTGAAGCCATAGTGATTAAGACAGTGTGGGATCAACACAGGGATAAATGGAAGAATGGAACAGAAGGCTCAGAAGTAGACCTACATATAATTGGATATTTATATCATATGTCAGTGGGGAAATGATGTTTGGTTCAACAAATGATGCCAATACAGTTCGTTATCTGCAGGAAACAAATTAAGGATCTTCACTGAATATACACCAAAATATATATTAAATATTTAAATACAGAAAGCAAAACTAGACTTTTTAGAAGGCACATATCCCAGTAATTCTATTTCTAGGTATCCGCTCCAGAGACAATTTTGCACACGTATGTAGGGAGAGGTACAAGAACGTTTAGGACTTCCCAGATGGTGCTAGTGGTAAAGAACCCACCTGCCAGTGCAGGAAGCATAAGAGACATGGCTTCGATCCCTGGGTTGGAAAGACCCCCAGGAGGAGGGCGTGGCAACCCACTCCAGTGTTCTTGCCTGAAAAATCCCATGGACAGAGGATCCTGGCAGGCTATAATCCATAGGGTCTCACAGAGTCGGACACAACTGAAATGGCTTAGTACGCACACATGCACAAGAATGTTTATTGCAGCATTGTTTGTAATAACAAAAAAAATCAGAAACATCATTTGGTTCCTCACACTAAATATATGAAAGTTGGAAACATACAATTTAAAGTTCACTGATCATGTGAACTCACTGTGTTCTAATAGTAAAAATATGCATGAGAACAACAGATACCAAATTCGTAAGGTGGTTATCTCGGGGAGGGAGGGAGGAAGGGTTGGAATGGAACTAGAGGAGCATATAGGGATGCTGGCAGTATTCATTTTTATTTAAAACAAAGAACAAATATGGGGAAATGTTAGGATTTAAGTGTTGAATGGTAGATACATGTGTTTTTATGTCATTCTCCTATTTTTCTGTATGTTTCAAATATTTTCACAAAACAAAACTTCTTAAAGCAAAAAATATTTTCAGTGAATTTTCTTTTTCTTACCAAAATATGAGTCAGTTCAATAAAGTATTTATGCTGTTATACTGTGTAGTATGTGGTGTGGTAAAGATACCATTATAAATCTGGAATGACTAACAGTTATTAATTGAAATATTGTTATTCAAGGTAGAAAGAAGGGTGAAATGATGCTTATTGGTTGAACTTTTGTACTATTAACAGTAACTGAGCTGTTCTTGCCTGTTAGTTTGCCTACAAGACAGTGTGCTAGCTTTCTGGAAACATGGAATGCAAGGGAGAAGTTTTAGATCTAATGAGGTAAGTGATCTTTTTAAAAATTACAGCCATTAAGTAGTCCTGAAGCACTGGCAAATTCTACATCACAGAGTTTTCTTTAACTTTGGAAAATTCCTGATTGGTGCAACGAAATGTTACATTTTCTGTATTTAATTCAGTGATAAATTCAAGAGCACATACTTTATAGCCCCCTCTCTCTGTCCATTAAGTCAAACAAGCTCAGTGCGTTATTTAATGTGCTTCTAGCTGAGCACCCTTATATTCAGAACTGGAGCTTCCTAAATACGGCTAAAAGTGAGCCAGCTCTGATATTCTTTCAGCTTTCCCAGACCATCACCTGGAGCAAGAGTGCAGATGCGGGCTCGCTCTGTCCCCGAAGCACCTTTTCTGCTTTGTATTTCAGAAAAATGGCCTGTGTAGGCTCTAAGTAAAGGGTTTCCTTCCTTCCTTAATTTAACTCCAAGTCATGTGATGTATTCTGGGGAAGGCAATGGCAACCCACTCCAATACTCTTGCCTGGAAAATCCCATGGATGGAGGAGCCTGGCAGGCTGCAGTCCACGGGGTCGCTAAGAGTCAGACACGACTGAGCGTCTTCACTTTCACTTTTCACTTTCATGCACTGGAGCAGGAAATGGCAACCCACTCCAGCGTTCTTGCCTGGAGAATCCTAGGGACGGGGGAGCCTGGTGGGCTGCCGTCTGTGGAGTCGCACAGAGTCGGACATGTCTGAAGTGACTTAGCAGCAACAGCAGCATACGACATATTCAATTCAGTTCATCATTTATGCCAGAAAGTGCTGGTGTTATAACATGAGCAAGACTTGGTACTTGTCCCTTAAAATATTACAGGCAAGTAAAATCATCCTGAGTTCTTTCAGTAACCCCACGCCAGTCTCAATAGTAAGACTTCTACTTGAGCATTGGAGGGAAAGGAAAACATGAGGTGCCTTGAGTAAGAAAATAGTTTATTTGTGTTTTAAACTGTTATGCATTAAGCTCAGAGCGTTTCTCCTGACCAGTAAGCGGTACTGGTAGAATGATCGTGAGTGTGGGTTTCAGAGAAGATCCTGGGGTTCAATCTCACTTTTCCTCTTCAGTACCTGTGTGACCTTGACACTTCACTTAACTTCTCTTTGCCTGTATTTTTTCATCTGTGAATTGAGGATAACAGTATAGTACTTACCTCATAGGGTTGCTAAGATTAAACGAAAGGAAATAAGTAATGTGCTTGGCATAATGCCTAGCCTATGGTACGTATTCAAGAAAGGTGGCTGCCAGTATGTTTCCAGGAGTTATTCCCACAAGAAGCCTCACCTCTCAGGAAGATTTTTTTTTTTAATCACCTGAGGGAATGGAACCTAGAGATAAGAATAGTCAACAGCTAATAAACACCAGACAGAGAAAGAAAAGCATCGTAGGCTGGGTAGAAGAGAATGATTTTTTAAAAATTAGTTCGTCCCAAAATACCCTGAGGTACTTTTTCAGACTGCTTAGATATCCCTTACTAAATACAACCCCTCCAGAAATGGTGTGTCCTTTAAGTAGGCAAATCCCAAAATACATTGACAGTTAGTGATGATGAACTGCTACTATTGAAGTGAGCATATTAGATCCTTCAGGCGTGCTGAGTTACAAAAGAAGTCAAGAATCACTGCTGTTTCCAGAATAATTTTTTTTTCAAAATCAAATTGTTTTTTTCAGCCTACCAGATTTTGGGAGGAGGCTACTGCCATTATAATTGGAAATGTTTTGCATTTAATAAGCAATAAAGAGTGGGTTTATCTTTCTCCTGTAGACTTATTCTTAACTCCTCAACTGGTACTTGGTCACACTGAGGACTTCTTTAAAGATGTATGCCATCAGATTATTTCAGGAGACTAAGAAAGAAATGGGAAAGAGAATTGTTACCTACTGAGTATTTCCTTAACTAGGCATTAAACCCACTAATACTTAAAAGAATATGCAAGATACCACTGAAAGGTAGATACTGTCTGTCCCTTTGGCAGAAGATAAACCACTTCCAACACGTTACATACCTTTTGCAGTTGTCACTACTCGTAGGTGGGAGAACTGGGATTGAAACTGGAATCATGAGTTTGTCCCGTCACACTACCCTGCAGCCTTTTAAGCAGAAGGACCAGATACAAGGGCCTTCCTGCTGCGAGAGCCTTGCTGTTAGCATTAGGGTAACTGATAAGAGGTTTCTGATCAATAAAATGGACTCGGTGCTTTGCTTTTAAACTTTTCCCTGGGAGCCTGTATTCCATTTACTACTTTCATGTTTTATGATTGATTCAAAATCAGCCATATTTTTCCTAGACTAACAAATGGACCTACCTGTGCGCTGACCTAAGAAAGCTAATGGTCATACAGGGGTTCCGTTTCCATCTTAGGAATTATATTTCTTTTCTATAGAGTTATAAATTAAATGCCCATGTAAAATTCTGTATCTTTCATTTCAGAAGTTAAATTGGTATTTTCATTGAACAGGTAACACAAGAAATTTCAGATAGCACGAGAATTTTCAGACTACTTGGATCTGACAGGTAGGAAAAGTGGTTGTATTAAATACATAGTTGTAAACATGTTTTATAAATCCAGCATAAAACTAGTTTCTTTTTCAAGAGAATTGGAATTTCTGCAGTAATATATTCAAGATTATATTTTTCATGCTATAAGTATTCACAGAAAGTTATGAAGCCTTTGACAGGGAGCCTGATCTTCCAAGTAACAGGAATATATAGATGTTGTCAGTACTAGCTTTGCATTAAACATAATATCTCAACGATTTACAGTACAAGAAAGAGGAAATACCATATGCTAGCAAACAGAGAAGTTTTTAGTTATAGTACCAAATAGGACTTGGGGTTCTATTTTGATTTATTTTCTGACTCTTGAACTACACATTGTTTTTAGAATTCATAATAAGAATTAAGTTCCCCCTACTTATTCCTAGTTACAGGTTTTACCCCCTCTGGCTCTTAGAACAACACTGGCTTAAAAGAGAGTGGTGGGCAGCAAAATTACTTTCCACAGCTAGAACTGCCTCTTTAATCATAGTGATTTGCAAATGAGTTCTGCCCACATAGCAAATAAGCAGCATTTATTAGAGGCATATAATGAAGAAGCAGAGGAAAAATTTTCTGGTAACATTAGTTTGTAAGAATAACTTTGTTATATGTTTTTTATGTGTTTGTTTACTATTTTAGGGTCGTGGTTTTGGAAAGTAGGCCAACTGATAACCCCACAGCAAATAGCAATTTATACATCCTGGCGGGTCATGAAAACAGTTACTGAGAAATGTGCTTTGACAGTTAACTATGGAAAGAGAGAACACTACCACTGCAACATTATCGGATGCTGGAAGCTGTACAAAAGCGCAGTTACCTGGCTTCAGTTACTTGTAATTTATTGTGGCATGAGACAAGATGGAGCAATTTTTTGTTTTAAGTGGTATGGATATATTTAGCATATTGAACCACACAAGTGCTTAATTCATTGTTATGTAATCTTTGTACATATAGGCAGTATTTTTCTGTGAAACTTCATATTGCTAAAGACACACACTAAGAATTTATGTAGATAATGTACTTTTATGAGATGTACAAGTAAGTGTCTTATCTGTACAGATGTAAATGTTGAAAATGCAATTGGGATTAATATTTTAAGAATTCTTTAGTACATTCTTGGGTGTGGCTATATTACAAAATGGGATGCTGGCAATGAAACCGTACCTTTAACACTATTGTATTTTTATTATATGTAATTTAGTAATATGAAGATAAATCTTGTAACTTTTAAAATTGTAATGGAGGCTGTAATCATTTTATAATCTTGTTTTTAATTTTAATGCAAGTACACTGGTGTGTTTATATTTGCACAAAGTATTGATATGTGATGTATTAAGTCACAAAAGTAAGCTGTGACATTGTCAATATGCATTTGGCTCCACAACATCTTTTTTAAATGTCTTTGGATTGTTTTCTATGTGAAACAAACCAATTAACCCCTTGTTGTAGTAACTGGTCTTTTTTATATTTCAGGAGAATCCTGTAAGATTGCTTGTCTCTGCTTAAAAACAATACCTTTGAAAAATTGTTGAATCACAGAATAGCGGTACCGTGATGTAGCACTGCAGTTGGTCTGAGTTCCAATATGCACAGAGTATGTTAGCATTATCAAAGAGTCCACACTAAACATTTCATAGAATCACTTTGAAGAACTGTAACATTCCATAGAGTGAATCAGTTCAGATTTCTAGTGGAATTTTTACTTTTGTTGGCCTTATTTTATGATCATTTTCATGTTTCTTTTGATTTAGAGCATTACCACTTGGCCAAAATAATTTAGTTACTACCTCATATAAACAATATAATGGTTACTACACATCACAGGAACTTAGTTTTGGTTAAAGTCATTTTTGATTGCTTTTTTTCCCAGTGGAATATGTATATACCAAGTTTTAGAAAAATGCACACTTTTGGCTCTTTTTTGGTATATGTTCTTTATATTTTAATGTGAGTATATACACAAAGAACAAACTAAATTGTGATTTATGGTCTTCATTTATTTTAATTGACAGTGCTTTTAAATATGTTCCTGATTGTACATAGTGTAAAATAAATATGTTTTTTAACATGCTGTTGTATAGTAGCTTGTCATCTGGCTTAATCTGTATATAGTAAGATTAAAACATATTAAGGAGAAAAATGTTTTTAATTACTCTGCATTAAATCCTTAAGTAACCATTGTGATCTTTCAGATCTTGATATTTTTATTTGATCTGTCATCTAAATTTCATAAAGGAGTAATATTCCCACATTTGAAGGCTCTTCAATTTTCTGATCAGGAAAATCGCAACATTCATAATTTTTTAGTTGGAGGAGAAGTCAGCAAATTGCATTCCTGAGCCCAATGTTGCTTAATGCCTATCTTTATAAATGAAATTTACTAGGACAAATACATTTACATGTTGTCTATAGCTGCTTTCACCAAAAAAAATGAAATAAAGACAGTTTTCCCAAAAAAAGTACATGACGCACAGAGCCTAAGATATTTACCATCTGACCATTTATAGAAAGAGTTTGCTGACTTCTGGGTAGAGAAAGGAAAGGAGAATGCTGGGGAATGCAGTTCTGAAGGCAAGGAGGGCAAAGTTAGATGTAGGAAAAACGAGTTGGGGACTGAGAGGTGACATTTCAACTCTTGTTAATGCTTCTGCCTGTTATTATGACCTTGGATAATCTCCTTGACTCTAGAACAGTTTCCTTATCTAAAACTGACTTCTAAACCTTAGAGATGTTAAGTCATAGCAGTCATGTATATTTATCACTTTGCCCAAATACATTGTGACTAATCTTAGCATTAATAATAATGATTGTTTTAAGGCTTCCTTGATGGCTCAGACATAAAGAAATGCAGGGAAAACCGAGTTTGATCCCTAGGTCAGGAAGACCCTCTAGAAAAGGGAATGGCAACCTACTCCAGTATTTTTGCCTGGGAAATCCCATGGACAGAGGAGCCTGGTGGGCCATAGTCCATGGAGTTGCTAAGAGTTGGACACGACTGAGTGACTAACACAGTGACTATTTTAAAAACAGATCTTTATCAGTATAACATGATCATCGGTTTGTTGAAAAACAGATTTCATGGAAAAGATTTTTAAGAAATCAGTATTCTGTCCTTGGCATTTATTGATCAGGTTGTTGATCCTTTACCTGGGCCATGTATTTCTAGTTTCCAAATCCTGTAAATTACATAAAGGGTCACATCTCAAAAAAAATGTAACCTTCACATTTAACTGTCAAAGCATTTCAAAATATTTCCAGAAGATAAAGTATACAACTGGTTGTGTGTTACACATAGGCTTTTTAAAACTACAGACCCCTGGAATCAGTCTTTGATGAAAGGGCTCAGTAACCATATTTTTATAAAGTTATACAAATGACTCTGATGTACAGCGCTTCATGAGAACCACTGGCCTGATGTTGAACTTAAATCAGCGTTTCTGAGTATGATCCAAGTATCCCTTGACTGAGAAAGAATAATCAGTGGTGGCACTCAAGAATGCAAATTTGAGGGCTCCACCTACCAACTTTTGATTGAGAATATTTAGTAAACAGGAAGAGTCGCTAACTGAAATGCTGGGACAGACTTGATTTCATTGAAGTTCAGAGTTGTCTATCTTGTGAGCTAGTTTCTTGGACATTGGTGTTGAAAATGATACCAGTTATTTCTAGGCCTTATTGGCATCATTCATCTTGCTAGTGTGTTACTGATTTCAGTAGAGACCAGGAAATAAAGGACAGGCATCACTTTTCACCATTACTAGTAGATGAAAGTGTGCTATACTAAATAGTGGGTAAACACTAAAGAGTATTACATGAGGGAATAGAATAATAAGTGCCCAATGAATGTGTTTGTGCTATTCCACATATTTTCCATAGATTCTCCCATGGAAGCCCCAAAACAGCCCAATGATGTAAGTATCATTAATGCCATATTACAGATGAAGAAACTAAGGCACCGAAAGATTAAATAACTTGCCCAAGAATATAGCTGGGAAATAGTGGAGCTAGGATTTGAACCTAGGCACTTGATTCAGAGTGTATACTCTCAACTACTATGCTAAACTATGTCCTACACAGAATATATGCAGTATATCCACTGCCCTCTGAAATACACTCTAGCCATTTCTTCCCTGAAATTATACTTACTTTCTCTAGGAATTGGATTTCAGAATCTGATTTTCATGGTCTCTTTGCAGCAAAAGAAATTAACTTTCTGTCTTTTAATTTTTCACTTTATCAAAAAAGATTTTCCTTATTCAAAGTGTTTTGTGTAAGAATAAAAGGATTTGCATATAATTGATTTTACTGTTAAACCTTATGAAACACATCTAGTCAAAACTCATTACAAAGACTTGACTTTTCAAGTTTCCTCTGGTGAGATAATTGTTTAACCAACAAATATTGATCATTCACAGTGGGTCCCAGTGCTTTACTGACACTGGGGAGAAGACAGAAGATCATCATTCCCAATACTCCAGGAGCACATTTGGATGAATAAATAGATTTGAAGAACAGTACAAAAGGCTGTGCCTAATTCTGCTTTGGGAAAAGAAAAGCCTTTATAGAATGTCATATATAAAGCAAGTTGTTAATAGATGAGTTTATCAAGCGCAGAAAAAAATCAGGGTAGGGAGCTGTAGGCTAGACTAAGGCATATGCAAAAATGCTGCTTATTCAAGGAATAGTGACGTTAAATACAGTTGCGCTCAGGGTGTGTGGAGCAGAGTAATAAGATATGCTAACATGCTACTGCCAAGCAGGGATGGGCCTATTTGTGAAGAGCTTCCTATTGAGAAGAGTAGTTTTTAATAGTCAACAGTTACAGAAACTGCAGAGATTAAATACCACGATGAAAATAGCCGTTGGCAAAAAGACTTCTCTGGCAGTCCAGTGGTTAAGACTCCATGCTTCCAATGCAGGGGTGCAGGGTTTGATCCCTGGTTGGGGAACTAGGATCCCACATGCAGTGTGATGTGGCCAAAGACAGAAAATAGGCCTTGGGTCTGCACCTAAGGTGATGTGATCTCTTATATCCTTACTGGGAAAATTACCTAGATAGCATGATGAGGGTTAAAATGATAGAGAAATAAGCTGATATAAGCTTATGTAGATTTGAGTTCAGTGGGATTATGTTTGGTTTTAAAGGCAAAGGAGGTAAAAGTTTCTGGTTTTATTTTTGTCTGTCTTTTGTTTCTAAAGATGGGCAGAGATTAGAGGATATGTCTCAGCAAATGAAGGAAGTGGAGAATTGAAGATAGAGAAGAAAAAGGAAGAAGAGTTACCTCTGAGGGAATCAGAGAAGAATCGACATCCTAAATCTGGGCATGATGGGGGAGAATTTTACTGAGGCCAAAGTGTGTATGTACTCATTAACAACATAGAGTTAGCGTTCCCATGTTCATCCTATAAACAAGAGTAGACTTTAGCAAAAATTATCTTTTTCCAGTGTTAGTACCTATGACCCCATATAGCATTCATCACACACTACTTGTTTGCTTGACTTGCTTCCCTACTGGGTGGCAAACATGTCTGTCACGCTGAATCAGCCCCACATAATAGTAACTGCTTGCTGAATTATCAAAACAGCAGCGATGGACCGCAGCTAATAGATAAAGCTACTTGTTATGGAAAAGCCTTAAATCTGAGAAGCTATGTGGACACTAGGAGGAACGATTAAGAACAGAGGATCTGGCCACCTCAAGATCTATGCCCAGGCAGGGAAACGGCCTACTGTAACGTCAATGCTTGTGTGTGCTAACTTTTAGTGCTCCTGGGGCCTGGGATAGAAACAGTACTTGGTGTGATCGCAAAGTTCTGGAAAAGTTAAAACGTTTCCTGGGTGCCTCCTTCAGGGCAGCTTAAAAAGGGTTCCGGGAGGAGAAACTGCTGCTGCGTTCACACTCTGCTGTTAAAAGCTGGCCCACAGGTGACCCACCGTGATGCTGAACCCAGGCCGCGAGTTTCCCTGCGGCGGGCGCCGGGGGAACGCGCCCCGGAAGCCGCCCTCCCCTGCGCGGCCCGAGCGTCCGGTTGCCCTGGAGACGCCGCGCGGGGGCTGCCTGCGCACAGCGCCCAGCGCCGGAGTCGCTGCGCCGGGGCCGCTGGAGGCTGCGTCGCCGTCGCCCCGTCGAGCCATAACTGCGGCGGTCGGGAGGCAGGTGGGTCCGTGCCGGGGGCGATGGAGAGAGAAACGGGGTCTGGATGGAGGCTCCCAGAGAAGGGAAGGTTCCCTTAGACAAGGGGAGCAGGGCAGCCTTCCCGATTGGCCTCCTCAGAGGGATAGACAGGGACGGGAGAGGGGCCAGAGGCGACGGGCGGCGCCAGCCGACTGTACGACCCACCCGGTGCGGCCCCCGGGGGAGCGGAGCGGCTGTGCTTGGGGAGAGCGACCCCTGGCGTGGCCGAGAAGCTGGACTGTCTAGTTTAGAAGCCTGGAAATCAAGTGGATTATGCCAGACTTTCAGATCTGTTATGTGTTCACGTGAAATGTGAGGCTTTTAAACAAAGTTCGTTTCTTGGACTGTGTGAATGATGTGGTCTTTGGTTTCCTGGGGTGCTCTTAGTTAATCCTGTTGTACTGTCACGAAGACAAGTTTTTAAACGGGTGTGGGTACTTTTGAAGTTCTGCGATTTGATATGATGTTTATAAGACAGATGGAGAATGGTTTTATAGCCCATTTTTCTGGTCAGTTTTATTAAATATAAATACATGTTTGTTGCATTGCAAATAATAACAGCGTAGCGGACTGGAACTTTTAGCCTGTAGAATCTGTAACTTGTCTGTCCTGGTCTTCAAAGGATCTCCTTACTCCCCTGTTCATAATGCCACAATTTACGTGTTTCCTATAAACTTTTAGATTAGGAAATTAATATATTTTTTCACCCCATTTCCTCTCCCTTTCTTAATTTTGTTTTCCTTCTGTCAGTATTTTCTTTAAAGGCTGGCTTAAACCCTGGTGACCTGCCTTGTGGGACAATCATGGCAAATAATCTGCCCCCAAATGTTTTCTTAGTTTGTATGGGCATCCTTTTGCAAATCCTCAAGACTAAGGAAGATAAATAGAACATTTTCAAAGAATTTAATGATCCGCTCAAGTATCTACTTGTCTGTCTCATATTCACCAATCGGCCCAAGTCTGTACCTGTTTTTGTCTGTGTACACAGAACTTCATAGAACTGTAATAGTCAAACATTTGGTAAATTAGACAAGAGGTACACAGGTTCAGATTGAAGGTGACTAATGACTGAAAAATATTCTCTGTCAGTTGCTTCTGTTCACTGCAAATAACTGTTTCACTGTTTAATATTGATTTCTTGCTCAGGTACTATATTAACAACCAAAGCGTATTACTGCTTTTGTTTAAACCAGAAAAGTACATATTTAGTGGAAAAGTTAGCAAATAAAATTACAATATGACTGCAACAGACAGGTCGAGCACCTACTGTGTGCCAGACTGTGGGCAAACAAAGTACCTCAAGTGTAGTAAATAATGTGTAAAAAAGGAGAGGGGAAGTTGTTAACTCAGTATGTGTGGAGAGAAAGGGCTTGCCTTTGGGGATCAGGGAAATGATAAGTAGAAAAGGCATTTGAGTTGAACTGCAAAAGATGAAAAGGGCTTGGGGGTCAAACCTTCCAAGCAGCGTGTAAGCAGAGACTTAGAGACTTGACAGTGTTTGGGGAAAAAATCTGAGAAGCACTTGGGGGAAGGTACATTGGGACCAGTGTCGAAAGGACTGTAAATACCATACTACAATTTGAACTTAATTCCGTGACAGTAGAAGCCATAGCCATTTTTGAGAAAGGACGATATCTGATTATATTGATGTTTGAGAAAGATGTTATGCTGTCATTGAACTAGATAGGCAGAAAAAAAGTGAGTTGACACTATAGTCCCCCTATATATAGGTTTCTAAAATAGCTCTATTTTGGTATAATAATTTCAAACCTGAAAGCATAGTACAATGAACTCCTATACAATTATATCGTTTAATTGTTTACATTTTGCTCTATTTTTTTATTGCTTTCTTTCTCTCTTTGTGTGTGTGTGTGTGTGTATATATATGCATATTAATTTTTCTGTACTGTTTGAGAGTACATTGTAGACATCATGGCCCTTTAAACAGTTCAATGTATATTTCCTAAGAGCTGGGACATTATCTTACATAGCCTCAGTAAAGATTATCAAAATCAGGAAATCTGATATCTGACCTACAATCAATATTGAGGTTTCACCAGATATCCCAGGATGATTCTTTATAGTTACGTTTTTCCCCATTCCAGAACCAAATTCCAGCTCACACATCACATTTCATTTTTTGCTTCTCTTCGCTCTCCTTCAGTCTGGAACAGTACTTTGACCTTCGCCTTTCATGACCTTGATATTTTAAGAACACAAGCCAGTTATTTGTAGAATGGTCTTCAGTTTGGCTTTGTCTACTATTACCTTATAATTATATTCAGGTTTCCTTTTTTTGGCATAAGTATCACAGAGGAGATCCTGTGTCCTTCTCAGTGGCTCATATGACTCTCCTAGAAATGTCATGTAAATGGAATCATGTGTGTTCCTTGTGTGTGTGGCTTTTCTCACACAGCATTATGGGTTGTTTTTTTTTTAATGTTTAACACATTATAGCATGTATCAGTACTTTGTTCCTTTCTATTTTGTTTTTAATTTTTATTGTAGTGTAATTGATTTACAGAATTGTGTTAGTTTCTTTGTTCTTTTCTATTACTGGTATTTTGAATTGAATGAAATGAATGGTATTTCACTGCGTGGATACTCATTCATCAATTGATGGTTTGCTTTCAATTTAAGACTCCTATGAATAATGATACTATAAATACTTTGGAAATTCTCTGGTGGTTCAGTGGTTAGGAATTAGTGCTTTCACTGCCGGGACCTGGGTCCATCCCTGGACCCAGCCACGAAGCACATCCTTTTAATTTCTTGTACTTGACTTATTGCACTGATGAGAACTTTCAAAACAATGTTAAGTAGTGGTGGTGAAAGCCGACATCTTTTTCTCAGTCTTAGGAGAGAAAGATTAAGCATGATGCTAACTGTAGGTTTTTCACGGATGTCCTGAGGGAATTCCCTTCTAATACAGTTTGTTGAGATTTTTATTGTGAATGGATGTTGGGTTTTTGTCATATCTACTGAGATGCTCACGCCCTTTGTTTGTCATTATTAATATGATGTTTTACATTACTAATTTCCAGATATTAAAGTAACTTTACATTCCTGAGATAAATCCTTTGTAGTCATGGCATACATCCACCTTATATGTTTCTACTAATTTTGTTGAGGATTCTTAAATCTATGAGAATAATGATCTATAGTTTTCTTGTGATTTCTTTTTCTGACTGTGTATCAAGGTTAATCAGAGAGGGCAATGGCACCCCACTCCAGTACTCTTGCCTGGAAAATCCCATGGACAGAGGAGCCTGGTGGGCTGCAGTCCATGGGGTCGCTAAGAGTCAGACATGACTGAGCGACTTTACTTTCACTTTTCACTTTCATGCACTGGAGAAGGAAATGGCAACCCACTCCAGTGTTCTTGCCTGGAGAATCCTAGGGACGGGGGAGCCTGGTGGGCTGCTGTCTGTGGGGTCACACAGAGTCGGACACGACTGAAGCGACTTAGCAGCAGCAGCAGCATCAAGGTTAATATTGGCCTTACAGAAGGCGCTGGGAAACGTTCTTTCCTCAGTTTTTTAGAACAATTTGTGAAGAGTTGATATTCTTCTCAGTGTTTGGTAGAGTTCATCTATGAAGCCTTCTGAGCCTGGACTTTTCTTTGTAGGTAGATTTTTAATTACCATTTCAATTTCTTTATTTTTTAAGGGTGTAATCAGATTTTCTATTTTTCCTTGAGTTAGTTTGATATTTTGTCTTTTTAGGTATTTGGTCAACCAAAGTATCTAATGTGGTTGCCTAAAGTTGTTGATAATATTCTCTGTTAATCTTCTTCTGTAGGGTGGTTCTGATTTTGGTAATTTTTCCTTCTTTTTTCTTAGTCTATCTAGATAAAAGTCCATTAATTTTATTGATCTTTTTAAAGAGCCAGTTTTTTGTTTTATTGATTTTTTGTGATTGTTCTTCTGGTGAAGAGTTGGTCAGTGAACATGTTGCTGTTCTCTTGTATGTGAATCATTTTCTCTCACTGTTTTTGAGATGATCTCTTCATCCTTGGTTTCCAGAAGTTTGATTATGATTTCTAAGTATGGATCTCTTCATGTTTATCCTACTTGGGGATTTATTAAGCTTCTTGAATCTGTATTTAGTGTTTTCCATTACATTTAGAAAGGTTTTGGACATTATTTCTTCGAATGTAATTTTCTACCCCTTTATCTCACTCTCTCTTTCTGACAAATCTCATGACATGTGTATTGGTACTGTTGATTTTTGTTCCAGAAGTGGCTTGAGGCTCTGTTCATCTTAAGGCTTTTGTCTCTCTTTCCAACTGGTCATTTTTTATTAACCTGTTATCAGATTTACTGATTCTGTCTTCTGCCATCTCAAATCTGCTACTGAATCCATCTAGTGAATTTTTCATTTCAGTTATATCTTTTGACCCTAAAATTCCCATTTGGTTCTTTTTTATGCTTCTCATTCTTCTGTGGAGATTCCCTGTTTACCTGGGTCATTGTTGTCATTTTCTCCTTTCATTATTTAAATTACTTGAATATATTTATAATAGCTGATTTTGAAGTCTTTGTCAGCAAAATCCATCCGCTCAGAATTCATTTTTATTGACTTTTTCCCTGAGTATAGGTCACACTTTCCCTTTTCTTAGCATGCTGCATAATTTTTTTATTGAAAACTGGACATTTTAGATAAATATTATCCAGAAATTCTGAATTCTGATTTTCTCCCCTGCGTTTTTGCTGGTTTTTTTAATGGGTTGATTTTTGTTTTTGCATTCTGCCTGTATTCCAGAGTCATCTTCTCCCATATATGTGGCTGCTAATGTTTCCATTCACTGTGTTCGTTTTTTTAGCCTGGCTTTCTAGAAGTCACCACCGTGTTGCAGAGCTTAGTGGTCGCCAATAATTTGGGCAGTGGTGGTACTCAGACATCTCTAGCCATAAGTCTTTCACCTCTTCTAGGAAATCAGTATATGAGTTGAAGAGAGGATTCAAAATTCAATCAACCTCCAACCTACCAAGCTTTAACTTATTTTTAAGACCTTCTTCGATCTTCCCCGTGTGTGGAAAGCTAATCTCGCCCCCTATGGTTCTCTCATTTTTAGGATCTTCGCATAAATCCCTGGCTAGTCTGCATGAGAACCGCATTTTCAGGCTTGAAAAACTGCTTTCTCTCCCCTTTGTTTCATATCAATTCATAAGAATTTCACTGACATTGTTGTCGCAGGTTTTCATCATCTGAGGCATATCAAACACACCCCCTCGGCTGCAAGGCTGCCGGCTCATGGCCAGTCCACACTGGTCTTGTTACTGCCCTCATTGAGCTGGGGGGCAGGGGTGGAGGAGGGAATGAGGGAAGCCTCAGGCAAGAAGCCACAGACCCCAACTGTTCTTAAGTAGACTTCTAGCAGCTTATCATAAATAAATACTTGCCTATTTGCTTTTTGCTTTTACTCAGTTTCCAGATCCTTAAAATTGTTGTGTTTTTGTTTTTGTTTCTTGGACAATTTTGCTTAGTCTTATACTTGTGTTTTAGGAAGAAAATTTGCCAATCTCTTTACCCCACCATAGTCAAAGTCTGAGCTCTTGTGCTTTTCTGTGGGATTAAAAAAAAAAAAAAACTTCCTCTATTTCCTATACTTAAACCAATCTAGATTCTCAATCCCTAATTGGACAAATTTTGGTAAACTCTTGTCTTTTGAGGAAATTATCCATTTCATCCAAGTTTTCATATTCTTTTGCATAAATGCCTACAAAATAGTCTCATGATCTTTTAAAAGTTCTTCTGTTTTGATGGTTATTCCCTCTTGTGATTTTATTTTACATATTTTTATTTCTCCTTTTTTCTTTCATTAAGTTAGGTAATGATTTGTCTATTTTAAATTTTTCAAGGAATCAGGATTTAGGTTTATTAATTAGATCTACTGTTTTTTGTTTTCTTTTATTTATTTTCTATTTCAGTTTATTAATTTGTTTCCCTTTTGGTGCTTTACTTTGGTTCATTTTGTATTTGCTTTTCTATATTTTTAAATTTTGAACTTAATTTGTTAATTTTTAGCCTTCTATCTTTTTTCTATATGTTTGTTTTGATCTCTGGCTTTTCTTCTCTTTACTGCTTTATGACAGGGTACTTCAACTGCGTTATTATTTTAGATCAGATAGTTGTTTATCATGGGGGTCTGTCCTGCACCTTGAGGAATGTTTAGCAGCATTCCTGGCCTCTACATACTCATAAAAATATGTCTCCAGACCCTGAAAAATTCCCCTAGGGGCCAAAACCAACCCTAGTAGAGATGTATCTTCTAGATTTTGATATGTTGTATTTTCATAATCATTTTTTAAAATTTTATTTGTTTGTGTTTCCCTCTTTACCCAAGAGGTATTTAATAGAAGACTTTCCATTTCTAGGTAGAAGATCTTTTTTAATGTTTTTAAATTTTGTTCCAATTTCTTGTTTGCTATTTTATGACCAGAATCTATTTATAATATTTCTACTTTTGAGATTTCCTGATGCTTTCTTTGTGACTTAATATAATGACTGACACTGAAGCTGAAGATCTAGTACTTTGGCCACCCGATGAGAAGAGCCAACTCACTGGAAAATAACCTGATGCTGGGAAAGATTTCATTTCTAGGTAGAAGATCTTTTTTTATTTTATGTTTTTAAATTTTGTTCCAATTTCTTGTTTGCTATTTTATGACCAGAATCTATTTATAATATTTCTACTTTTGAGATTTCCTGATGCTTTCTTTGTGACTTAATATAATGACTGACACTGAAGCTGAAGATCTAGTACTTTGGCCACCCGATGAGAAGAGCCAACTCACTGGAAAATAACCTGATGCTGGGAAAGATTGAGGGCAGGAGAAGGGGGCGGCAGAGAATGAGATGGTTGGATGGTATCACTGACTCAACGGACATGAGTTTGAGCAAACTCGAGATAGTGAAGGACAGGGAAGCCTGGGCATGCTGCAGTCCATGGTGTCACAAAGAGTCAAACATGCCTGAGCAACTGAACAAAAACAGTTTTTGTGACTAATTCCCTGTGTGCTTGATAAGAAGGTCTATTCCATATTATCAGAGTATAAAATTCAATTTATATCTGTCCTCTAGGTTCACTTTACTGGTTACATTGTTTGGGTCTTCTGCTTAGTTACATATTTTTTGTTCACTTGCCTTGTCTTTTACTGAGTGATGTATTTAAGTCTGTCATTATTAATTTGTTTCTATACGTGTCTCCTTGCATGCCCTAGAGTTTCTGCTTTACAACAGTAATTGCTGTGTTATTTGAGACTGTTATATCTACATTATGAATTTTTGCTCTTTGCATTAAAAACTGCCTCCTTTTGTCATATTTAATACTTTTTTTAGCTTTAATTTTACTTTGTCTGATACCAAAATCACAAATTCCTTTCCTACTGTTTCCATTTGTCCTATATACCTTTGCCTGTCTTTCCATTTTTAACCTTTCTGAATCACTTTATTTTAGGTTTGTCTCTTGCATATAGCTTATAACTGGATCTTGTTTTGTGAGCCATACTTAAAATTTTTCTCATTTAATAAATGACTTAAGCCCACTCATATTTACTGATACAACTTATTTTCGTTTCTATTCTGCCATATTGTTTTATGTTATGATTATTTTGTGCAGAATGTAAAATTTTCTGAATTTCTCTAGGTATTGTGTTAGATTTATATTTTTTTCAATTTCTTTTGGTATTTTTGGAAAGCTTATATTTTTGTTTCAGTAGTTACCTTTAGACTAATGCTTTTTTTTTTTTTTTGGCAGAGCTGCACAGTCTGCAGAATTTTAGTTCCGACAGGAAGTAAAACGGCAGTAAAAGCACCAAGTCCTAACCACCAGACTGCCAGAGAATTCCCTAGACTAATACTTAAAAAAAAAAAAATCTCATAGTCCTTGTTTTCTTCTTTAACCTTTTGTTCTCTGGTTTGTCAAGTTTTTTATAATTTTATTGATTTATTTTTTATTTATTTGTTTTTGGCTGTGCTGGGTCTTTGTTACCGTGCGGGCTCTTCTCTAGCTGCGACAGGAGCTCTTCATTTCAGCGCGTGGACTTCCCACTGCAGTGGTTTTTCCCGTTGCAGAGTATGGGCTCTAGGGCATGAGGGTTGCGGTAGCTGCAGCTCATGGGCTCAGTAGCTGCGGCTCCTGGGACCAGGGATCAAACCTGTGTCTCCTGCGTTGGCAGGCGGAGTCTTTACCACCAAGTCCCTAGGGAAGCCCCCAGTTGTTTTTTGTTTTTTTCTTAATATATCTTTTTATTCCTACCCGCTCAGTTATCCATGAACTTATTCTGCTTCCCTTTTCCCCCATTCTTTTAACAAATTTTTAGTTGCATTACTTCCTACGTTATCGAAACTGGTAACATCTACAAGTTGTTTTGTGAAGTGAAGTTGCTCAGTCTGTCCGACTCTTTGCGACCCCATGGACTGTAGCCTACCAGGCTCCTCCCTCCATGGGATTCTCCAGGCAAGAGTACTGGAGTGGGTTGCCATTTCGTTTTACTTATATATTATTCTTCTGCTTTTGTACCTCCCTTTGTTTCAGTCTTTGAATGCTTTAAATGTATACAAAGTCTTTGAATACACTGAATGCATTAAATGTTCACTATAAATCCTTTTGCTGACGTTTTCCCAGTCACCTCTTGGTTGGGTGAAAGTTATCCTCTCAGATTTTTTGAGAAGAGCTCATGAATATAACATTACTGGAATTCTTGCTTGTTTTACAGTGTTTGTCTATTACTTTGAAGGACAGCTTGGCTGAGCTGAAATCCTTGGTTTTCACTTTCTTCCCTTGAATTTCTTCAAAATGCTGCTGCATTCTCACTTTGTGTTGTATCTTGCTCTTGATAAGTTTGATGTCATTACACTGAAGTTATTTAGTCTTTATGACTGGAGGCTATGAGAATATTTTCTTTATCTTAATAGTTTTATTCAAATATGCCTCTGAATTGGTTGTTCTGAGTTAGTTAGCCAATTACCTGATGGGCCCTTTCAATATGTACATTCAGATCTTATTTCCAGAAGTTTTTCTTGGTTTATAGTTCAAATATTGGTTCTATTCCATTATTTTGTTTTCTTTCTTAAGGAACTCTAGCTGTACTTTTGTTGTATCTTCCTTGCCTGTCTTCCATTCAACTGCTGTCTCTCTAAACTCTCTTCCTTCTTTCCCCCTCATTTTTAGCCTCTTAACTGCTAGTCTGCCTTTCTTTAATTCCCCTTATTAAATTTTTATTTCTGTTCTCCTGTTGGCACTTGTTATTTAGTCTCTATTTCTGAGATCATTTTTCTTTCTCTTCTGTCTCTTTCCTGAGTTAAATCAACTATCATTTTATTTTTTTGTCAACATTGTGTGTGTGAGTTGCTCAGTCGTGTCCAACTCTTTGCAGCTCATGGACTGTAGCTGACCAGACTCCTCTATCCATGGAATTCTCCAGACAAGAATACTGGAGTGGGTAGCCATTCCCTTCTCCAGGGGATCTTCCCGACCCAGGGATCGAACCCAGGTCTCCCACATGGCAAGCAGGTTCTTAACTCCTGAGAAATCTAAAGTGGTTCTTTCTATCTCCAAATCATTGTTAGAGGATGTTTAAATCAGATATTGTGTTAGTTTTCTTCTGCTTAATGGTTAGGTTTTTTGGAAAGTTCTTTTGTTTTGTTTTGTTTTCAGTTGCACTGCTCTGCTTGCAAGACCTCAATTCCCCAACCAGGGGTTGAACCCAGGCCACATCAGTGAAAGCTCTGAATCCTAACCACTGGATGGCCAGGGAATTCCCTCAACCTGTTTTTTATTTCTTTATCGCTATTCCAGTGGAGAAGGAAATGGGAACCCACTCCAGTGTTCTTGCCTGGAAAATCCCATGGACAAAGGAGCCTGGCGGGCTACCATCCATGGGGTCAGCAAGAGTCAGACACGGCTTAAGCCACTTGGCACGCACTATTCCAGGGAACTCCCTGGAATGATTTTTATCAGCTGAGATGTTTTATTCTCATTTCTCTTCTCTTCTACTAATAACTTTGTGTGGAGATTACTTTTTCCTATTTTATTTCTTGGGCAGGTTTAGGCTTACAGTGATTGACAGCCGTCCTAGTTCAAGGAAGCCTGCCTTGTGGCTGTGCTGAAGTGCAGCGTCTCTAATGGATTGTGCTTTCTTTTCTTAGTGGTGCGAGGAAGGTTTACATATCCTTCCGTTTCAGAATTCCCTCTTGTCTTGCAGAATTGCAAATTTATCCTCTTGTTTCTTTTTCCCTTCACTTACCTAGTCTCCAACAAAGACTGAATAAGTCTCTCCCTTCCCTGGTACCCTCCTCTTCCCCAAGAGTAGGACTTACTGACTGATGCCTCCTGGATGCCCTTGTACTTTTAAGTCTCGTGCCTTTAGTGAGTGCTCAGATCTGCGAGGACACTCTCAGTACTTTTTGTACTTGTAATGTGTTTTTCTCTTCTGAGGAGTGATGCTAAGTCTATTTTAGGCCCTTCTTTTACTCTTCTCTCTTCTTTATAGTTTTTCCAGACCTCACCCTACTCCCATCTTTCCTCTCTGCAAGGGCTTCAAAGGGCAGCTCAAGAGGTGTCTTTTCCAGAATTGGGTGTTTATCTTTCTGTTTAAGTTTGGACTCCTCTGTCTCCTTATAATGCTGACTGTATTGGATTTATGTGGTTTTATTGCTTTAGTTGACTTCTGTAGCTTTGTGAAAGGTACATGAGAGAGATTCCATTTAAGCTACTGCCCCTGACCTTGGCTGCCTCAGTTTTCACTGTGCATATCTTGACAACCCATTTAGGAACTGTGTGGAGCAGGTTTGGGAACTTTGGGTAAAGGTAGAGGATTTGGTAGAGGTTTGGGAACTTTGGGTAAGGGTAGAGGATTAGAAAGAAGACATTTGATTTAGAATGTGTTGATTTTGAGATGTTTCTGTCCATTCATGTAGAGATGTTCATCAAACAGTGAGATATCTGATCTGAACCTCATGTCAGAGATAGGAATTATCGCTTCTATAAACTCTGGTGGAGTCCTAGTAAGCTGGAATTAGAGCCATAAATTCCTTTGTGAAATACCTGCCTTGTTCTAACGCCTACCTATATTCTCAGATTCATCTCCTATGAACATATAAGGGCTTTGGAAAACAGATAATATGGGGATGTTACTCAGTTCAGTCACTCAGTTGTTAAATTCATAAATCTTCAATGTTCTATGCCAATACTTTCTAAAGCAAGTGCCATTTCTCCTGTCCTCCTCCCAGTCGCCCTTTACTTGGCTGCTGGTGGTAGTTTAGTTGCTAAGTCATGTCTGACTCTTGCGACCTCATGGACTGTAGCCCACCAGGCTTCTCTGTACGTGGGATTCTCCAGGCAAGAATTCTGGACTGGGTTGCCATTTCAGTCTCCAGGGGATCTACTGACTCAGGGATCGAACCCATGTCTCCTGCATTGCAAGCAGATTCTTTACTACTGAATCACCGGGGAAGCCCTTTACTTGGCTACAGAAAGACAAATTTATGCATGCTTATACCTAAATGCCTTTAAGACAATAATATCAATTTTTAAAATTTTTTGTATTTGTTTTATTGATTATTTTTTATTTGGCTGTGCTCAATCTTAGTTGCAGCACATGGAATCTTTGTTAAAGCATGCGAGATTTTTTTAGTTGCAGCCTGCAGGATCTTTAGCTGTGGCATGCAAACTCTTAGTTGCAGCATGTGGAATCTGGACAAGAATTGAACCCAAGCTCCCTACATTGGGAGCATGAAATCTTAGCTACTGGACCACAAGGAAAGTCTCAAAAATACCTATTTTTAAATACAGTGTAAGTAACAGAGTTTTCAGACTATAACCTGTGATGAATTTTCCATGTGTTACTTGAGTGTGTGCTTAAGTTTTATTCCTTTTATAAGAGAAAATAAAATAAAAAACAATAACAAAGAAATGGCATTTGTAAAAGCACAAATTTTTAAAAGGTAGTACTCCTTTACCTCCTAAATACTTTTCCCAGTTGTGTATTTTTTATGGTTGCAAGCAAGAGTAGATGACTTCTTTCTCCACTGAGATAATCTTTAGATGGAAAAGACAATAATAAGTGAAGTAAAAAAAAAAAGTGTACTCATTTGAAACATGAGAATTTTTTTAAGTGATTGGCTCTTTCACTTGACTTTTTATTAATCTGAATACCTGGATACAGTGGCTCTTCAAATTGTGTGTTCTTTTGAATTCACCAAGAGGCAGTGTAGTGTTGTGATTCAAATTGTGGTCTCTGGAACCCTACTTCCTGAGTTCTCATTCCATGCTCCCTTTACTGTGCCTGCTTTCTCGTCTGTATAATTGAATAAAAATAACACCTACTTCATAAAAATTTGTGCAGATGTTGTGTAATTTGCATGGAACAATGTTACTTAATTGCTAACTATTATTGTGAGATTATATCAACAAGATTCTGGGGTGGGATTTTTGAGACTAATTATAATTTGTGTATCTTTAATTGCTAGATGTATATGTTTAATTATTTGGCTTCATTTGTTACTTAGTGTGTCAACCAGTTACCACAAAATTGATGGATATATGATGCAAGACAGAAAAAGCTAGATTATCATAGAAGTCTCTGTGGATATGAACACATTCATGAAGAATTAGAGCTGCCTTAATTTTTGTGCTTTTTTATTGTTTTCCTTCAGTTCAGTTCAGTCACTCAGTCGTGTCCAACTCTTTGCAACCCCATGAACTGCAGCACGCCAGGCCTCCCTGTCCATCACCAACTCCCGGAGTTCACTCAGACTCACGTCCATTGAGTCAGTGATGCCATCCAGCCATCTCATCCTCTGTCGTCCCCTTCTCCTCCTGCCCCCAATCGCTCCCAGCCTCAGAGTCTTTTCCAATGAGTCAACTCTTCTCATGAGGTGGCCAAAGTACTAGAGTTTCAGCTTTAGCATCATTCCTTCCAAAGAAATCCCAGGGTTGATCTCCTTCAGAATGGACTGGTTGGATCTCCTTGCAGTCCAAGGAAGAGTCTTCTCCTTAGGATCTAAGAATTTAAGGATCCATTCCTCCATACATGTAAAAGCTAGGGGCGATAAAGGATACTCTAGATTCTAAAGGTTTTGTTACTGTTTTTAATGGCCACTTTGTTCAGCAGCCGTCTTTCTTCTCTCCACCAGGTGGCAGTAGAGCACTTTGTATCCATACCATGCCCTGTTCCCACTCTTTGTACCCTGCAGTATTGACCTGGAGAAGGGAAAGGCTACCCACTCCAGTATTCTGGCCTAGAGAATTCTATGGACTATACAGTCCATGGGGTCACAAAGAGTCGGATTCGACTGAGTGACTTTCGCTTTCGCTTTCTCTATTGACCTGGAATAGGACCAGAAAGATAAACACCATACACCAGAGCGTGCAGTGTTCCTTCAGCTGGGTTTTACAGCATCATATTTTAAACATTTTATTGAGGATAATGACAGCAATAGATGGGATAAGATTCCTTTCCACAAATTCTTTTAGCTCAACTGAAGTACACACAAACCCATGATAAGAAACATATGTGGAATCTTTGCAGTAGCTGGAATAGGACTTGAATTAACGAAACAATCTCCAGATATTTTTTAGTGTATTTAAGTTTAAATGGAAATACACCGTTGGCATCCAGGGCAAATTAGTTTTAGGTGGTAAACTGTGAGAGCCCTCTCCTTGGTAAAGTGACTAAGCCAAGCCATCTTATTTTCCAGGTGCAACACTGCGCTGCAAGTCAATCAGTACAGAAATTTAAATCACTTCAACACCAATGGAGAAGTATGAAAAATTAGCTAAGATTGGGGAAGGGTCTTATGGGGTTGTATTCAAATGCAGAAACAAAACCTCGGGACAAGTGGTAGCTATTAAAAAATTTGTGGAATCTGAAGATGATCCTGTCATTAAGAAAATAGCTCTCAGAGAAATACGCATGTTAAAGGTAGGTTAACTTCCTTTGTACATCTATAATGTATCACAGTACTGGACCAAACGGGTATGCCAAAATTACAAGGAATTTTAAAGTAATCTCTTTTTTTTTGTTGGACTTAAATTCCTCTGTATCAGCAACTCTGTAAATAGATCATCACTTTGGGCTTTGGCCACTCTGATATTTAAGCGCTATTATGAGTACAGCCATAGATTGTTCAAATTTTGATTGTTAAAAATTCGTTCTGGTTGGTAAATATTCAGTGTCCTAAGTCCCCTCATCCCCTTCAGCCGTGGCCTTTCCTCCCAAACCCCACCAAAGTCCTTCTCCACATAAACCAGCAACTGAGAGGGCTTTTTGTGGTACAGAGGGACCCACGGGGCTGCGTCAGAGTGCCTATAGTCATCGATCTGATTTGGGCCCACCTGAGCTCCACTGATCCTTAGACACATTGACTGTCACCCTCAGCTATGTATACACACTTTACACAAAGCCTTTATGTTGTTTTTAAAGGCTTTAAAACAACATAGGATTTAATATGGAACATTCCTAAGTTCTCTATGCAAATTTTTTCTTATCCTAAAAAATCTTACAAGTTTAGAGCCGTAAGAGAGCTTAGAGGTGCTTCTCGAGCGACACCCTGATTTTATAGGGGAGGAAAGGGAGACAGAGGGCAGTGCACCGGAATCCCCTGAGGACCTCGTCGGAATGCTGATTCTGAGTCCAGGTCTGGGGTCGCCTGAGATTCCGTGTTTCTAACAAATTCCCTGAGGGCACAGATGCTGCTCATCTGTGGACCACACTTTGAGTAACAAAAGTGAGATTTCCTCAGGAACACACAGCTAACCTTTGCTTTCTGGCATATGTCACCTGTTTACAGGAAAACCCCAGAAATCTAGTTTTTAAAGGGAGATAAAACTCCCTTCCCTTTAAAAACATTTGTAGCAGGTTTCCTCAACTAAAAAGTTTTAGAATTTTGTTTAAAATATGACTTGATATGCACGGAGTTTTCAGGAGCACATCCATCATGGTTTTAAAAACAGTTCCCTGTTACCTCGTGGCCAGCAGAGAGTGCTGATCAGACACACAGCTCATCACAGACAGACTGGGTGTGTCTGCACCTGGCAGTGGGTTGCTTTCTAATAGGAAAGCTTTTTATGCACACACTCCCACCCACCCTTCAAGTTGGGTTAATGCTCAGGTAGCACCTCCTGGGTTACAAGGGTCCAATTTAAGGGTGCACTTGAAGGTAAAGAATAGCCAGATGCCAGCTCACTTTGGTCTCCAGTGATGGCTCTCTGATGGTAAAGAGTCTGCCTGCAATGCAGGAGACCCAGGTTCAATCCCTGGGTTGGGAAGATGCCCTGGAGAAGGGAATGGCTCCCCAGTCCAGGATTCTTGCCTGGAGAATCCCATGGACAAAGGAGCCTGGCGGGCTACAGTCCACGGGGTGGTACAGAGTAGGACGCCACTGAGCGACTAAGCGCGCCGGCTCGCAGAAGGTGCGTCTCTCCTGTCTCTGGTACGTTTCACCCACCTGCGCCCTGAAGAGATCCCTTGCCTGATAAACCTACCTTACTTTCCTCACATGCTTCTCCTATTTAATTTTCCTTTGGTTTCCTCCTCCTTACTACTTGTTTTTCTTTACACAAGTCACTGTTTTCTGATCTAAGTTCCTTTGATTTGCACAGAAGATGTAAATTGCCAATCTACTCAAAGATAGACCTGAAAACCTTGCCAGCACATCCAACCGCAGTACCTGTGCGTCCCCGACTCTCGATAGAGACTGGTAGCTCCCAGTCTGCAGTACTGGCCTCAGCACGAAGCGCCTGGCTTACCCTTGTGCCCTGTTTCCTCCACTGTTTGCCTTTCTGCTCTTGTGGGTGGTGGAGCACATAGGAAACAAATTGACCTGCTGCTCTGGCTGGGTAGTTAATGTGTAATGCGTTCCCTTTCCCCATGCTGTTGAGCACCAGGCACATAGTCACAGGGTGATACTTTTTGTTCTGGGTTATTTTTTTTTTTTTGGTTCGTTGGTTGGTTTTTTCTTTTTCTTTTTTGATCAAGCCATGCTTACAGATAAGAGAGAGTATACTGTACAAGTCACGGTACTTTAAGCCTCTCTACCGGGCCTGCAAAATATTCGTTGAGTTTCTACAAGACACAAAATACTACATATCTTTCTGAGTACATGGTGTCTAGGGTTTGGAAAGTTAATTCGTCTCCTGTACTGGGAAAACAACAGGAAGATGACTCAAAAGTAGGAGTGATCAGACGTCCCGGTTTATAGCTTCTGTCCCAGTGTTCAGTGTGGTTAGCATCCCTTTTCGAATGGCTAGCATTTTCTTTCCAAAGTGTACTAGTTCACGTGTGAAATTCTACAGTCACCTTATCTATAGGCAGAGTGACCACATGTGCCGATTTGCCTGGGACAGTCCTGGTTTATACTCGTTACCCTGGTTGGGTGATAAATTATGTAGTTACTTTAGTGATATTATCTTACTTAATCGGGTTTTTTCCTTTGATTTGCAACATTGTGAAATGCTTGTGAAAGGCAGCCTTGTGAAATGCTTCAGTCTGGGAACTGAATTTAACTCATTAAACATCTCAGCATAAGAGAGAACAAGAAAATCAAAGAAGAGAGCTGAAAATGTGATAAATTTAGACACAGACTAACCGTAGGGATTCCTAGAATATGCAGTTATTTCAGATTCGAGGGTTGAGATCTAGTCTTTCTGAGCACAACACTAAAATCCAGGCTGGATTTAAATGCAGCTATTTACATTAAATCTATGACAGTATATAAGCTAAATGGGTATTGATTATTTTTATAGTCTTTTACTCAATAATTCCATTACCATTCTATATTCAGATCATCTTACAACTTGTATATTTAGAATTTCCACTAAATTCATAAAGCATTTTTAATTTTAGTGCTTATATTTTAAGTTGTACTTTGCTATCTCCAGAGAGATTCAAGCAGCTTAGTTATCCTTTACTATGCGGTATGTTAGATAAATTCTTTCTTCCAGCTTTAAGATTCTTTGGTACTTACTAAGAGTAGTTCCTCTTTTGAGTAACTGTAATAATTGTTGGCAAGAAATGCAAAGAGAAAGATGAGCAAAGCCTTTGCTCTTAAAATTGTAAGGGGTCTAGGAGAAACTATTACAAGAAGTAAATTACCAACCTTTGTATTTCAATTCCTTTGCAGCAATTAAAACACGCAAATCTTGTGAACCTCATTGAGGTGTTCAGGAGAAAAAGGAAAATGCATTTAGTCTTTGAATACTGTGATCACACACTTTTAAATGAGCTGGAAAGAAATCCAAACGGGTAAGTAATATAGAAAAATGAAGTTATGCTGGCTGGTTCCCAGTTTCATTATATGTAGGATTCAGTTTAGTTCAGTTCAGTCGCTCAGCCGTGTCCAATTCTTTGTGACCCCATGGACCACAGCACACCAGGCCTCCCTGTCCATCACCAACTCCTGAAGCTTACTCAAGCTCATGTCCATTGAGCCAGTGATGCCATCCAACCATCTCATCCTCCGTCATCCCCTTTTCCTCCCTCCCTCAATCTTTCCCAGCATCAGGGTCTTTTTAAATGAGTCAGTTCTTCGCATCAGGTGGCCAAAGAATTGGAGTTTCAGCTTCAACATCAGTTCTTCCAATGAATATTGAGGATTGATTTCCTTTAGGATTGACTGGTTGGATTTCCTTGCAGTCCAAGGGACTCTCAAGAGTCTTCTCCAACACCACAGTTCAAAAGTATCAATTCTTTGGCACAGCTCTCTTTATAGTCCAACTCTCATATCCATACATGACTACTAGAAAAACCATAGCTTTGACGAGGCAGACCTTTGTTGATGAAGTAATGTCTCTGCTTTTTAATATGTTGTCTAGGTTGGTCATAGCTTTTCTTCCAAGGAGCAAGTGTCCTTTAATTTCATGGCCGCAGTCACCATCTGCAGTGATTTGGGAGCCCAAAAAAAAGTCTGTCACTGTTTCCATTGTTTCCCCATCTATTTGCCATGAAGTGATGGGACCAGATGCCATGATCTTAGTTTTTTGAATGTCAAGTTTTAGGTTGGGTTTTTCACTCTTCTCTTTAACCTTCATCAAGAGCCTCTTTAGTTCCTCTTCACTTTCTGCCATTAGGGTGGTGTCATCTGCATATCTGAGGTTATTGATATTTCTCCCGGCAGTCTTGATTCCAGGTTGAGCTTCTTCCAGCCCATCATTTTGCATGATGTCCTCTGCATATAAGTTAAATAAGCAGGGTGACAATATACAGCCTTGACATACTCCTTTCCTGATTTTGAACCGGTCTGTTGTTCCATGTCCAGTTCTAACTATTGCTTCTTGACCTGCATACAGATTTCTCAGCAGGCAGGTCAGGTGGTCTGGTATTCCCATCTCTCTCAGAATTTTCCACAGTTTATTGTGATCCACACAGTCGACAGCTTTGGCATAGTCAATAAAGCAGAAGTAGATGTTTTTCTGGAACCCTCCTGCTTTTTTGATGATCCAACAGATGTTGGCAATTTCTGGTTCCTCTGCCTTTTCTAAAACCAGCTTGAACATCTGGAAGTTCATGGTTCACGTACTGTTGAAGCCTGGCTTGGAGAACTTTGAGCATTACTTTGCTAGCGTGTGAGATGAGTGCAATTGTGCGGTAGTTTGAGCATTCTTTGGCATTGCCTTCCTTTGGGATTGGAATGAAAACTGACCTTTTCCAATCCTGTGGCCACTGCTGAGTTTTCCAAATTTGCTGGCATATTGAGTGCAGCACTTTCACAGCATCATCTTTCAGTATTTGAAATAGTTCAACTGGAATTCCATCACCTCCACTAGCTTTGTTCGTAGTGATGCTTCCTAAGGCCCCCTTGACTTCACATTCCAGGATGTCTAGCTCTAGATAAGTGATCACACCATTGTGATTATGTGGGTCATTAAGACCTTTTTTATATAGTTCTGTGTATTCTTGTCACTTCTTCTTAATATCTTATGCATCTATTAGGTCCATACCATTTCTGTCCTTTATTATGCCTATCTTTGCATGATGTTCCCTTGGTATCTCTAATTTTCTTGAAGAGATCTCTAGTCTTTCCCATTCCATTGTTTTCCTCTTATTTCTTTGTGAAATGTTCCCTTGGTATCTCTAATTTTCTTGAAGAGATCTCTAGTCTTTCCCATTCTATTGTTTTCCTCTATTTCTTTGCACTGATCACCGAGGAAGTCTTTTTTATCTCTCCTTGCTGTTCTTTGGCACTCTGTACTCAAATGGGTATATCTTTCCTTTTCTCCTTTGCCTTTCGCTTCTCTTCTTTTCTCAGCTATTTGTAAGGCCTCCTCAGACAAACATTTTGCCTTTTGCATTTCTTTTTCTTGGGGATGGTCTTGATCACTGCCTCCTGTACAATGTCACAAACCTCCATCCATAGTTCTTCAGGCATTCTGTCAGATCTAATCTCTTGACTCTATTTGTCACTTCCACTGTATAATCATAAGAGATTTGATTTAGGTTATATCTGAATGGTCTAGAGGTTTTCCCTACTTTTTTCAATTTGAGTCTGAATTTGGCAATGAGGAGTTCATGATCTGAGTCACAGTCAGTTCCTGGTCTTGTTTTTGCTGACTGTATAGAACTTCTCCATCTTTGGCTGCAAAGAATATAATCAATCTGATTTCAGTATCGACCATCTGGTGATGTCCATGTGTAGAGTCTTCTCTTGTGTTATTGGGAGAGGGTGTTTGCTATGACCACTGCATTCTCTTGACAAAACTCAATTAGCCTTTGCCCTGCTTCATTCTGTACTCCAAGGCCAAATTTGCCTATTGCTCCAGGTAGCTCTTGACTTCCTATGTTTGCATTCCAGTCCCCTATAATGAAAAAGACATCTTTTTTGGGTGTTAGTTCTAAAAGGTCTTGTAGGTCTTCATAGAACCATTCAACTTCAGCTTCCTCAGCATTACTGGTTGGGACATAGACTTGGATTACCATGATAGTGAATGGTTTGCTTTGGAAAAGAACAAGAGATCATTCTGTCATTTTTGAGATTGCATCCAAGTACTGCATTTCAGACTCTTGATGACTGTTATGGCTCCTCCATTTATTTTAAGGGAGTCTTGCCCACAGTAGTAGATATAATGGTCATCTGAGTTAAATTCACCCATTCCAGTCCATTTTAGTTCGCTGATTCCTAAAATCTCGATGTTCACTCTTGCCGTCTCCTGTTTGACCACTTCCAATTTGCCTGGATTCATAGACCTAACATTCCAGGTTTTTATGCAGTATTGCTCTTTATAGCATCATGCTTTACTTCTATCACCAGTCACATCCACAACTGGGTGTTGTTTTTGCTTTGGCTCCATCTCTTCATTCTTTCTGGAATTTTTTCTCCACTGATCTCCAGTGGCATATTGGGCACCTACCAGCCCGAGGAATTAATCTTTCAGTGTCCTATCTTTTTGCCTTTTCATACTCTTCATGGGGTTCTCAAGGCAAGAATATTGAAGTGTGGGATTAACGGTGGCAAACTTCAGATCTGAGCCTCCTTCTGCTCGTTTGCATCTGCTGGCTCCTTCTCTCCAATCTCAGGATGTGCTCAAAGGGCAAATGAATATTAACCAAAGGTAATAGTAACCTAGAGTAATAATGTATAGTATTTAATAGACAAATCTACTACAAATATAAATTACAGTGTATTTCAAAGCTAAGTTATATGTTGGATTGTCCGAATTCAAGGAATGAACCATAGTTCTTTCATATAATTCACTGAAGTTCAAAGGAGAAAAAATACATATTTGATAAAATTTGAAAAGTCAGTTGATAAATTCAACATCTTCTCCTGATTATTTGGTAGAAAAGAACCTTAGAAAACTAGAACTAAAATACTTTCTTTATACACACAAACACACACACACACATACAGACACACAATTTCTCCAACTTGACAGCAAATTTTATATTCAATGATAAAACACTAGAGAAGCCATCATTAAAGTGAGAAATAAAACAGGAGAACTCTAGCCAGCATAATGTTCTAAGAAAAACAAACCGGATTTAAAACTTTGGAAAACAAGATAAAATTTCCATTATTTGCATGATATTATTGTAGTCTCATAGAATTACCTAGAGTTACTAAAACAAATGGAATTCAGTGTGTGTGTATATATATATATTCACATGTATATG
>SJYT01057597.1:205051-249924 GCA_006410635.1 Cephalophus harveyi | reverse complement strand
ATATGTGTGTGTGTGTATATATATATATTCACATGTACATGTGTGTATATATATATATACACACACACACATATATGTTTGTGTATGTACAGCACTCTAAATTCTGTACACAAAAAGTAATAGCTTTTGTATCAATCAGTACTTTAGAAAATCTAATGGAAAAGGATCCCATTCAAATGTCAACAACAAAAATGTGTAGGAATAAAGATACAAAAGAAATGTTAAAACTCTGCCTAAAAACAATTACAAAACTGAGATACACAAAGGATTTTATTTAAATGAACATATATTTCTGGATGGAAGTGTATTCATTATTATATTTTGGCTTCCTTCCTGATTTATTTATTCCACAAAAATCTAATCATAATGCCAATGTTTTTTTTTCCTTTGTGAATTTATTTTTCAATTGAACTATAATAGCTTTATAGAATTTTGTTATTTTCTGTCAAACTTCAACATGAATCAGCCATAGATTTTTGTTTTTAACTTGAGAAAGTTCAACTAAACCAAGAAATTTTTTAAAGAAGAAATGCAACTTCAACTGCCAAATAATGTCATATTAGTTTTAGAGAGTCCCTTTAACAAAAAGTATGTAAACAAAACTTAAAAAGAAGTGGCAAATTGGGTAAATCTTTGCCAGAAGAAAAATTAGTATCATTTCATACCTACTGAAGTGATTTAGCAGCAGCAGCTGCATACCTACATATGTAGATTTTGCAAATCAAATTTCTGAAAAGATTCAGTTCAGTTCAGTCACTCAGTCATGTCCGACTCTTTGCGACCCCATGAATCGCAGCACGCTAGGCCTCCCTGTCCATCACCAACTCCTGGAGTCCACCCAAACCCATGTCCATTGAGTCAGTGATGCCATCCAACCATTTCATCCTCTGTCATCCCTTTCTCCTCCTGCCCCCTATCCCTCCCAGCATCAGAGTCTTTTCCAATGAGTCAACTCTTCGCCGGAGAAGGCAATGGCATCCCACTCCAGTACTCTTGCCTGGAAACTCCCATGGACAGAGGAGCCTGGTGGGCTGCAGTCCATGGGGTCGCTGAGTCAGACATGACTGAGTGACTTCACTTTCACTTTTCACTTTCATGCGTTGGAGAAGGAAATGGCAACCCACTCCAGTGTTCTTGCCTGGAGAATCCCAGGGATGGCGGAGCCCAATGGGCTGCCATCTGTGGGGTCACACAGAGTTGGACACGACTGAAGTGACTTAGCAGCAGTAGCAACTCTTCACATGAGGTAGCCAAAGTATTGGAGTTTCAGCTTCAACATCAGTCCTTCCAAAGAACACCCAGGATTGATCTCCTTTAGGACGGACTGGTTGGATCTCTCAAGAGTCTTCTCCAACACCACGGTTCAAACCATCAATTCTTCTGTGCTCAGCTTTCTTTATAGTCCAACTCTCACATCCATACATGACCACTGGAAAAACCATAGCCTTGACTAAACGGACCTTTGTTGGCAAAGTAATGTCTCTGCTTTTGAATATGCTGTTTGATTATCTGGGTCGTGAAGATCTTTTTTGTACAGTTCTTCTGTGTATTCTTGCCACCTCTTCTTAATATCTTCTGCTTCTGTTAGGTCCATACCATTTCTGTCCATTATTGTGCCCATCTTTGCATGAAATGTTCCCTTGGCATCTCTAATTTTCTAATTTTACTTTTAAAATAGAAATTAATTTTCGATACTTCCCTGGAGGTCCTGTGGTTAAGACCCTGTGCTTCCATTGCAGAGGGTGTGGGTTCCATCCCTGGTTGGGGAACTAAGATCCTGCATCCCTCAAGGTGTAACCAAAAAAAAATTTTTTCTTAATAATTTAAAAAACGGTTAAAGGAATGAATTAATTCATATTTCAACTTTACTTTAAGCTAAATAGGGTTTTGTATATTGGCTTTAGAGGACAGATTTGTTGTTTAAATATAAATTAATTTATAAATTAACATACATTTTCATAAAGTTAGACATGGATGCTTAACATCATGCATTGTTCAAGGCCCTGAAAATAAAGCCTATAATACATTCAATACATGTACCAGTTTAATTGAACTGAACATCTCTTTCTTCTTTCTGTGAAAGGAAGGAAGTCTGCTGCCTGTAGGACTTAGCTTATGCTGTTCCTCCTAATTTTGTCCTCTTTCCCTGCTGCTGCTGCTAAGTCGCTTCAGTCGTGTCCGACTCTGTGCGACCCCATAGACGGCAGCCCAACAGGCTCCCCCGTCCCTGGGATTCTCCAGGCAAGAACACTGGAGTGGGTTGCCATTGCCTTCTCCATTGTGTGAAAGCGAAAAGTGAAAGTGAAGTCGCTCACTCGCGACCGACTCCTAGCGACCCCATGGACTGCAGCCTACCAGGCTCCTCCATCCATGGGATTTTCCAGGCAAGAGTACTGGAGTGGCTTGCTATTGCCTCTTTCCCTATCTGTATCATTATCTCTAAAATGTGAAATCCTAGACATTCTGACTATCTCTGAGATTCCTTTTTCTTAATGGTATTGCTTCCCTCCTTTGAATATCCATGAAATTTTGTTTTCATCCCTGTTACGGTACTTGGCACTTACTACCTTACAGGTTTTTAAGTGTATACTCTCTCTTCCTTTGAGTGCAGAACTCATATCTAAATCATCCTAATAGCCTCCTTAGTGTGGAGCATGCTTTGATTCATTCATTCACTTCAGAAATATTTTACTGAACACTTCGGCTAGTGCAGAGACTAGAAAGATATAATGGCACAATCCTGTGCTCAAGAAGCTTAAAATCTAATGAAGGAACCGATACTCAAACTCGCCATTACATACGACAGTAAAGATTGAGTTACCAGCAGTGCTTTGGATACATAAGAAGAACAGCTCCAGCATCTGTTGGTCCTGAGGAATCAGGGAAGTTTCTGCACAGAAGGACTCATTTGGGCTAAGACTTTGAAAAGGGGAAGAACTGGCCGGGTGGGCGATCTTGGTGGAATGCACAGATGCAAGAAAGAACAAGACATGTTTGAGTAACTCATTTGTCTTGTATGTATTTAGCAACCACAAGGATCTCTGAACTACCCTGCTTTCCTTTGGAAAGTGTATTTGGTGTATTTAGTGTGAGGAGGGCATGGTAACCCACTCCAGTACTCTTGCCTGGAGGATCCCCATGGCAGAGGAGCCTGGTAGGCTACAGTTCACGGGGTCGCAAAGAAACAGACACAACTGAGCGGCTACGCACAGCACAGTGTGTTTTACTAGTGTATTTAGCAGTGCCAGTGTATCCAGCGTGCTTTGGGTCAGCCCTAAGACTTGGATCTACATGAAGGAATAATGCAAATAGGAGCAATTTGCATTGTATCCCCAGGATACACCAGTCTTTCTATGAAATACTGGCTACTTCCAGATAATTATGATTAATTTAAAATATTTGTCTGCTTTCACTCCCTTCCCAAAATCTATAAATCCAAAAGAGTATAAACCCAATGAATGGCCAACAGAGGTAAACAACTAAAGAGCATACGTACCAAGCCTATTGGACCATTGTTTGTTCAGTAGCTAAGTTGTATCTGACTGTTTGTAACCCCGTGGACTGCAGCACGCCTGGCTTCCCTGTCCCAGAGCTTGCACAAACTCTTATAGTCAGTGATGCCATCCAACCATCTTATCCTGTCGCCCCCTTCTCCTCCCGCCCTCAATCTTTCCCAGCATCAGGGTCTTTTTAGGTGAGTCGGCTGTTCGTATCAGGTGGCCAAAGTATTGGAGCTTCAGCTTCATTGTTTATCAGGGTAAATTCACAGTTTGAAGAAATAACTGGTGTGTAGATATAAGATGATCAAGGTAATGGATGTTTGGGATGAGCTGTGAGATGGTGAGATTGTCTAGAGACTTGAGGATTAAATTATATCACAAAGAAGAGCTAATTTAACACTGAAGTAAGATGGTGAAAATGTACTGCTTCCCCTGCCAAATGAAAGCATCTGGTTTCCTCTACTTTTTTAATAGAGGAAAAGCATTTGTTAGATCAATAGCTGCAGAGTAAGCCCTGAGACTGTCTTTGATTTGCTGCAGTTAAGAAACTACATGTTGAGAGAGTAGGATGATTTGGGAGAATGGCATTGAAACATGTATAATATCATATATATAAAAAAAAGAAACTACATGTACCAACACAATATTGTAAAGCAATTATCCTCTAATTAAAAATAAATAAATTAGAAAAAAGGGGGTGGGAGGGAGGTTTAAGAGGGAAGGGACATATGTATACCTATGGCTGATTCAAGTTGATATATGGAAGAAACTACATGTATGTAAAGCAACTGCAACTGGTGTCATCTGATTAAATGTGAAATAATACATTCCCATTCTCTAAAATCCTTCTCTGTTCAAAATAGGTCCAGTAGGTAAGTTAATTGGTAATGTGATAGAAATTACCTCCTATCAACAGGAAAGATTTCCCTTCACTGTCATTGCACTATACATAGTGGAACAGTTCTACCATCAAGGAATTTAAAATCTAATGAAGAATTAGATATATAAGGGAACAATTAATTATAAATGGTCTTATAACACTACTGCTCTCCACTTCTAGCTGGCAACAGCATGTCATGTACATCTGTAAATCAGGTTTCAATTTCTTTTTAATTCATCTTTACCCAGGTGTGATGGACATATAAAAGAATTAATTTCCTTCTCAGTAAACTGATCACTGGTAATTTCCTGTAAAGCTATGGGTGTGGGTTGGTGGAGGGGTGGCAGTAAATCATGAGCACTGAGAAATGCTTTAGCCAGAAGAGCAGCAGCAGCATGTCCCACATGCTGAAGCAGGGAGATTCTTCCTTGGAAATGACATCCTGGTTTCCTAGGAATGATGGGGTCCCTGGGTGACAGAGGCCAGGAAGGAGTACTCCACTTCCAGAAGTTACTGGAATAGACAACAGAGCCAGCGTGGTGATCAGAATGATTTGATCTGACCATGGGTTCTCCCACACAAGATAGATGGGCAGGTCTCTAAAGTTCTTTTCTACATAAACTAGAGGCTTGGCTTCAGCCACCGTTAATAGCCCCAGGTGGAGCTAGTGGTATAGAAAGTGGAGTGAAAGTGAAAGTCACCCTGTCTTGTCTGACTCTTTGCGAGCCCATGGACTGTAGCTTGCAAGGCTCCTCTGTCCATGGGATTTCCCAGGCAAGAATACTGGAGTGGGTAGCCATTCCCTTCTCCAAGGGATCTTCCCAACCTAGGGACTGAACCTAGGTCTCCCGCATTGCAGGCAGATTCTTTACCAGCTGAGCCACAAGGGAAGCCCCAGTGGTAAAGAACCCACCTCCCAATGCAGGAGATGTACATCTGTAAATCAGGCAGATCTTTGCCAGCTGAGCTGCAAGGGAAGCCCAAGAGAATCAAGAGATGATGCAGGTTTCATCCCTGGGTCAGGAAGATTCCTCTGGAGAAGGAAATGGCAACCCACTCCAGTATTCTTGCCTGGAGAATCCCATGGACAGAGGAGCTTGGTGGGCTATGGTTCATAGGGTTGCAAAGAGTTGGACACTTCTGAAGTGACCTAGTATACACGCACACCATAATAGCCAAGACCCAGGACCTCGTGAAGGAGGCAGCTATCCTTGGGGAATAGCCCTGCATTGACATCATGTGTATGTACTTGATTTTTCCTCTTAGCCTATCCCTGAATGGTCTGTGACCAAATATTTACCAGGATAGTTGTGTACTGGGAAAAGAGAGCTACCCAATCTCTCAGGAATCTCTGAATCATGCTCTGAAGTAAACCCAATCATCAGTAACTGTAAAAGTCACTGTGGTTCAGCAGTTTTGTGGGGATGGGAAGCTTATTGAGAGTCCCCAATGAAATTTAACCTGAATCCATCCCGTGGTAGTCCTGTCAGGTCCATGAATCCGTCCTTGGGGCCGTTTCCCCATTTCCTAACTGGATAGTGGAAATAGATGCACTAGAAAATGGAAAAAGAACCAGTAGATTCTGAACCAAGGAATGAAGGCAGCTGTGGTAGGAGGAGTCTAGTAGAAGTGTCTGACACCAAATAGAAAACTGAAAGCAATACTGCAGATTTGGGAACACACATAGGCTTCCCTGATAGCTCAGTTGGTGAAGAATCGGCCTGCAGTGCAGGAGACCCCAGTTCGATTCCTGGGTTGGGAAGATCTGTTGGAGAAGGGATAGGCTACCCACTCCAGTATTCTTGGGCTTCCCTTGTAGCTCAGCTGGCAAAGAATCTGCCTGCAATGCGGGAGACCTGGGTTCAATCCCTGGGTTGGGAAGATGCCTGGAGAAGGGAAAGGCTATCCACTCCAGTATTCTGGCCTGGAGAATTCCATGGACTGTATAGTCTATGGGGTTGCAAAGAGTCAGACACAACTAAGTGACTTTCACTTTTCATAGATTACCGCTACCATTAATACTTTGGGGAGACATAGCTGGGAAGTAGATGAGCATGTTGCATGTGATAAATCCTCTCCAACACTCCTGTCTCCCCAAAACTTTGGATTTTTTCCTCTTCGTTTTACTAATGACCTTCCAGCATTGCAGTTTCATTTGGTACAGGCACCCATCTAGCCCAGGTTCTGATCAACCAATTCAGCAATCAACTCCTCTCACTCCTAGCTGCTCCAAGAGGTTTATTGAGCCAGGCTCCATAGTAAGTGTGCCCATAACTGTTTACAATCAGCCCAGTGTAACATCGTGTTTCCTCCTTTCTGGTCCGACACTTACGAAATCCATTTCCACGTACATTCTCCAGTATAGATTCAGTTCAGTTCAGTCACTCAATCGTGTCCAACTCTTTGCGACCCAATGAATCGCAGCATGCCAGGCCTTCCTGTCCATTACCAACTCCCGGAGTTCACCCAAACTCACATCCATCGAGTCAGTGATGCCATCCAGCCATCTCATCCTCTCTCGTCCCTTTCTCCTCCTGCCCCCAATCCCTCCCAGCATCAGAGTCTTTTCCAGTGAGTCAACTCTTCGCATGAGGTGGCCAAAGTACTGGAGTTTCAGCTTTAGGATCGGTCCTTCTAAAGAACACCCAGGACTGATCTCCTTTAGAATGGATTGGTTGGATCTCCTTGCAGTCCAAGGGACTCTCAAGAGTCCAATACTCTCTTCTCCAACACCACAGTTCAAAAACATCAATTCTTCGGCACTCAGCTTTCTTCACAGTCCAACTCTCACATCCATACATGACCACTGGAAAAACCATAGCCTTGACTAGACGGACCTTTGTTGGCAAAGTAATGTCTCTGCTTTTCAATATGCTATCTAGGTTGGTCATAACTTTCCTTCCAAGGAGTAAGCGCCTTCTAATTTCATGGCTGCAGTCACCATCTGCAGTGATTTTGGAGCCCAAAAAAATAAAGTCTGACACTGTTTCCACTGTTGCCCCATCTATTTGCCATGAAGTGATGGGACCAGATGCCATGATCTTCGTTTTCTAAATGTTGGGCTTTAAGCCAACTTTTTCACTCTCCTCTTTCACTTTCATCAAGAGGCTTTTTAACTCTTCTTCGCTTTCTGCCATAAGGGTGGTGTCATCTGCATATCTGAGGTTATTGGCTGTCTCTTATACACATCTAGATGTGTATAAGAGACAGTATCTGCATATCTGAGGTTATTGATATTTCTCCCAGCAATCTTGATTCCAGCTTGTGTTTCTTCCAGTCCAGCGTTTCTCATGATGTACTCTGCATATAAGTTAAATAAGCAGGGTGACAATATACAGCCTTGACGGACTCCTTTTCCTATTTGGAACCAGTCTGTTGTTCCATGTCCAGTTCTAACTGTTGCTTCCTGACCTGCATATAGGTTTCTGAGGCAGGTCAGGTGGTCTGGGATTCCCATCTCTTTCAGAATTTTCCACAGTTTATTGTGATCCACATAGTCAAAGGCTTTGGCATAGTCAAGAAAGCAGAAATAGATGTTTTTCTGGAACTCTCTTGCTTTTTCCATGATCTAGCGGATGTTGGCAATTTGATCTCTGGTTCCTCTGCCTTTTCTAAAACCAGCTTGAACATCTGGAAGTTCATGGTTCACATATTGCTAAAGCCTGGCTTGGAGAATTTTGAGCATTACTTTACTAGCATGTGAGATGAGTACAATTGTGCGGTAGTTTAGATTAGCAACATTTTATAGTTCTCTTTGCTGTACAAATCTTCTTTTCTTCTCTTTGACTTTGTAATAGGCCCTTTGGAACATGCTGAGATCTGACTTTAGTCAAAGTTTGGAGACATTGACGGGTGGCAGGGAAAGGAGACTTGAGAATTGACAGCACCTATGCTATACAACTGCCTCTAGTGAGATCATGAGGGGCCCTCCACAAGCAAGACCAGTCTCCATACAAGTTTGGGGGCAGCTTCATGCAAGAAGAGACATTTGGGACTTCCCTAGAGGTCCAGTGGTTTAGACTCCATGCTTCCACTCCAAGAGGTTTGATCCCTAGTCAGGGAACTAAGAGCTCACAGGCCATGAGGTGTGGCCAAAAAGTAAATAGGTAAAAAAGAAGGGATACTTGGCAGGAGGTTGGGATGCTGTTAGTTCCGTGAATACTCCCAAGTGTCGCATTTCATTTCTCAAAGTGTATGTCTCAGTTAACTGAGAAATTAGTTAACTTCACATAAATTCAGTCTGTTTTGTCATTTAGCACCCAGCAGGACTATTCTCAGTGTCCGATTTTTCAGTCACTTCTGGAATAATCCCAGAAATCTTAAAAACACAAGACATAAGGGCAAACATTGAAACTTCTGGTATCCTAACTGTGCCTCGAACCAAAACATCAAAGCCTTACTTAAAGCTATCCTTTTGTTTTCTTCAATTTTTCCAGCGAAGTGAGAAGCAACCAGCCCACCCCCACTTTTATTACTTTCCTATGTGTTCCCATTTTGTTTGATCCCTTTCGGTCCAGCAAAACCCTGCCCTGAACAGGCACTTTATTACAGACGACCACACGTGATTATGTACTCAATTGGTTCATCACTGGGTTTCCATTCACCAGTGTTGCAGCCACTGATGTTAATTAGATCCCCTGGCCTTCAGATCCAACCAGTCAGATAGCCTGCCTTCCCAAGGCCTTGACTTTGCTTCCCATCCCCAATTCTGGTGTCATATTCTGCACTGATCAAAAGTCAACAACAGAATTCACTGTAGCTAGTTTAAGCAAAAAGGGATTTATTACAGGGTGTGAGTTTATATAGTCTCTGAGAGTTCCAGCGAAGGAAGCTTAGTTGAGGACCTGTTGGGTACCAATTACAGTTCAAGGCCCTGGAGCTACAGTAACGGACAAGGTAAAGAAAGCCCTTGCAGAGTTACAAGACTTTGGAGGAGAAAACTCACTGAGGAGCTGGAAAATTCCTGGTGAGGGACGTAGGATGTACAAAGCTTTGGCGGTCTGTTGAGGGAAGAGCAGACACTAACAGGCCAGAGCGGAGTCAGTGAGAATGTGCTAGGAGATAAAGGTAGGGGAAAGGCGTTAACAGAAGTGAAATCATGAAGAGCCTGGTAGGCCACAATAAAGGTTGGATTTTCTTCTAGGATAACAAGGGTTTACAGAGAAGGACTTGATTCATCTTGGGCACTGATAATGAAATTGTTTTCCCCATCAAGTTAAAGATAATGAGCTCTGATGTCAGTGCCAGGATTCCCCTGAGTGGCTGAAAGAGCAGCCTCTGGGCGACCCAGTCTGAATTCCCTGACCCTGCCACCCTCCCCGGAGAAGGCAATGGCACCCCACTCCAGTACTCTTGCCTGGAAAATCCCATGGACGGAGGAGCCTGGTGGGCTGCAGTCCATGGGGTCGCTGAGTCAGACACGACTGAGCGACTTCACTTTCACTTTTCTCTTTTCACTTTCACTTTTCTCTTTTCACTTTCATGCATTGGAGAAGGAAATGGCAACCCACTCCAGTGTTCTTGCCTGGAGAATCCCAGGGACGGGGGAGCCTGGTGGGCTACCGTCTATGGGGTCACACAGAGTCGGACACGACTGAAGTGACTTAGCAGCAGCAGCAGCCACCCTCCCTAACACCTTTGGTTTTGAACCAGGATATCTTGTTTTTTTTTTTTAAAACAGTTAATTAGTTTTGTTGTTGTTCAGTTCTTTGCGACCCCCATGGACTGAAGCACACCAGGTGCCATCCTTTGTCCTTCTCCTCCTGCCCTCAGTCCTCCCCAGCATCAGGGTTAGTCATTGGCCATGCCTCGCTGCATGTAGGATCTTAGTTCCTTGACCAGGAACCCATGCCCTTTGCAGTGGAAGCCTGCTGGACCCCCAGGGAAGTCCCAGGATGTCTAGTTTTTGCTTTCAGGCCTTCAGGATTATCAATTCTTCCACTATATGTTTGTCATTCACCCACAGTATACGAAGCATTGAGTATCAGTTGGTTTCTGTGGAAGGTTTTATTTCACAAAATGCTTTGAAAAACTGCTGAATGTGGCTGAATAATGTTACAGCGCTCTGTTTCTGGAATGAGCTCTGTGTGAATCTGTCTTCTCTTTGATAACTATCTTTGTAAGATCTGTGGTATTTGTTTGGAGTTGTTATTTTGTATAAATGTTGTTTTGCCTAAAATGGAATCTGCCTTCCTGGAATCTGTGCTCACTAAGGATTCTGTTTTGAACCGAAGCCATGACTCTTCCTGTGAAATGCCCTGAAACAGGGCATCAATAGAAAAGTTAGAGGGAATGTAATTGCTGCAATTTATAGAAATGGTTACACAAAATAGACTAAGTACTCTCAGAACACACGTTGCCCAGATCCCCAAGTGGAAAATACTCCCCAGTATTTTCCACACAGGAAATCTGCAGAGGCAAGAAGCTCCTAGACTCCCATTCTCCTGGGCTCTTGATTCTCCCTGGCCTCCCTGGCTGTGTGCCTGCCAGCTTACCAGGTGTAGGTGCTGTTGCTGTTCAATCACTAAGTGTGTCTGACTCTTTGCGACCCCGTGGACTGCAGCACGCCAGGCTTCCCTGTCCTTCGCCATCTCCTGGAGTTTGCTCAGATTCAGGTCCATTGAGTCAGTGATGCCATCCAGGCATCTCATCCCCTACCATCCCCTCCTCCTCTTGCCCTCCATCTTTCCCAGTATCAGGGTCTTTTCCAGTGAGTTGGCTCTTCGAATCAGGTAGCCGAAGTATTGGAGCTGCATCTTACCAGGTGTAAGTAACAGTTATAAAAACAACTCTTGCATATGCTTGAGCATTTACCACCAACATGAATTCGATGAATTGAAGATCACTCTTCACGGATGCCTTTTTTCCTGCAAAACCATGTCTCAGTGCTACCTGAAGTTCATACCTGCAGGATCGAAAGATGTCATGTGCCTCCCATAGATCCCAGAAATCCCACTTCTAGAACTTACCTTAAAAAGATTATTGCACAACTGCCATGGATAGATGATAGGCTATTCACTGAAGCATTGTTTCTAGAAATGAAACTTGAATCAAACCTAATTGCTTGTCATTGAGGACTTACTAAATTATGATACATCTATATAATGAGATCTTTGGTCACTGAAATAGATGTATACATATTCTGTATATATGTATCTGTACCTCAATGCATATGATGTTTCTGAAAGAGGCAGGGGAATTTGCCAAGGATGAAATGATTGGCTAGGCAGATATGAGAGAATTCTTCATGGATATTCTTTTAACTTTAAAAATATCGAACCTTATGAATGCATTTATTTAATATTAAAGTTAAAAAGTAAATGCAGAGAGAGGAAGAGAACCAGGGATTTCCAAAGGGACAATCACTGTAAGTTACAGCAATTATTTAGGGCCAGCAAGATTTGAATGAACATGTTTTATTTCTTTACTTTTCTATATTGTTTGAATTTTCATGATAAGCATTAAAATTTTCAAGTTAAAAAGGAAAGTTACATAAGCTATAATGAAAAAAATAGTAAAGCAATTTTCATTAAAACATTTTTTAAAAAGAACATTTCTAAGATTCCCTTTGTACTGCATCCACTGGCTGTGACAAGCCCCGCCCATTCCATTTCTATTCCCAGTTCTGCTCCTGAAAACACATCTTAGGAGTTTTCATTTCCTTTTTTATTTTTTTTCCCCAGAGTTGCTGATGGAGTGATCAAAAGTGTGTTATGGCAAACACTTCAAGCTCTCAATTTCTGTCATAAACACAACGTAAGTAACATTTCCTAATGTATTTGCTAATTTCTTCATGATGACTCTTCTCTCCTAAATGGCTCAGGAGTCTATTTGAAGAGCTAATGATGGAAGGAGAATAAGAACCAGAAGAACAAAACAAAAGAAAGTTACAGAATACAAGGAAAAGTAATGCATTATTCATGGCTTTTTTCCAATTCCTCTACGAATCAAATTATTCATTCCTTATGAATTAAAAGTTTGTATGAACTTAAAAATTTCCTTTTACCCCAGTACTAATGATTATTTTTAAATAATCAGTACTATGATTATTTGTAAATTGGGTTAAAATAAGTTTTCAGAATATCAGTAGTGTAACCCTCCATGGCACTCGATTTTCTTTTGTTTTTAATGTCTCTTAAGTCTTTTATACTGTAAAGGTCTCCTTTCCCCTATCTTTTTTTTTTTCTTTTTTCCATCATTAATTTTTCAGAGCCATGGGTGTCAAACTTGAGCATGCATCAGAAGCACCTGGAGTTCTTGTCATGACACATTTTGCTGGGCCCACCTCCAGAATTTCTGATGCCATAGGTCTGGGATAAAACCTGAGAATTTGCAGTTCTAACAGTTTACCAATTGATACTGAAGCTTCCAGTCCTAAACCATGCTTTGACTTCTCCTGTGTTATGGAAATCCTTTTGGCTGGTTGCTTCCTATGTGTTATTTAACTTGCTCTTTTGCCTGTGTTTACTGTAAATTGGTGTTTATATCTAGAGGCTAGTCACACTCAGGTTCAGTCTTTTTAGACAGGAAGGCTTCACATATAATACTGTACACTTCTTATTGTGTCAGCAACCTGAGGCATATATAATGTCTGGCCATCTTTCCCACTTTTGATTGTCTTAAAATAGATTAGTAGGTTCAAGAGATGTTCACTTGATCCCATTCTTTAGCACTTACGCTGTCAATCTTTTTTTTAGTTTTAGCATTTAGAGATCATTATTACCTCTCTCCAGTATTTCATTAAGGTTAAAAGGTGGCAATTTTCTAATTCTAATATTCCTTCTGCATTTATTAATTGGAATTCTATGGAGAAGAATTTACCATGCACTCTGGTTACTATAAAGTACAGTAAGATAAATATGTGATTATTCCTTGTAAATGTCAGTACTCACAGTGATGAACTGGTATCTCCAGGAGTGAAGGGTTCGGGGGAGGTGCAGGGCATCATTATGATTTTATGTATGTAATGTATTTCAATCCTTTGCAATTATTGTTCTCTCTGATATTCAGGTTGTCCCATCTTAGGCCAGTGGGAGCTTCTTTAAGTAAGCTCTTGGGTGCTTTTGCTTATATAATGATAGTTTTTTTTTTAAAATAAACTTTTGAGTTGGTGCCTACATAGAGGCAGTGTTGAGGCAAGGATACAGACTACCATATGGTCAGTTTTGATGCCAAGAGCAGAATATCTATCCTAGTAATCTAGGATTGCTGGAAAAGAGTACACAATCATGCAAATAATTTTCAGTACTTAAGGAAAGCTTCCGGAGAAGGCAATGGCACCCCACTCCAGTACTCTTGCCTGGAAAATCCCATGGACAGAGGAGCCTGGTAGGCTGCAGTCCATGGGGTCGCTAAGAGTCAGACCCGACTGAGCAACTTCACTTTCACTTTTCACTTTCATGCATTGGAGAAGGAAATGGCAACCCAGTCCAGTGTTCTTGCCTGGAGAATCCCAGGGAAGGGGGAGCCTGGTAGGCCGCCGTCTCTGGGGTCGCACAGAGTAGGACACGACTGAAGCAACTTAGCAGCAGCAGCAGCAGCAAGGAAAGCTTCCCTTAGTGTTAAGAAGAAAGTCAGCGAAGAGCTTCTCTGGTGGCTCAGTGGTTAAAGAATCTACCTGCCAGTGCAGAAGACGTGGATTTGATCCCTGATCTGGGAAGACCCCACATGCCAAGGCGCATCTGAGCCCATGTGCCGTAACTATTGAGCCTGTGCTCTAGAGCCAGGAGCCGCAACTACTGAGCCCACAAGCCCTAGAGCCTGTGCTCCCCAACAAGAGGAGCCACCACAATGAGAAGCCTGCACACTGCAGCTGGAGAGTAGGCCCTGCTCACCACAACTCGAGAAAAGCCCAGGAACGAGGACCCAGTACAGCCAGAACTAAATACAACCATTTAAAAAAAGAAAAGTGAGGTTTTTATTGTTGTTAGGGTAAGTTAGAAGCTTTGACTTTTTATTGATAAAGTGTATAGAATATAGAGACATATTGCTCACAAGATACATATTTTCATGATGCAAATTGTGCTTTCAAATAATTACTGAAGATGATGCAGAATTGAATCCACATCTTTGTTGCTTTCCACCATGCTCTGAGAGGTATTCAAGTTCACCTAAGTGTGCTGCTGGAGTTTTATGGGTAATTAAAATGATTTTTTTTAAATTCTATTTACCATAACTATTTGTGTATTAGCCCTGTATAATCAGATTACAAGCTTGAATGCAGTCTCTGTGGCTGATTTATCTTTGTATGTATCTCTTTAACGCCTGGTCTGGATCTTTTTATATAAAAGGTGCTCAGGAAACATTTATGGAGTAACTAGATGAATGTATGAATGAATGAGTCCATCAATCAACTTACCTACCTGATTATGACTTACTGTTTAGAGTGAACCCAAATGTTATTGTAGCTCTGCGAACTGCCACTATTCCTCTGCTTGGAACAACATGTACTGTACCTTAAACTTTAAAATATTGAAAACCTCCCACTTATAACCCATGACCTTTATTAAAAATGGATAATTTTCAGACAAACTTTATTTCTCTGACAAGAAAATTACTTCTGAACTCTGGTTACCCCATTTTTCTTACACTATGGTAAGCCTTTGTGTATCTTTTTAAAATAAACCTATTAGCTGAAACACATGCAAAGGAAAAAAAATCTAAATCATATATAAGCTGTTACAGTACTACATCTAAAACCTTTATACCCTCCTTATTTTAAAGGAACCCTCATGATATTCTCAAATAGGAAAGGCAATCCCACCCATGGTGTTGCTGAAGATTCACAGTGTGACCATGACTTCTTTTCTCCCCAGAGCAGTGATCCCAGCCAAGGTCAAGGTAGTAAGGAATTGCTACTGCTAAGTCACTTCAGTCGTGTCCGACTCTGTGCGACCCCACAGACGGCAGCCCATTGGGCTCCGCCATCCCTGGGATTCTCCAGGCAAGAACACTGGAGTGGGTTGCCATTTCCTTCTCCAATGCATGAAAGTGAAAAGTGAAAGTGAAGTCGCTCAGTCGTGTCTGACTCAGCGACCCCATGGACTGCAGCCTAACCCCACAGACGGCAGCCCATTGGGCTCCGCCATCCCTGGGATTCTCCAGGCAAGAACACTGGAGTGGGTTGCCATTTCCTTCTCCAATGCATGAAAGTGAAAAGTGAAAGTGAAGTCGCTCAGTCGTGTCTGACTCAGCGACTCCATGGACTGCAGCCTACCATGCTCTTCCGTCCATGGGAGTTTCCAGGCAAGAGTACTGGAGTGGGGTGCCATTGCCTTCTCCAGTAAGGGATTAAGGCCTTGCTACTCAGAGTGTGGTTGGTGCAGGTCTCCTGAGAGCTCATTAGAAATTCAGACTCTCAGGCTCATTCCAGATCTACTGAGTCAGATCTGCATATTTAACAAGATCGCCAAGAGATTCGAGTACACATTAAATTTTGAGAAGCACTGGACTTAAGAAAATACCTACTCATTTTGTTCTTTTTTTACCCTATGATATGGCTAGAGTGAGGTAACTGAAGTGACCCTTTAACGTCATTATCAACTCAGGAATTTTTATATATTTGATTTATCAATTAGAGAAAAATAACCTCATGTCTGGGAATTTCCTGGCAGTCCATTGTTTAGAATTCAGTGTTTTCACTGCCATGGTCCCCGGTTGAATCGCTGGTTGGTGAATTAGGATCCTACAAGCCATGCAGGGTGGCAAAAAAAAAAAAAACACAAAAAACTCCATATCAAAATGGCAAAACTACAGTGACCTCCAAAATGTGAGTGTGTCTGGCTATAACATCCATTATCATCTTGTTGATATCAGTGTCCTAGTTGTCAAGGAGGCGTCTCTCCTCTCTGATTATGAGTGTCCGTCCATAAAGCTCAAAGAACAACCTTCTCAGATGTCCATTCAGGCTTATGTAAAGAGGCAGCTTCTGGCAGGGAAGTTTCTGGAGATGGTTCTTGGAATTAAGGATCAGGTTAAAATACCACGGATACCTCTTCCTACTGGCTTGAGAGTCTGTAAAAAATGAGATTGTACATCAGCCACCATAACCCAGTTTAAACAATGTTTGCTAAAAGCTGTGTATGAAACCCAAGTTTATTAAAATGTTTTGATTCCTCTGACTTACAACTTTCTTGTTCTTTGGTGGAAAATAAGTTGATTGCAAGAGGCATTACAGAATTTATACTTGAGTGCAGCTTTGCATTGGAGAACGTGAGTGCTGTATGTCAAAGCATCTTCTGTTCTCCATGCTCTGATTCTTACCATTCCTGTGATTTTTACTCTCTTTTTCCTTCTTCAATACTCCATCTATTCTTCTTTATTTGTAACTTTTCTTACCTGTACCTACACTAAATGATTTTTTCTGTTTCTTTGGGACTTGTCAGTACTTCATTTGCCTTTGTCTATTTTGGTTGGAAAACAAGTGGCTATAAATTTCACAGGAATTTGCATATTTCAGTAGGCCCCTTAGACAGGTAGCAGTATAAGTCCATTTACCTGGTAGTACCACACATAATCCAGAAAGTTAGAATTTGCTGCAGGCTCATCTGAAGGACATAACCTGTTCTTATAAAATTAGTAGCTTTTATAGGTGAATATGACTCAATGTTAATACAGTTTTCATAAGTGTGTTGCCTGAAAGGTAGGATGAAAACTATGTTGGTTTATGTCAGAACAGTGCAGCTTTAAAAATTACCATCTAAGGCCTTAGGACTTTTAAGAGCCTTAAAAGGTTTCTTCTAGCTGATGGCCATACAAATGATGAAACAGTTGACAGTAATTGAGACTAAATACAAACAAGCTTGTAGTATGAGTGCCGGATTTTTTTTTTTCCATGACCCAGAATGAATTTAGCATTCAACATTTTCTCTTCTTAGATAGCTATTATAAAAGCAAAAAAAAAAACTTCAAAATCATCAGTTTGAAAGGAATACTTAAAGGGACTGATATCACAACAGAGAAGTCAGGCAGAGGGAGCTGATTGTGTGTTACTTAATCAGGAGCCCAGCGGTTGCCACCTTCCAGCACAGGATCATTGCAAGGATGCACTAATTCATGTGGAAGTGCTCTGAAAAGTCCAGAGCTCCTTGTGAGGGCTGAGTTGTAGAAGAAGGGCAAGATCGTGTTTAACCTATTGGCTTGTTTGGAGGGAGAATAACCTGGAAAGCTAAAGTTCTGAAGATGAGGGCCTGAGCTGTTTTCTCCTGAGGTATCCACAGCATGCAATAGCCATTTCTGGAATAACAGTGGGTGGGGTTCACTCAGCCCACCATCATGCATGCCCCCAGCTTAGCCGTTTCACATCCAGAAAGGAGCATTTGCTTCACTGAGGATCCTGGGATGATGCAGCAAATTGCAAGTTCTCCACCGGAGAGGACTCTAAGGGGAGAATGCCTCTCAGTGGCGACCTGGTCTCCCAAGAGCGACTTCATCATGAGGTCACATCTCAAGAAAGCTGTTCATGGTTCCAGATTAGCTCACTATTGAGGATACTCATCTCCTAAGGCTGAATCTTTGGTGTCTCTTGTTAATAGGTGGCCATAGGTTCCAGCTGGCCTAGGACAGCTATGGTCTGTTGTCCTCTTGGAGTAATTAACTCAGCTCCCTTTCACACATCCTGACCAGATGATAAATAAGATGGTCACTCTGATGCATTTTATTTTGTGTCATTTGAATGTTTTTCCAGTTTCTCAAATCCATAACATTTATGCAACGTGAATTGTGATTCTTAGGTGGCAGCTGTTCTTATTAGAGGCACTCTGGGTGTAATCTCATTCAGGGTTTTGGGGATATTTTTTCATTAAAGTATATTTACAATGTTGTATTAATTACTGCTGTATAGCAAAGGGATTCAGTTACACATATACATATATATTATTTTTTAAATATTTTTTCCCATTATGGTTTATCATAGGATAGTGACTATAGTTTTCTATGCTATACACTAGGACTTTGTTGTTTCATTCAGGGTTCTACCTCTTACTATTCAAATAGGGCTCAGTAAAAAGTGGAAGAAATAATTATATGATATTCCCTTCTCAAATTTTTTTTCAGTTTTCCCATCCAATAATTTTTTTCCCTAGTATAGCAACTTTTTTTTTGTTATGACAAGATTTCCAAATGAAAAATTGCCAATTTAAGGTTTTAGAAAAAAAAGGAAAACCATATTTGTGTTTATCTCACAGGCTGTGTTTATCATTGAAACTAATAGTTAATGTTTATTATGCTTTGTTGTTTTGATGACTCAGGGAAATAATTAAATATTTTCTTACAGTGTATTCACAGAGATGTAAAACCTGAAAATATTCTAATAACTAAGCAAGGAATAATCAAGATCTGTGACTTTGGGTTTGCACGAATTCTGAGTAAGTAGCAAGTTTTTTACTAAGTTATACAATACAGATGATTATGAAATGATATAGTTTAAATTCTTACTTTAGATATTGGATTATTCTAGTTGTTATAGTGTTATTATTCAGAAAGTGAAATTTCACTTTAGTTCATACTTCAGCTCCATCCAATCAACTATAGTTGATTGGATGCCACATTTATGTGCTGTGCCCGTAGGTAAGGAAGAGAACTAAAAGATGCATTTCTGGTCTTCATGCACTTATAATCTGAAGTAGAGGAAACAAAAGACTAACACAAGATGATTGGCAATAAATTACTAAAGTGAAGAGGCAGATGGTTCCCCGGAGGGAGATACTAACGTGATCTAGAGTGGCTGGGAAAATCTTCATGGAGCTGATGAGACCGGGAGAGTAAACTATAAATTACAGAGAGGATTCAGAGACAGTGCTGAGAAACAAAGAAGTCATCCCAGAGAGAGAGGAACCAAAGGAAAGGGGGGACAGGTAACGATCTCCCCCTGAACTTAAAACTCTGCAGCAGGCAGAAACATGTATTAACAGCAGACACATTGCAAGGTGGATGTGCACATAGTCAGGTTGTTGATAGGACCCCAAGACAGGCGACCTGAGAGTGCACTGGGAAGCTGGTTTATTCTCAAAGCCGCACTACAGAAATTCTCTCTATGCTCTCACCCTGGTCCTCTTTCTTTGGGATTACATAGATGTTAAATAGCTAAGGTACCTTTGGAAGCTGAATTTTTTAAAAATGAAGTTTAGCTGATTAATAGTATTATGTTAATTTCAGGTGTACAGTATAGTGATTCTACAGATTATACTCCATTATATTGATAGCTTATTACAAGGTAATGGTTATAATCTCCAACAGTGTATCCTTGTTGCTTGTCTATTTTATATTAATAGTATGGAAGGTGAATTTACTCTCTGAGTACACAGTGTAACAGTTCCCTGGGTTAGTGCGTCACTGCGTGAACTGTTAGGAGAAGCGTGGCTTCTGAGAATTATTGACGCTGATCTATTCAGAGAGCCTGACCTGCTCTTGATGCATTTGCAGTTCCAGGAGATGCCTACACTGACTATGTCGCTACAAGATGGTACCGAGCTCCTGAACTTCTTGTGGGGGATACCCAGTATGGTTCTTCAGTCGACATATGGGCTACTGGTTGCGTTTTTGCAGAGCTGCTGACAGGCCAGCCACTCTGGCCTGGAAAATCAGATGTGGACCAACTTTATCTGATAATCAGAACATTGGGTATAAGTTATACTTCATGGCTTACAGAGTTGCTAACTTGTAGTAGTAGTATGTCATTATAATGAACAAGAGCTTTCTGTTGTCTCCAAAGTGCTACTGAGGGTGGTGGTTCTGGATTGTAGCCAAAGCCCAACCCTTTTCTCAATGTGTGGAGCCCTAACTCCTCTCAGTGAGGAGTTTTCAGATGCCTTTTCAAGTCAAGTCAATTAGCTGTGGAATAAACTATACGTTTACTTTCCTTATAAAGCTAAGATGGGGCTAAGGGTGTGAGTCAGCTGCATAGAGCTTACTCTGAAGACACTTAATCAAATGCAGTTTCTGCTTTTTCCCCCCTTTCCTCTAGCACAGGGATCAGCAGACTTTTTCTATACAGGGTCAAATGGTAAATATTTTAGGTCTTGCAGGCTATACACCCTCTATTGCCACTTTCAACTCCACTCCTCTATAGGTAAGACTGACAAATTGCTCTCACACACACCATCTCTTTCAGTCTTAATAAAAATCCATTAAGAACATTATAACATTTCTCATTGTGCCTGTTTTCACAAATGAGGAAACTGAGGCTCTAGGAGCTTGCATGAATGACCTGAAGTCGTATAGCTAGTTACTAATAATTGAAGAATGAGAATGGACTCCAGCGCGCTCTCTCATGAGCTTTCATCCCACGTCAGTGTCCTCAGCGCTTGCCCTTTCCACCAGGTTGGAAGAGAACAGAACCCAAAAGATCAGCTGCAAGCTCACACCTCAGCCTGGGCGTGAACAGAGTGGCAGGCCCCGCACAAGACGCGCGTTTAGGGTTCCCGCAGGCTCTCCTGGCAGCGCGGCTGCCAGGCAAGGGAGCTGCTGCTCTCTGGTGCCCTGTGTGATCCCCACACCTTCTTCTGGAGAATTCCAAACCCTGCAAGATGTGGAGTAGCCTTTCACTACAGGCCACACCTTAAGCTTATGCTGTTTAACTGGTTTCCTATAAAGACTGTAGACATTTACATTGGGCAGATATTAGATCTGAGTTTGAATCTCGGGTCTGTGAGATTCAGTCTAATGACTGTGTGACTTGAGACAGGTTATCAAACCTCTGAGCCTCATTGTCTCACTGGGACAGTAGAGATGAAAAAAATGCAACCATCATGAGATAGTTATAAAATTAAAGGAGATCATATGTGTAAAGCTCTCCCCACCACTTGCTTACCTCCTCCTTTGATGGCAGCTGAATGACAGACTGAGGCTTTCCAGGTGGCTCAGTGGGTAAGGGATCCACCTGCAGTGCAGGAGATGTAGGTTCAATCCCTGGGTCAGAAAGATCCCCTGGAGGAGGGCGTGGCAACCCACTCCAGTATTCTTGCCTGGAGAATCACATGGACAGAGGAGCCTAGTGGGTTACAGTCCATAGGGTCACAAAAAGTCAGACATGACTAAAGTGCCTGAGCAGGCATGCACAAATAACAGTGCAAGCCACATGTGGCAAAGAGAGTTGGCAGCACTGATCTTACTTGAGAAGACATAGTTTTTGCGGGGACCAGTTTCTCCCAAATGTAGAGGAAATGCTCAGGCTCAGTATTTCATTTACATCTGGACCTCGGAAATTAACTGTTGAAGCATAATGCTGTTTTTAACTAAAATTAATCGTGCGTTATCTGGTTTGTATTTTACAGGAAAGCTAATCCCAAGACATCAATCTATCTTTAAAAGTAACCAGTTTTTCCATGGCATCAGTATTCCTGAACCAGAAGAGATGGTACATTGCTCAATTTTGGTGTTTCGCTCTTTGTGTTGCTACTTTCTTTAAAGGGGTGGTTGTTTCTCTTTTAATATTTTTGCTTTGAACTCCTGCTCTCCTTATGACACACTGACACAGGTCGAATAAACCATGTAAAAACTACATAAAATGAGCCAGGAGAAGGCTTTAAAAGTTCTCTTGCCCTATCCAAAGATTAATTTAATTTTAAATTTTAAATGCTTACCAATTGTAAGCATTTTAAAAATGCTTAGTGAAAGCATATTTCTTTCCTTCATAAATATGGTGATCCTTTTAATCAAAACACTCAAGTACCTTTCCCTGAAATAATTATAAAATAATTATTTTCTCATAAAAAGTACTTACTGTAGTTATATTTATTTTGAAAAACAAATGCATTCTCTATTTTTATCAGCTTCTGAAACCTCAAATCAATACAAACCATCTTTTTATCACATGTCTTTTCACATGGAAGGTCATTTCACAAAATGATCTTTACTGTATTGAAATCAAAACTGCAAACCCCAGTGATCACCTCTACACCCTCGCTGTGGTCTTTGCCTTTCTTTGGGGATCTGTCAATGACTACCCAACCTTACTCTCTGTAGTCATTGATTTCTTATCTGTGTTACCTGAGTTTGGACTATGAACTTTAAAACTCCAAGTGGTCTGTTGTTGCTAAGTTTCACGTCTGACTTTTTGTAATCTCATGGACTGCAGGATGTCAGGCTTCCCTGTCCTTCACTATCTCCCAGAGTTTGCTCAAACTCACATCCGTTGAGTCAATGATGCCATCCAACCATCTCATCCTCTGTCGTCCCCTTCTCCTCCTGCCCTCAATCTTTCCCAGCATCAGGGTCTTTTCCAGTGAGTCAGCTCTTTGCCTCAGGTGGCCAAAGTATTGGAGCTTCATCTGCAACATTAGTTCTTCCAGTGAATAGTCAGGGCTGATTTCCTTTAGGACTGACTGGTTAGATCTCATTGCTATCCAGGGGACTCTCAAGAGTTTTCTCCAGCACCACAGTTGGAAAGCATCAATTCTTTGGCACTCAGCCTTCTTCATGGTCCAGCTCTCACATCTGTACATGACTACTGGAAAAGCCATAGCCTTGACTATATGGACGTTGGTTGGCCAAGTGATGTCTCTGCTTTTTAATATGCTGTCTAGGTTTCTCAAAGCTTTTCTTCCAAGGAGCAAGCATCTTTTCATTTCGTGGCTGCAGTCACCATCTGCAGTGATTTTGGAGCCCAAAAAAATAAAATCTGTCACTGCTTCCACTTTCTTTCCGATCTATTGCCACGAAGTGATGGAACTGGTTGCTAAGATCTTAGTTTTTTGAATGTTGAGTTTTAACCCAGCTTTATTCTGCCTATACAATGAAAGGACCATCAGGGGAGGCTTGTGCCCTACTCCTGATGTGTTGAAGACAGAGTGATGTGGAGGAAGGGAGAATCTGTTAAGCCAGGTCATGATTTACGGCACCTGTGAACCATTGGGAGGCGTCCTGGCTTCTCTAAGCACCTGTTCATCTTAAATGTATTTCGTATAATACCTTGATTTATATACTGGACTTCTTTTTTATTATGTTTGTTAAGACTCTTAACACATATAATGAAAGGTTAAATGTTGAATTACAAGTATAGAGGTTGAATTAAAAATAATATTCATAAAACATGTTTAGTTTAAAGACTAAAATACAGTAGTTCCCTGGTGGTGCAGTGAATAAGAATCCTCATGCCAATGCAGGAGACATGGGTTCAGTCCCTGGTCTGGGGAGATGCCACATGCCTCTGGGCAGGTAAGCCAGAGCGCCACAACTGAGCCCGCACTCTGGAGCCCGTGAGCCTCAACTGCTGAGCCTGCGTGCCTGAGCCCTTGCTCCACAATAAGAGAAGCCACCGCAATGAAAAGCCCGGGCACTGCAGTAGAGTAGCCCCCACTTGCTGCAACTAGAGAAAGCCCTCGCAAAGCAACGAAGACCCAGCACAGCCCAAAAAAAGTGACTAAGAGACACCAAATTCACATGTGCCTGCTGCCTAGTTAAGGGAGAAGAATGGTGCCGTTAACTTGGAAGCTCCCCTCCCCGTGTACTCTTGCTCAGTCCCATTCTCTCCCTTGCTTACTGTTTGAGCTTTGCATTCATCATGCCTTTGCTTTCTGTAGTGCTCTTATTCATGCAGTTCAGTGTATTTTCATTAATCTTCAAAGCACCCCTATAAGTAGATTGGGGATCCCTATAAGTAGATATTATGGTACTGAAAGGGACATTTAGAATGAACATTTACCAAACACCAATTGTAAGACATTGTAAAATTAAGAAAATAACTTCAGCTTTTTTTATTACGCTATACTGTAAAATCATGTAAAAATACTATTTTTTTGAAAGGAATTCTATAACCTACTAAGGGGCTTTCTCCAAAGTATTCTTAATACTAATATTTTAAATATCTGTCACTTTGTTGTTACATAATATTGAAATGCTTTACTCTGTTTTTTAGGAAACTCTCGAAGAAAAGTTCTCAGATGTTCATCCTGTGGCTTTGAATTTCATGAAGGTACCTAAGAATCAATTATAACCATATTGACTGCAAATCATAATGACTGAAGCTGGCAACTCTGGGATGGGTGGACAGTAGGTCAAATAAAGCCAATGTAAAAATGTGGTCATTGACACTATTAAACAACTGTAAAATAATTACAATTAGAGGAACATCAGTGGTTTAAACACTAAATCTTTCCAATATATCCTTTAAAATTAGTAGAAGGTGAAAGAGAATGATTACAGCTGTGATGAACACCATGCTTCTTTTGCATTCATTAGGAAATTTGACAGTTATATCAGTGTATTTCAGACTATGGAAATTTATGAGGATGAATGTATTCCTTTTAAGTTGGAAAATCAAGAGCTATGCTATCCAATAGGGTGGCCACTAGCCATGTTACTACTGAGCAATTGAACTATGGCTGATTAGAATTGAGATGTTCTATATTTCTATGAAAATTACTTTTTAAAAGAATATAAAATATTTCACTAATAATTTTTAAAATATTACATGTTGAACTGATAACCTTTTAGATACACTGGGTTCACTAAAATCCTAAATTGCTTTTTAAGTAAATCAGTAGAAGATGAGGCAAAATCAGAACCCTGTGGACACCAAATATAGCCCTTGTACCAAGGTCAAACAAAGAACAAGTTCTAATAAAAAAGCAGAAGAGGCTCATCTATGACCAGTCTGCCATTCTTGCTTGACCAGCTGAGACCATGCTAGAAAATGTGACTCTTCCATTCACCATGGGTACTGAAAGCCTTTAATGGGGCAGGGATGGAGATACTAGCATGAGTATCTATCTTTAACAACCAATTAAGTCGTATTTATAGCAATGGCTTCCATACCACTCATCAGAATGACTACTCATCAGAATGAGCTATTTAAAAATACAGATTCCAGTAAATAACCTCAGATTTACAGAAGCAGGATCTCTATGAATAGGACCTTGTAGTTTATATCTTTAAGCCTCTCCCTAGGTAATTATGATGAACACCACAGTTTGAAACTCTTCTGGTCTAGGAAGGAGAGCCATCAGAGTGACCTAGAGTCAGCTGTGTGGACCAGCTTTTGTGCTCGTGCTGGCCACTGCCCAGGCTGTATCCAGCGTACTGGATTCCTTCAGTCTGAGTCCTCCTGAGACCAAGAGCCCCATGCCTCTGAACTCTTAGATTGCCCTTACCACTGCTCCACTGGACCTCACCTGCTTTCCACCTCTCACTGCTCTGACCTGCTCCAACCCAGCATTCCGCAGATCCTATCCTGGAAGTCTGATTCCCCAACTTTGCTGGCTTGTTAAACACAGATTAAAAAAAAAAAAAAAAAACCCACAGATTGCTTGGCCCTACCCCCAGGGCATTTGATTCAGTAGATTTGAGGTTGGACCAAGAAATTTGTATTTCTAGCAATTTCCAGGTGATGCTGATGTAGCTGGCCTAGGGACCACATTTGTGAAGTCCTACAAACTATTTGCTTTACAAGTGACACACACCTGACCTACATTTACCCCCTTCAAAACATTGACTGTGCATCAAGTCTGCCCTTGAAAGACTTTGAATTGGCAAAAGAAGAGCAATTCTAGTTATTAACAAGTTTCAAGTTCTGGATACTATACAAACGTGAAGATTTTCTAAACTTGTGTTTGCTCTGCCAAGTTATTATTCAGAGTTTTAGGGTACAGTAACAACATAGGCTCCTCTTTTTAATATCTTCTTTCCTCTTCCTGTCTTCCAAAGGAGTGTCTGAAGATGAATCCAGATGACAGATTAACCTGTGCCCAACTCCTAGAGAGCCCCTACTTTGATTCTTTTCAAGAGGACCAAATTAAAAGGAAAGCACGTAATGAAGGAAGAAACAGAAGGCGTCAGCAGGTACCTCGGTTCCAAAGCTAAAGTGCTATAAGAATGACTAGTTTCCTTCTTCACCTCTCACAGTGAGACTAAGCGGGCACCAAGATCTTTTCTTTGCACTGGTTTAGTTGTGTTTGTTTGTCTAATAGAAATTGTGATTGATGCAATAAAAACCATAAAACTGAAAGTTTCCAGATTGCCGCAAAATCTTATTCCAAGAATACTTAAAGTTATTGCACAGTTCTTCTGTTACACTGATTGGATATCCTCCCCACCAAGTCATGTACCCAAAACACAACGGTTTCATACAACTAAGCCCTGATTACAGCTGAGCTGAGTTTGATGGGCATTATGGAAGAACCCTTGTACCTTTCTGTAGCCTTCACGTGTACAATAAGAAGCTTGATTTTTCTGTTCTTTCACCCATGGCAGGCGCCTTAGTCTGCCTTTCCTAGGCTTTTCTTGGTAGCCAAAGACAAGCTCTGGACAGATATAAAAAGATGAAACTCAAGTATCTGAAAACCAAATCCTGTCCTAAAATATGACAATATTATAGATTAATATGGTGAATATAAAGATAGATGTTGATTCTATGGCTTATTAGGCAACTACCATTTACTTGCTTTCAGACAGCTTTGAAGTGGAAACATAAACTCCATGGAAGTAGGTTTCTTTGGGTTTAGATTTCTTTTCCCCCTCACCTGCATCCCCAGCACCTAAAACAATATCTGTCACATCAAAGGTACTTAATAAATAGTATTCAGATAAATAGTGGGTAGCCACTCCCTTCTCCTGGGGATCTTCCTGACCCAGGAATTGAACCTGGGTTTCCTGCATTGCAGACAGATTCTTTACCAGCTGAGTCACCGGGGAAGCCCAGGAAGTATGTAAAGGTTGCTTATTGATAAGTCAAGATGATAAGTTTCCATTTCTCAGAAAACTGACAACCGTCACATTTTGTGTTTGCTTAATTCTCCACTTCGGATCTCCTTTTCTGTTCACCTATCTTCCCATTGGCATCTTTGCCATAAAGGAAGAAAGTGGTCTCTTTCAGTAGTTAAAATAGAATTTTTTGGGGAGAGAAGGGTCAAACTGATCAGTAAGATGAAATGTTAAGATGATGTCTGTGTATCCCAAATCTTTATCCAAGATAAAAGTCCAAATTTTTATTACATAGGCCCTTTAACTGTTCAAGTTACATGTTTGCAAGTTCAAGTCTAATGCAGTTTACTTAACCAAAAAATTAGGGTTTGTTCAAATTTGAAATACAGTGTGAATCGTGTCCCCTCAAAACCATCTCACCAGCTCCTGGACCTTTGTCCTGGGAGAGGGGATGGGCACGGCTCCGCCCTGCCTCTTGGTCCCTGAGCCACTTTCCACTGCGCTTGCCCCCAGGTGGGTGGGGATGCTGCTGTCCCTTGACGTCTCCAGTTCACAGCGGTGCTACTCTTTCTTTAATACTTCGTAACTCAGCTGATACCGATTAGGGGCTTTACAGAAAGCCTTCCCAAAGACACAGGACAACAGGAGGAAAAGCAACAGCAAGAGCAGCATGCATCTAGAGAATTTCATTTACCAAGAAGAAGATGTCATGTTCTCTGCCCTAGCCAGCGGCAGCCTGTCCATCTTGTGTGTCAGCCCCTCCGGAGAGCTCCCCACGAGACCATGCCTAACCATCTCCCTCCATCAGGCGGAGATGGAGGAGGCCCCGGGCAGCCTGGCACACCAGAAGGCCCTAGAGAGCAAAGCCAAGAGAAAGACAGAGACGACTTCCAAATTTTGATTTTCTTTCTGAGCACACGTGTTTTTCTTAGACATCTTACCATATCAGAAAATAAAGTTTCTGTTTCTCTGAGTGATTGACCAACAATCTCCTTAAGCCTAAATATTGTTTAAAGTTGATAGTAAAGAGATTTTAGATCTTTGCTGTTCTGCCAATATCCTAAAATTAATATCTGAAGTTAAAAATCTGAGATGAGTAAAATGTAGACTCTTGCACTTGTTTAATAGCTGGTGGGAAGTTTTCTTTTAAACCCTGACCAAATACTCAGAAATGAATTCATTGACACAGATCATAGTATATCCCCGAGTATCCTAGAATGAATAATACAACCTAATTTTCAAGTATCAGAGAACCACAATTTTTGGGAAAGTAACTCTGTTTAATTTTTTAAACTGATGTCTTTCGACATCTCTGTACTGTATGTATCCTTTTGTTTTACCACCTTGAAATCAAAGTGTACCAATAGGAATTGTTTTCAATTTACCTTCTTATTTTTGTCTTGTTCTGCTATTAGAATCAACTGTTGCCTCTCATACCAGGAAGCCACATCTCCCCCACACCTGATGGAAGGAAACAAGTCCTCCAGTTAAAATTTGATCATCTTCCAAACATTTAGTTCTTTCAAGAGGAAAGTAATTTAATACGTATACACATTTTTGTACCAGAGAGATAGGGAGTCTCAGTGTTTCAGATGCAGATGAGCCATATGAAAATTAAGATGCTTTCTAGAATTGTTTTGCTCTGATCATTACTGATTCCTCTGCCTGTGTTTTTTACATGCCAAGTTTATCTTTTAGAACATTTTCTATAAATGTTAACAGCATTTGAAACTGCACATATGGAGGAGATATTTTCGATTTTATCAGAGAAGCCCCTCTTGAAGCAGCTTGTATTGAGAATTTGTAAATTTATCCTTTGATTTATGAAAAAGATTTACATATACCATCTTGCTTCATCTGACCACATACAGTCTTAGAGCAGTATCAGAAAGCTTGCCTAGCCATTGTTTGTGTAAGGAATGGCATTATATTTCTGCATTTTAATTCGCTCTTGTTGCAGCCAGGTCTGTTGAGTTAATCCTGGTATTTTATTCTGTGTTTTTATATTGGTATAGGAAGGGAACCTTGAAATGTCATCTAGGTTTATCCCTTAATTCCAGGGCAGACTCTACTTTCCCTGTCTCATAAGACATTGACAATTCTATTTTTAAAGCTAGCTAGAGAACATGCCATACATTTACATAGAGAACAGTGGATGAACTGCAAGGAATTACCATCCTTGTGACATCACACCCTAGAATAGCTGCCTGCCGAGCCTTCTCCCGTCCTTGGGGCATCACCGTTCCTTATCCTTTTCTCCTCCTGATTAAGCCATCTCAGTACCTAAACCTATCCTCCTGGGTGTATTTTCTAAACATCTTGTTGTCAACACTCTATTCCAAACGTTTGCATCCATACACTATAAACTTCTCTAGCCCTACACCTGGGCATCACGGGCAGGTCAAGTTTGTAAACACTTCTGAGAGCAGGATGATTATCATTCACTTAACTTCATTCTGTGTCTCTTGTCAAAAAAAAGACACGAACAAACAAAACACCTCGATAAGTGAGTTGAATTTATGTTGGGATGTTTTCCCAAGTAAACTTGACACACACACATATATATATGTAAATATATATATTTATAATTATAAATTTTGAAGCATCAGAGTAGATCCCTTTTATGCTGGACATCTAAAAATGGTACAGAGTGTTCGAAAGTACTTTTAGTTTGCTAGTAAGGAACTCATGTAAAATAATAGCATGAGGAAAAAATAAAATAATAGCATGAGGCTGTCTATCTCTGACTGGCATAAAGGCACAAAATAGTGGCATCTTTATCAATAAATATTAAGATAATTTCATTAACTTTTTTCTGCTTCTGAGTCTGGCATGTATACCTGAACATTGTCAAATTTTGCAAATACACCTAATTCCAGAAATTCTTCATATTTGACACTAAGACACCAAGCATAAATTGTTCTTAAGGAAGCACAGTTCCACCTCATGTTCATCTCTAAAAGTCTGCTGCACATATAAACATGGCTCTATGAACTTTCAGAGAATCTCATCCAGTTACTTGGGTGCATCTCTTTATTAAGGAGTTCTGACATCTAAACAATAGTTCTGTGCTCACTAAAGATATTTGAGTGGGCTTACTTGACCATTTAATATTCTTAGTGTGAATATAGCCTGCTTAGGATCCTCTTTATTTTCATCTTATTATCAGAATGTGTCTCTTCCGAGTTTGCATTTTTAGTAGGATGATACCACAGGTACAAGAACAATGAGGAATAAAAGATAAAAGCAACATTGATTCAAGATTTATTTTTAGCTTTCATAGTGGGTTTCTTTTTTTAATCATTTAAGCCTTCTTATTGCCAAGCCACTCATGCTGTTCAAGCTCACCTAAATGTGAGCTTACATGCAGAAATTAAGACAGCGCAAAACCGCAGTATCCATTTTATAATTGTGCTTCAAACAACAATGGAGTTTTGGGCAGAGGTTGGTGGGATAACTGTCTTCCCTTAATTTTTGCTTACATTTAAGAATCCACTCAAACTAGCATCTCTCCATTCTCTTCCTTAGACAAATCCATCATTTAGGTATCACTGGGGAGAGGAGAGGTGAAAGCATCTAATGCTTAGGAAAATGTTCCAGTGTAGTCATATACCTTGAAGAAAAGGAATCTTCTGATCGACATTTGCATGCTTATCTTTCCCGGGGCGGCCCAGGCCACAGAGCACCTCAGATGCCTGGGTCGCTCAGGGGCACACATCTCGAAGTGCGACTCTTTACAGAGTGCGGATGTCTCACCTCAGTACTCTGCAGGTTCCCTTGCATTTCTCAGCTGCATGGAAGACAGAGGTACTCATGCCCAAGTTAAATGACTTTTGTAAAAGTTCTCCTCAGCAAATAGGCTTGCTCTTCGCGGAAACCCACGTGATTCTATACGTGTTTCCTTTTACAGCCTTGCACACTTTCTGGCTTACCTGGGGCTTGTCTCACCCGTGCCAGCTTCCAGGCTTTTTAATTTACCTATAGAGCTCTTTCCCAGGGCTGTCCAAATACGACACCGTCATGGTGAGTGACACCATCTGAATACTCCTTTCCTCCACGTTAGTGTGACTTCTTGGTGCCCTGGTTTTCTCACACTTTCCACACACACATACCTGAGACTCTCCAAGTTGTTCTCTTTCTTTCTTTTTCTCTTTCTTTCTCCTTCCTCCCTTCCTTCTCTTTCATTCTTTCTTTCCTTCCTTTCTCAGGGCACTTTACAATTAAAAAATGCAGACCTTATTTATTCTTAGTGCTGCTGCTTCTTCAGGAAAGAAGAAAGTATCACACATAATACATAGGACATCTGATTCAACTTTATCAGCCCGTAGACCTCTTTGCTTGGACTCTGTCTTTAGTCCTCATTTCGGTCCTGATGATATATCCATGCAGTTGTTCAGACTTGCTCCAACCACAAAGCCCTTGAGGGGGTCACTTTTTAAAGATTGTTTTAACAAGACTGAACCATTAAAAAGTGGTATTCAAGAGGCAGCTGTCAATGCTTTGGATTGGGGAGGTGACTGAGTGAAGGGAAACAGCAGAGTGCAGGGATGAAGAAGTGAGCAGAGAGAACGTCCCTCTGCTAAGGAGCTCTCTCACTGTCTTTTAGTGCTCTCGCACATTCCCCAAACTACAGGACATAAGAAAATTAATATGTTCTTTTTCATAAGATGAAAAATTTTCCGTTCTGAACATGTCGTAAGGTCCTTGTTCATACTTGCCGTAGAATTACAGTTTTTTTAAAAGGTGGCACTTTCTTTGTCATTTGTTACCACCAGCAATTTCCAATCCTGGTTTTGGAACAACTTGAATGGCACAGAATTCTCCAAAAAATATAAGTATATATTTTAAATTAAAACACTACCAAAATAGGAATGATGATCCTAAAATTCCACAAACAGTAGAATCTTAGAAAATTGGGGTACTGTGTAAGGTAATAGCGAAATCACAAGTATATAGATTTTAATGCATATGTTAAGACATTAAGATGTCATTAAGACATTAACACTTGCAAGTTAAAGTAGTATGCTGCGTATATATGTGTATCTGTTTTCTACTAGAATCATTAACAACGTCATTCTTGTTTTGACAGAAGATGAAAAGTCATCAAGAGTGGTAGTTTAGAGAATAATAGAAATACCATTTGGTCTGGAAGTTAGGAAACTGGTTCTAGGTCTGTGTAGCCTTGTCACAATATGTAACTTTCTTTTGCCTTCATTTTCTCATTTGTAAAATAAGAAAGTGGATAAATGAGATAATGTGTTAGGCTCCCCTTCAGCTCTAAACTTCTGTGATTCTCTGTGGCGCATGGTATTTGTGTCTTGGATGTATCTTCCACTAAAATAGTCTTTCTCAAGACTGTTTAACAATATCAGAATACATTTTGCTTTTTATGATTTAGCCAGGAGCAAGGAGATCTCCCTCTTTGTCTCTCTCACCTGCTTTCTTTCATACAAACACACACACCACCCCCTGCTAGTTCTACCAAGTCAATAGCAGTTTACAGACAACCACCTAACAGAGGTCAATTTGATAAAATTAAATTTTAAAGCTAATTATCACTGGAGTTTTTTTAAATTAATGTAAATCAAACAGGTGTGCTTTCAAAATGCAGAGTAATATGTAATCATTCTTTGCTGTTTTTATCTAACTCTAATTAGCTTGGAAATGACATATGCTCTGAAATACTAATTTAAGATATCCATTAAGGCAAAGAACATTCAGTACATTTCTAACTTCAGTAAAACTTGGTAGTTTCAGTAAATGACAACTTAATGGAATTCTACAAATAGAACTGAATTTTATCTGTTTTATATTTCAGCAACAGGGACACAGGCTCAGTCAACCTTATATTTAACTTATCCTTAAAGCTTATAATCAAGCCAAGAATTTTTTTTTCCTATTTAACAGGCGTGTAAATAAAAACAGACTTGTATTTATAAAGTTACAATTCTTCTTTTCTGTCCTGAACACTAGTCACTGACTGTATCTCTATATATTGTTACTTTGAAGATGTTGTGTGTCTACTTAAGATTTTAGGACATGTTTGTATAAAAGCAGGTCTACTTCAAATCACGTGAACTTATAGCTATGATTCAATTAGCATTTGATAGCATAATGACAATTTATACTTCTAGATATAATGTACTGCAAACAGTTTTAGTTGTATTATGTTAAGTATACATAATATTTTTTTATCTTAAGATACTTGTAAAACCTAAGAATGGGATTAAAAACTTTGGTGACTTTATATTCGAATATATCGCTTAACCTGAATATGTTCTTTAGCTTATTTTAATAAAAGTTAGAACTATTTCTGTCTCCTAATTTTTGTTCAACTCTGCTATTAGTATTGACTATTGCTTTGTATTTAAGTGAGAAAAACTGTCATCTTCGTATATTAATTCCAGAATTTGTTATTTAATTTCCTATCAGTTGAAATATCTGAATAGCTGATGTAGCAAACTATTCCTTTTGTTGCCTGGGGCTGGGAATTTTTACAAATGGAAAACTAGCAAAAACTTTTCCAGTCTGACCGGCTTGATGTTTATCTCTGAGAACATCTTTACAACTTTACTTTGAGGCTCTAAGATTCTTTTTCCTTCAGTTCAAATTTTTCTCTGGCCCTCTACCATACTTAAGCTGCAAGATGTTCTTGTATCTTCAAGCCCAAGCTAGTTTCTGTTATAGGTTTAAAAACACAAAAAGGCTCAAGACCAAATTTAGACTAATGATCAGAGAGAAAAGCAATTGATAAAATAATGAACGAGTCACTATTTAAATATACTTCAGTTCTTTTATTTTTTTTTCTGAACTAACCTTTCTGCTTTCATTATTTTTAATAGCACTTATGTAAAAAGAGTGTGGTCAATTATTTCCAATGGTAGCTGCAACAATTTCTCTCAACCTACATCAGTTTTGCCATGACACTTATCACTCCTGTTATCAAGAGATGAAGTCTCGCTCCTTCTCCTCATCTTACGACCTGTGTCTTCCTTAGATGCCCTGTCCCATTTCTGGGCTTAGCCCTTGAAAGGTCTGGCAGCTTCTTCCCCAGACAGAGAAGTCTGCCATTTCTCTCTGGGGAAGCCAGCCTCCATGCTCTAAAGAAGCTTGAGCTAGATACAACTAAATGATAAGGTGCCACATGGAGAGGAAGAGGCTGCTGGAGGAGCACCAAGGAGCCAGTCATGTGAGTGAAGCCTTCCTGGACTTTCCAACTCAGCGTAGCCACCAGCTGAAGATCCCCAAATCAGCATCCCTAACCAGCATCAGGTAGAACAGAATAACTGCCCAGCTGAGCCCAGTCGGCCTACCAAACTATAAGAAATAATAAACCAGTAGTTTTAAACCACTATCCAGGTTGGATTTGTTATGCAGCAATAGATAACTGAAACGGTATGTTTTTAAATTGTATGCTGTTTAGTGGAGAAACATGTTCTCAATTTATATGCAAACTTTAAGGCATAAAGTTATCTTTTTAATTCCGTTGAAGTATAGTTGATTTACAATGTTGTGTTAATTTCTGCTGTACCTCTAAGTGATTCAGTTATGTATATATATATATATTCTTTTTCACTATTTTTTTCACAAGATATTGAATATAGTTCCCTGTGCTATACAACAGGACCTTGTTGTTTATCCATTCTATATGTAATAGTTTGCCTCTGTTAATCCCAAACACCAGAGAAGGAAAGGCAACCCATTCCAGTATTCTTGCCTGGAAAATCCCATGGACAAAGGAGCCTGGTGGGCTACAATCCATGGGATTGCAAAAGAGTCAGATACAACAGCTAAACAATCCCAAACCGCCAGCCCTTTCTTCCCCAGCCCTCTCCCCTTTGGCAACCATAAGTCTGTTCTCTCTGTGAGTTTGTTTCTATTTCATGAATGAATAAATGAAAGTCACTCAGTTGTGTCCAACTCTTTGCAACCCCATGGACTACACAATCAATGGAATTCTCCAGGCCAAAATACTGGAGTGGGTGGCAGTTTCCATCTCCAGTGGATCTTCCCAACCCAGGGATCGAACCCAGGTCACCCACATTGCAGTCGGATTCTTTACCAGCTGAGCCACCAGGGAAACCTTTCTGTTTCATAGAGATGTTCATTTGTGTTATATTTTTAGATTCCACATGTAACTGATATCATATGGTGTTTCTCTTTTTCTTTCGGACTTATTTCACTTAGTATGGTAATCTCTACCTCCACCCATGTGGCTGCATATGGCATTATTTAATCCTTTTTATGGGGGAGTAATAGTTCATTGAATATTCATTGGATATCTGTGAATATTCACTGAAAGGACTGGTGCTGAAGCTGAAGCTCCAATACTTTGGCTCCCTGATGTGAAGAGCTGACTCACTGGAAAAGACCCTGATGCTGGGAAAGATTGAAGGCAAGGGAGAAGGGAGCAGCCGAGGCTGAGAGGGTTGGATAACATCACCAACTCAATGGACATGAATTTGAGCAAACTCTGGGAGTTAGTGAAGACAGAGAAGCCTGGCATGCTGCAGTCCATGGGGTCACAGAGAGTTGGACACAATTTAGAGACTCAACAACAACAAAACATTCCATTTTATGGAATACCACATTTATTGTATTCTTTCTTTATCCATTTGTCTGTCGATGGACGTTTAGGTTGGTTCTATGTCTTGGCTATTGTAAATAGTGCTGCTTTAAACACTTTTTACATGTATCTTTTCAGATTATAATTTGGGGGTCAGATGTTATTTAGCCTAGAATATACTCTAGGGAATCTAAAAATCCTTCTTCCCGGTTACCCATTGGTCTCTATCTTTGATTCTTATTTTTCTTAGTCAACACTGCCCTACTTCCCAGGGGGAAATCATCTTCTCATAAAACATGTATAAGCACCCTATGGGGGAAATCTAAAGCACCATAATGAAGAAACGGCCCAGACATTGTATTCTATCAAATCTATGAGTACATTCTAGCTAGAAATTTGCTTGATATCTTCACAGTGATCCAATAGGTGATTTCCTTCTTTTTGCAAGAAAAATATTTACATCTATGTTAGATAACTGGATAGATGCCAGACTACTCATTTTCTATCTTTTGTCACCCTGCCAAAAAAAAAAAAAAGAAATAAGCAGTCAGTCAGTTTGGGTCCTGATGAGTGTTCTTCAACCGGTGCTCTTCACTCATTATCACACTCACTAGACATCAGCTAGGTCATCTTCTGGATATTAGTGGAAAGACTAATCTACACTGAATGAGCTTCTGCTCATAACCAAAGATCTCTAGCACATTTGATTCTTCAAGGTAACTGGTGCCATTGTCTTTCCACATTTGCCCTCTTTCTCTTTTAACCTGAAAGGCATCCAACCAGAGGTCAGATTTTGGCTTTGTCGCATACAGGTCATGACCTTTTATCATCAGTGTCTTCAACTCTAAATGAAAACTTTTAACAACCTGAAGTTGTTAAAAGTATTAAGTGAAACAATTATGTTAATATGCTTGGTAGCATAAGGAGCTATGTAAATACTGATTATTATTTTTAATACCTTCTATAACTTTTGAATATATTAACTTCTACAGTTTAATATGTGATCCCTTGAAATAAATCCATAGAGTTGTTTAATTACACTAGTTGCCAAGTTCCCTCCCAAAGAAGTAGGAGAACTCATCTTACTCAACAATCTCCTATCTGCCATTTGGCAGCTCTTGCATTTCTAACATGAGAAAGAGCTTACCTTCTAGCAAATAAAAATGTCAAGTTTTTCTATGTACACAACTCAGTTTATTGGCACTATTTTAAATGTCCACATATTACCTAGCAAACACTGTCAAGTACTAGGAAGAAAGAGAATTTTAAAGCCCTCAGTGGAATATGTAACCACGAAGACGAATCCAATTAGTGGGATTTAGCCAAAAAGGCACAAATTAAGACCTCACCGGAAAATCTAAAGACACCAACAGAAGCACCATGAAATAATCTGACCATGACTCTGAGAGATTGGAGAGATTTCCTGAAAGTCAAAATCATCAGAGATAGAAGAGTTGGCTGGGGAAGTACAACTAAATTTTGAAGAAAAAAAAAATTTTTTTTTAAAGTTTGGCTGCACAGGCACGTTGTTGCATCATGCAGGTTTAGTTGCCCGTGGACTTAGTTGCCCAGAGGCAAGTGGAATCTTACTTCCCTGATCAGGAATAGAACCTGAGTCCCCTGCATTGGCAAGAGGATTTGTAACCAATGGAACACCAGGGGAAGTCCCAGAAAAAAAAGCATCTCAGGTATGGGAATACACAAAACAAATTTAATATTGTGTGGGTTCAACAGCCCAGGATGATTAGCCATGGAAAACTCAACTAGAGAAAAAGCAAGAGATCCAAGCTAGAGACACAAATCTTTTTTCTGTCTGTTTGTTTTTATTTTTCCAAACTTTAAACGTTTTATTTTGTATTGGGATATAAATCTTAATTTAATATGTGTATTCTGGCAACTGAGGTTGTATAAACAACTCTTATTCCTGAGGCAGTGAGGAAGTGCTGTGAGTGAGAAGAAAAGGCCATCCTAATCTTTGAGAAATGCTTGCACTGAGAGAAAAAAAGGAAAGGAGGGAAATTGTCAGAGGTGCCAGTTGCAGAAAGAATCAGTACCTGTCACTTGTCCAGCAGCTGTCCTCCTGTCAAGATCTCCGTTCCACCGTCCTTCCCTTCCTCCTTCCTAATTATGCTCCTCTCTAGCCACACAACTACTGTGGCTGCTTTTCTTGGACTTGAATCCCTATCTTTTGTCACCAGTTTCTTCCTTTACCAAGTACAGATCACTCCACTCTGCTCTGACGAAGACCTAGTCATTATTCAATTTCCCTTCTCCTGATTTTGCTAACCTCCTCCCCCTATACCTGTAGTCTTTTAGTCAGAGAAAACCATCCTGAATTTAATTTTGTCTTATATAAGAACCTCCTGTAAAATACCAGCACTATCTTAGGTAAACTAAATTTGGAAGTAATCTTAGGTTGAATTCAAATAAATCTCTAAAATGTTTTTTTTTAATGATTAATGTCTCCTTGGATGTCATACACTCTGTTATTTCTTCAGTGTGATCCAATTTAGCAAAAACTCTCACCAAAATTGACTCCATCGGATGTTCACTCTAAATCATGGGGTTTTACCCATGAGTTGGCTTCAAGGGGTCCACTGGAAGTCTCTTCTTCCATTTAAAATTCCAGATTCCAAATGTAACCTACGGCTATTATTTCCCCAAATTTCAGAGAGCTTTGCTGGGTTAATACCTGGATGGTTCACAGTACCTCCAGTCTAGGACAAAGGACATCTTCCCGTTTGCCCTGCTGCTCACCAGCCTGCCTTTCCCTGCATCCTGAACACTTTATGCCTTGAAATAGAGCAAAACCATGACTAAGTCTACCTTATAGACTGACTGGCTTAGAAGAGATAAAAATCCCTTCTTCATCCTGCCTTAACATTTAGAAATGCATCTGGGTTCCAGAATAACCCCACTGAGAAGCTACTAGGGAGAAAAAGTACCAGGTCGAATTTTGGTGTCAATTTGTTTCAAGGAATAGCTTTCCCTAGAGCTGTTTGTCATCAGAAGGTAGAGGCAAGGGCGGTGTGGGCTACAGTGGGTGGGGCTGTTGGGTGACTGGAGGGTAATGTCAGGCATGGGTCTTTCTTTAGGGACTGGGAGTGAAGGGCACCATGAGAAGTGGAGTGGAAATAGGCCCCCATGTCCACTTTGAAACTTGACCAGTGCCATGCCTGACCATCGTTTCTTACAAGGAACATGCATCAGAACGGCATGGGGAGGCAGACATATACTTTGGTGGGTTCCGAAGCCAGGTCTACTGCTAACTATGCTGTTTTGAAGTGTTTTCTCTCTCTGGCCTTTCAGTCTGTGATAAGGAGTCCTCAAGCTTGGTGTTTTAAGGATCCCTCTGGCTAATCTATTTTGTGAAGTGACGCGCACAAACAACTATCACCTCTCCCTTGGGCTGTTCCTGCGTCCTCTTCCACCCTCCTTTTCTCAGGTCTGAGAACAGAGTAATGGCCTATAGCTAAGGATCTTGCTCTACTGGCTTCACAAAGAAGGAACCATTCCAGTGACCTTCCACCTTTCTGATCCACTCTGAGATCTCCTTTCCCTGCAGAGAGCTGGCTCCTTAGCGGCAAATGCAAGATCCTGGGGGTGCAATTGCTTTGCAAGAGGCCAGTTTTCACTTTGTAAGCAAATCAAAGATATGTGAAGTGTTAGATGGTTTACACCGCCCTTGAGGTTTGTTCTGCGGCTGCTGTTTTGTTTCGTTTCACCTCGGTAAGCACTTTAAACTCCTCGTTGCCGTAGATGATGGCACACCATAGGTAGAGAAGCTGGACACCACTCTGAAGAGGAAGAACACCATCGCTGCCCATTAAGTGCACGCAACATGCCCTTTGATCAATAACATCGACAAAGAAGACGACACATGGCTGAGAGAATAGCTCTTAAGTGCAAGTGAAATTGAAACTTCAGTTTTCATATTGCACAATTCCTAAGGATTAAAGTAAATCCTTGGCCAGGATCCCATGAAGACTCCATCAAGCAACATCGCCAGGAGATTTTCCGGCACTCGCAGTATGTACAGCTCCAGAACATTATTTACAGTACTTTTATCTCAACTTGCTATCCACCAGTTACCTTATCTTGCACAAATTCACAGTGTCGTTTGTTTGTTTAATTTTTCAGAATTTTTAAACCCATATGGGAGCAATAATCACCAATGCAATTGAATATTTTAGGAAATTGATGAGTTCAAACCTAGAGAGAAGCTTTAAATAATGTTAGAAATCTCAAGCCTTATGTAGTAAAAAGGAAAGAAATAGTTAAAATCAACATTCTAAATATAAAGCAGCCAGCATATGTTGAAATACAAATCACTGATGCATTATGGAGGCCGATTATGGCTTTTTCAATTCATCCTTAATTTCACCAACTTATGCATTTCCACATGTGTATTATTACCTCTTTTCTGTTGGCTTTTATGTTCTTGGTGGATTAACTGGTCCCAGGGAATTAAATGACAGTCAGTGGCAGAGGATGAGATAATAGCATCACCAACTCAATGGACATGAATTTGAGCAAACCCCAGGAGATAGTGGAGGACAGGGAAGCCTGGCATACTGCAGTCCATGTCACAATGAGTCAAACACTGAAAAACAACAGCAATAGCCCTTATCAGATGTCAAACATTATAACATGCTTTACAGAAACACTCTCTAACATATTCCACCAAACACCATAGGAAGTAGCTATTGTTAGCCACACTGTACAAGTAAGAAATCTCAGATTCAGAGACGTAGCCAGAAAAGTAGCAGAACTGGATGTAAACATTTCAGAAAATTTCCACCAAATTTATCACTTATTTTTGCACTTCAATGTGGTAAGCATTTAAAGGTCTGAAACTAAGTCCCTTGTTGTTGTGGGGCATTTTTAATTTTGGCTGAATTCTTGTATCCTGATATTTGTAAGTTCTCTAAGGCCAACCTTAACTAAAATTATTATAGGAAAACACTGTGTCCTTAGTTAAATATCTAGTCTCAAACTGTAACTAGGTGTTTGGTCTCTCTGCCCCTAGATCTCATTGCATATGTAAATAAAGACATCTGCATATTCCTCTTCTGAATTTGCAGGCTGGGCTCTAACCAAAGTGATGGTACTGAGATTACCATGAAATGCGAGCAGTTTGAATGCCACAAAAAAAGGTAAAATTTTAAACAGAGTCTCCTTTTGTGAGATTACTCCAATCTTCTGATATTTACAGATGAGGAAGCCAGGGCCTTGAAAAAACTAACGGACCCAAAGAAATGTCAAACACAGATTAAACAGGTAGTCAAAACTTTGTTTTAACTACTTGTGTCTGTTCATTGCCTTGTTTGATAATGGATTTGAGGCAGTTTGTATGTATAATAATTTTAAAATGGGAGAACAGTTTCCCAAAGCAAGAATGGTGAAATGTTCTAAAATTAGAAAGTGGTTGCACAGTCTGTGAATATACTGAAAAACATCCAATTGTGTACTTTAAAATTGTATAATTTTTATGGTATATGAATTATATGTCAGTAAAGGTTACTTTTTTAAAGAGAGCATGACTTTATTTTTTTTTAAAGAATAGAGGATAAAACCAAGGATTGATGACTTTTTAATTTTTATGTTTTTTTATTATTTACAGTCTCTTTTCTCAATTCCGTGTTAGAATATTACCAGTGAATTGGCCCAAGTCATGTTTAGCTTAATGAGTCAAGAACATTGCCTCTAATTCTCTATTGTGGAGTATTCAGCCAGGTTACAAAGTTTCTACTGGGACTGAGAAATTATTTTCGAGTAAGAATCTGGAATACATTTCCAAAGAGAATGCATTTTTTTTCCCGTGAGAAATCTCTGAGTAAATTCAAAGCCGTAAACTAAGGGGTCTTGATTTCTGTTGTGGTGGTGGTTGTGTTAGTCGCTCAGTCACATCCAACTCTTTGTCAGGCTCCTCTGTCCGTGAAATTCTCAAGGCAAGAATACTAGAGTGGGTAGCCATTCCATTCTCCAGGAGATCTTCCCTACCCAGGGATCGAACCCAGGTCTCCTTCATTGAGGGTTGTTTCTTTATCATCTGAGCCACTAGAGAAGCCCCTGGTGATTTCTATTAAGAAAGTTAAATCTGTTACTCAATATACAGGCATACATTTGTATACAAGCATACATTTCAATTCCTGGGTCGGGAAGATCCACTGGAGAAGGAAATGGCAACCCACTCCAGTATTCTTGCCTGGGAAATCCCACGGACAGAGGAGCCTGGTGGGCTGTATATAGTCCATGGGGCCACAGAAGTCATGTATAACTTAGTGACTAAACCACCACCATAAATTTCAAGCAAAATCTTTTAAGATAGCACACATAAATTGGTCTAGAAATCACATTTATCATAGACTATAATGAGCTCAGAAAAAGGCTTGAAACAAAGATATTCATCCTCGCATTATTTATGGTAACAAATCTAAATGTCCAACAGGAGAATGTCAGGGTGTAGTGGAATATTGTACAGCACCTTAAAATGAGGTTTTCATTTATTTTAAAATCTATATTACTTTTCTGACTACAGAGATAATAATGATATGCATATTATTTTAAAAAATTAAACCTCCAAATATTTTCATACAGCTCCTCCTCATAAGACATAACCCAAATTAACTGCTTGGTGAATATTTTATGTGGCCATCCTCTAACACTGCTTTGCAACTTACTTCCTTCACTTCATAATGAATCTTTGTATATAAATTCCTGCAGATCCACCTCACTAGCTTGTTTTTGTTTTTTAACACTATTTTAAAAATTATTCGACTTAGGGAGATGTTCATGACATAATGTTAAGTGAAAAAAAAAGCAGGCTAGAAAACATCACATATGTTATGATCCTAAATTGGTTAGGGAGGCAGAGTGGCAAAGATTATACACAAATTCATATAAAAGACAAAGCAATACAACAAATTGTTAATGATGATTAAGTGGTAGAATTAGGAGTAACTATTTTCTTCTATATAATATTTTGTATTTTCCAAATTCTCTATGATGAACACGTTAAAAATAGCATTGGCTTTTTCTACTTCTAAAAATAACTTAGGTTTCTTGTAGGCAATCTGGAAAATACAGATAAACTTCAAATAAGAAAATAAGAAGTCACTCATGATCCAACTACCCTGAGAAAATAATTTTTGCCTTTTAGATACATTTTTAAAACAACTCGGTATGTATGTGTGCATGTTTTACAAAAATAAAATTATGCTGGCCATAATTTTTATAACTGGCCTTTGTCACTTAAATGTAGTGTGAACATTTTAAAAATTCACTAAACACTCTTCTACAAAATGTTCTTTTGGCCACACAGGACCATAATTCATACAGAGGATTTAGTTATTACCATTTTTGCTTTTATAATTGATGTACTGAACATTTGTATGAATAAATCTTGGTGCCTATATGCCACACAATACTTTCATCTGGATAAATAGCTAGAAATGGAATTGCTGAGTCAGATGGTCTGCAAAATTTTAATGCTCCTGATACTTCTTGCCAAGATATTCTTCAGAAAAGATTTAGCAACTTTTCCTCCCAGGCCTGGAATGAAAAAGTGGTCATTTTCCACACTTTCAGCAGTGTCAGGTATTAGTAATCTGGAAAATGACTTTTATTATTTTTTCTGTTGGTAGGAAAATGATAACTTTATTACAGACAACTTAGAATGTACAAATAAACAAAAAAAAAATCATAAGGATACCATCAACCACTAATTCTTTCTCTATGTATATGTATGTATACTCATATGCATATGTACATATTTACTTATTAATATAAGTAAATCATGTAATTTTGATGTTCAGTTTCCAACTCGTGTCCAACTCTTTGCAACCCCATGGACTGCAGCATGCCAAGCTTCCCTGTCGCTTACCATCTCCCGGAGTGTGCCCAAGTTCGTGTCCATTGAATCTGTGGTGCCATCGAACCATCTCATCCTGTCACCGTCTTCTCTTTCTGCCTTCAGTCTTCCCCAACATCAGGGTCTTTTCCAATGAATCAGCTGTTTGCATCAGGTGCCCAAAATATTGGAGCTGCAGCTTCAGCATCAGTCCTTCCAAAGAGTATTCAGGGTTGATTTCCTTTAAGACTGACTGGTTTGATCTCTTTGCTGTCCAAGGACTCTCAGCAGTCTTTTCCAGCACCACAGTTCGAAAGCATTGGTTCTTTGGTGCTCTGCCTTCTTTATTGTCCAGCTCTCATATCTATACATGACTACTGGAAAGACCATAACCTTGACTATATGGATCTTTGTCGGGAAAGTGATGTCTTTGCTTTTTAACACATAGCTTTCCTACCAAGAGGCAACTGTCTTCTAAATGCATGGCTGCAGTCACCATCCACAGTGAGTTTAGAGCCTAAGAAGAGGAAATCTGTCACTGCTTCCACGTTTTCCCCTTCTCTTTGCCATGAAGTGATGGGACCGGTTGCCAAGATCTTAGTTTTTTTAATATTGAGTTTTAATCCAGTTTTTTTCACTCCCCTCCTTCACCCTAATCAAGAGGCTCTTTAATTCCTCTTTGCTTTCTGCCAATAGAGTGGTATCATCTACATATCTGAGGTCATTGATATTTCTTCCAGCAATCTTGATTCCAGCTTGGACCTCCTCCAGCCTGGCATTTCAAATGATGTGCTCTGCATATAAGTTAAATAAACAGGGTGACAATAAACAGCCTTGTCATACTCCTATCTCAATCCTGAACCAGTCAGTTGTTCCATATAGGGTTCCAACTGTTGCTTCTTGACCCACATACAGGTTTCTCAAGAGACAGGTAAGATGGTCTGGTATACCCATCCCTTTAAGAGTTTTCCACAGTGTGTTAAGATCCACACAGTCAAAGACTTTAGCGTAGTCAATGAAATAGAGGTAGATGTTTTTCTGAAACTCGCTTGCTTTCTCTATGATCCAGCGAATATTGGCAGTTTGATTGCTGGTACCTCTACCTTTTCTAAACCCAGATTCAACATCTGGAAGTTCTTGGTTCAGTTAATGCTGAAGCCTAGCTAGGAGGATTTTGAGCACAGCCTTACTAGCTTAGAAGATGAGTGCAATCATCCAGTGGTTTGAACATTCTTTAGTACTGCCCTTCTTGGCAATTGGGATAGTTCAGTTCAGTTCAGTTGCTCAGTCGTGTCCGACTCCTTGCGACCCCATGAATCGCAGCACACCAGGCCTCCCTGTTCATCACCAACTCCCAGAGATCACTCAGACTCATGTCCATCGAGTCCGTGATGCCATCCAGCCATCTCATCCTCGGTCGTCCCCTTCTCCTCCTGCCCC